>JABTTQ020001116.1:0-119048 GCA_016081115.2 Rehmannia glutinosa
TATATCTTAATACCTCAGTCTCCACCATTCATCTAAACTAAAAGTCTGGAACATCTGATTAAAAATTCATGCGCAAGAATCATAGAAAATCGTAAGATATTTTACTGAAGTGTTATTGAAAAGTTCCAATATTTGGTAGATCCATATCTAGTGATCTTCAAGAGTTTTGAATCCTAAGTAACTCGTTACTGGAAGAAAATACACCTGCAGACAAGTCGATTGATACTAATACTATGTCTCAAATTGCTTATGTCAGCGGTAATTCTGCATAATGTACCACTGAGGGTTCAGCAGAACTGGAGTATCAGATGCATCAGTACAGTTTTTTGCTAATATTATACTATTCATTGGCTTCTTTTTAAGATTTATTAGCCTTGTTTAGAGAACTACAAGAGCTTATACAGATGAAATCAATATCAAGCTTCCAATGACTTAATGCTACTTCATCTTTACAGTTGTTGTTATAGTCCTGTTTTGTGTAATTCCATGAGTAAACAGAAGACTTTATATTGCATTGAGTTTTCAAATATTTCATGAATGGCGATTATATTGATTGACGAAGTTGCTTCAAGTTTGCATCATACTTCAAATTAGGTTGAGGTTTATTATTACAATTACATTTATGGGAATTGAAAGATAATTCCAAACTGTGCCTAAATCAATGTTTGAGTTTTCAATTATTGAAGTTCTCTCTTTAATTTAGTTTGAATAAACTTGTGCTAATGGTTACTTCGTATTACTATCTTTATTTCTTGTGTCATCTCTGATTGGTGACTACAGTTAATTTTAGATGACTTTGTAGTCATGCTATTAATTTTATTCAATCATGGTGGCAGAAAACGAATTTGGGTTCTGAATCAGCCCAAAGGAGTGCAAAAATAAGTTGGAAGCTGTAAATACTATCCTATCAAGGATCTATGATAATAGACCCGTAGTGAGCTTGGAATCAAGAGCAAAACCTGTCTGCAAACCTTTCTGCCCCAACACTGTCATAATTGTGAATACCGAAATTTCAATGAAGAAATGGTAATTTCCAGGAGAAGCACATACCAAAGGATTCTTAAATGGAGCGAGAGGAGCACAAGTTGTAGAAGAGCCAGCGACGTAGGTCTACCTGTTGATGTAATAAGTAAGTTCTGTAGTTTGTCATGGTATGACTGCAAAAATATTGGAAGAAGCTTCAACTCCAGGTAGGCCTTTCTTGCTTGCCGTTGTAATGTTAAGCATTACCATGATATTTTGACTTCCTTAGTTTTGCTTTCAGTTGCTGCATCTGGTAATTTGTTATTGCTGAAAGTAAGATTAGAACAATTATTGTTTGCTGTTTTACTTTACGAAATTCTGATTCTTCCGTCGTTTATGCATCTTTATAGTCGTGAGAATCTGGTGCAAAAACTACCAGCATGTAGTCTGTAGAACAAATGATTCAGCTATTTATTATCATGTCGATTTCATCTATTTTAATCTAAAAATAGAAATAATAATTATTCTTATCCATAACTTCTCCATTAACATAATTCCAAACATAAAAGGGTTTAAGAAAATTACAGTGTTCTAGTACTTGGCTTTAGTATACTGTATATTGTCCTGATTTGATTGGACTAGACCTTCTCTAAGATTGTCAGCTTAGGCTTATCAATGATTCGGTTGCTTACTATTTTCATACAGATTTTTGAGGAGAATGCACAATTTCCTATAGCATTATACGATCATCAGAAGACGAACTCTATGCTGCAGCAATAACAGAATTGATATGCAACTCTTTTGCTCATATTCATAGCAGATGACTGAAGAAATTATACTGTCTTGCATCAATGTTGCAGCAGGATTTGAGTAAGGCCTTTATCCCAAAATGTCGGATTCAAGCCTAGCAAGTCGTTTCTCACTGCATTTCATTAATTAATCCTCTTTCAGCTCATGCAATATTGTCATCAGATGCCATGCTTGAGGTTTCTGGAATTATCAAATAGAGCAAATTTATGCTCTTAGAAAAATATATGAGTTCTGATGAAAGTGTTGCTTTGCTAAGTGCATTAAGCAGATATGGAGTAGGAGGATTCTAGATCTGGACTGACAAATTGCTCTTCCTCAGTATCAGTTCAGATTCAGAAAATGTTGAATAAAATTGCATCCGAGAGGAAAAGCCTAAATACACACACAGGCTTTATGATGCTGGTAGACCTCCAAATGATTTGTTTCATATGGAGTCATTAAAGTTACCTCAGATGATAACATAATCTTCCCAAATTTTTCTGTGCCATGCAATTCTGGCTGTCAGGAAGCACTGGGATGTACAATAAATCGGAGCAGATGAGTATATCTTTCAATGACAAGTTGCACAAAGCACGTTGTCGGATATTGATGCTGACAGTAGAAGAAGTCTATTGATAAGTCAAGCCTTCTTGTTCAGTGACAAAAGGTTTTGGGAATATCAGATGAAAGAAAGCCCTGGATGCCTCAGATTGTATAGATTGTAGTCAAGATGGAGATCAACTCGACATCAAAGAACAGATTGCTTTAAAGTATGAAGGCAACTGGGATTCTGCGGGAGAATTTTACTGGTGAAGTTGTTACGATGTGAGGATACTCCAGCATTTATGAAGAATTTCCCGTTGGAGGCAAACTTTGTTTTGGGTAGTTTGAAGCGATGTTGGAAAGTTGTGCTGCGGAAGTTTTTAAATTGAAGTAGCGACTATTTCAGTGCAGCTAATCTTCCCCTGTTTACAAATCAGGCTGATAATGATTCTGCCTCTAGTGCCTAGGTTTCTGAGATAAGCCACGTCTTGAAAGAAATTAAAACACATTTTGATACCATTAACTTGGAAATAGTATCTCTATGATGAACCAAAAATGGGCTGGAAGTGGAAGAAGATACAAGGAAAAGATTCCACAAAAATTCTACAAATTATGGATTTCAAGACAAGAGGTACACGAGGTGGTGGCACACCACTCTCAATCCACTCTTCCACTCTACTCAGCTGCAGATCACCTTGGGCGGATTGAATTTCTTAACAGAATAAGAGAAAAGAGATTGCGTGAAGCAGTCTCTTTCATATGACTTATCATCCCCTAGTTTGGTTCCTCTGGGAACATATCAAAGCTTACTAAAAGGAAGAGTCCTCAATTCTTGAATTTACAAGTACGAAGGAGTGTAGCACTCACAGAAAATAAAGTGCTGGGAACAAAAGAGACTAAAGAGATCTTCATAATTCACTAAATTCATTGAAGAACGAGAAGGCTTCTGCTTCCTGTCCTCCATCGGGACCCAGCTGATAAGAGGGCAAGACGAGATGCCAATGTCACTCTTCTTGATATTTTTTGGAGTATCTAATCTTAATATTTGTTTGATCAACTGCAGAAACTATCCTTTTCAATAAATGGAAGTGGAGGGCAAAGTGTTGGCCTGGAGGGATAACACCACATATACCCGCACAAAGAAGATTGTAGCATTAGGTATGCATTCACTGGAGTTTACATAGATTACATGTCTTTGTTGTCTGTTTAATAAGACATGTTGAGGTTTATCCAGTACTAACTAAAATGTGGTTCTGGTGCAGCTCAAGTGATGTCGGTGTTGACCAGTGTTTTTGCAGCAATAGATAACTATTGAGCATACTTGCTACTCTGCAAGTCTGTTCCCCAGAATACATTCAAACTGTCCATATTAGAGTGCAAACAGGTCAAATATTTTTTTGTATTGCATTTCTAAGGAAAGTTGGGTTTGGATTCTTATTGAGTTTAGTTCATGAAAGTAGAAGCAGAAGCATGATAGTGTGCAAGTAAAAGTATTATCAAATGCAAAATTGTACTAGTTTCCAATTATGGCCTTGAAAAAGAAGGTGTCAGGAGTAATATGCTCTGAGGATTGTTGTTGGACACTGAAGACTACTTTTTATCATCGAACAAGAGTGCTCCTTGACCCTCATCTTCTCTTCCACATTCACTGATCTTTCCTTTGTATGACATTGGTTTCACTAGTTTTATTTTCTAAATTTCTTGGACATTTCAATAATTACGATAGACCGAGGTAATAAGTGCCCCAATCAAAAGTTTCTTATCCTTACATTGGTTCCAATAATATATTGTTTTCCTCGTTTACAACCTATACAGATTTCGAAACCGAACTGAAAGTTTGACAAGGTTTATGTGGTCTGTAACAAGAAGGTCAAAATGCTAAATTGAGGGTGCAATTGTTTCATGAAAACATTAATACATCGAAGAACTGTATTTATTGCTTTAAGGCTTTGAAGGATAAGAATGAGCAACAAAATGGAAACATATGCTTTTGGAAAATGGATTATTGATGTACATGTCATGTTTGCTGGGCTTAAATGCTCTATTGTTGGATTTCATATTCTTCCAAGTAGCTAGTTTTTCTTTCCACTTTTCAGATTACGAAGGGTCATGACAAGTTGTTGCCGTTCACCTTCTACCTCTGCAAATCTGAGACTTATTTCTGAATATCTTTCATGCATTTCTTTCAATTCATCTTCCATGCTTTTGTTTCTTTCCTTCAATGACACTCTTCACTTAACAAGCTGGACACATCACAACCAACGCCGGACTGGCCACTCTTGCCTTTTATATTTTCACCTTGTTTTTCTTCCTTCAAGCACCACATCATTTATGTGATCTGCTGGCATAGATTCCTGTAGACAATTTACATACTATTTTTATTACAATCAGATAAAATAGATGCATTTGAATCATATAGAGGAAAGTTGAAGTATATATTGCATTTCAAACTTGTGTAGAGTATTAATGATGTTTTGGCAAGCATGGCATTTTTGTAATCTGTCTTTTAGTACTGTCTTCCATTTCCAATTGTGAAAGCAAGACAGCTGTGCTAGTTTCTTGATTTATTATTGCAGCAAATATTCCGTTCAATGTATTAAATGTTACAGGTTTGAGACATTATGGTACAGAGAGTTCTGTTTTCCTTGAACATTATTTCTTACTGTTGTTATGACGAACATACTAACCTGTTTCAACTGTTTGCAGGGACAGTCTGTATGCGATTTTGTAGTTAGGCTTTCTCCTTTTCCTGTCAAATTAAACATTGTTAGCAGTGTGACTTATAAGCAAAAAGAACTCACAAGAGTGTTTAATAGATTACACAAGCCTTTACACACACCTTCTAAAATTTTCAAGCGACTTCAAACATTTGACAAACTAACTCACCAGATTTAGGTTGTTTGGAATGTCAATGAATGTATGTTCCAGAGTACTAGTGTCATATTTTAACATAGATATGAAACCCTCATGATTTCTAATTTTAGTAATTAGACATTCTTTTGCTTTCCAAACAAATATCTGCGAAAATAATGTCATAGGCAGAACGACAAATTCATTTCAAATCAGTTCCTCATATTTGATCTAGTTTTATCATTCTGGTAATGTTTGGTTTTCGTTAGACTGGTATTTACCTGTTCCTTTTGCATAAGCTTTTCTGTAATTTGGACATCTCTTTCTTGAGGCCTTCTTTTTCCGATTGTAGTTCAAGCATATGACTTTTGACTTCATTATTCTTGAGTCTCAGCTTTTTCACTTCTAAATGCAAGTTCTCTTCTTTTGTCTTCTTCAGATTTATTTGAGACTTTACTGAAGCATTTTCCTGCATTAGTTTTCCGCTTCCTTCCTTACTGAAGCTAGCTGTCTCTCCAGATCTTTCTTTTCCGATTTCAATATTTGGAGTGTTTCTGATTCTTCAATAGTTTTCATTTGTTCAGATTCATCTCCGAAAAATTGTTTTCTGTTTTGCCATTTCAGAGTTTTTGTTGCTTCCAACGATCCAATCATTTTGGTCTGGACGCTCTTGAAGTATTCTTTCATATTGGTCTCTTATTATTTGAAGTTCTTCTTTGGCTTTCTGGAGCAGTTCTTCTAGAACCTCATTTTTCTGGCGCAAATCATTAGCTTCTGTAATCGCTTCCTGGGCTAGTTTCTCATTCTCCTCAATTTTTAATGACATCTCAGCAGAAATCTGTTTGAATTCCTCCTGAAGTCGCTCAGCTGTATTTGCATTGCTCCACCTTGTTTTTCTTAAGGCTTCCTCGGCTCTTATGGCCCTCTGCTCCTGCTCAACTTTCAGCTCAGTTACTGCTTCCAGATCTTCCTCAAAAATTTGTGCCTGCTTTTCCAGTTCTTTCTGCAGGCTCTCAACCTGGAACTCAAGCTCATCAATCATATTCAGAGACTCAGAGTATTGAAGTGCCTGCCTTTTTGTTTTCTGCCTCAAGCTTGCTACCTGGAGATTGAGCTTCTTCCCTGTAGCCAAGGATTCTGTATAATTGTGCTGAATTTCCATCTTTTCTTTTTCGTTTTGCTCTAATTTCGAGTTTATGTCCTTGTTTTCTGTCTCTAAACTTTCGTAATCCTGAGTAAGTCTCTCTACATCCATTCGTATCTCAGCTTTCTCTTTCTTGTGGACTTCTATTTAGGAATAGAGCATTTCAATTTTCTGTTTCAACGTTTCTGCTTCATCAATATTTCCATGCTTGCTTGCCAGGTCTTCTGGTGCTTTACTTTCTTCATTCAGGTTCATCTTTGTTCTGGTGATGCTGCAAGGGCCTCTGATCCACTGTGGAAGGCCTTAATTTTGGTGGAAAGTCGCGATATTTCTGTATTTTTCTGATCCAGCTTTTGGTAAGATCTCTCATTGCAAGAACAAATTCAGAATTTGAATCTTCTGTCTTCTGTAGTTGTAACTTCAATTTCTTATTTAATTGTTTCTCACGTTGGAGCTCTTGCTTGATGATCTCAAGTGAACTTCTCATATCTGTGGTCTCTTTTTTTGTGTATGACTTGAAACTGCTTCCTCATTCTTGGTAGTTGATGAGGAGGACTTGAGTTGTTCACATTCTGCTTTAAGTGCATCTCTTTCCTCTTTGAGGCAAACAATTTGCTCTGATAATTGCTGTCCCCTCCTCGTTTCCTTAAGTAATTTGCTTGCGAAGGGACTGCACTTCCAATTCTGAAAGTTCTGCTTTCCGTTCAAACATTTTCATTTGATTTGTCAACCTTCCAAACATATCGGTTGAAACTGCTTTACTCCATCTCTTGATTCAGCGTCATTATTATCTGATTCGCGTCTTCTAAGCTTCCATTTTGTTCATCGTTCAGAGATGTTACTTCACTCAAGTCATCACTCTATAAAACAGAAAGCAGGAGTTCTGGTTAATGCAACCAATTAACGAAGGTAATGACAAATTAGTTGTCCCTCTTTTTAAATTCTGATCTTTTTGGTCCTAACTGACTTTCATTTTAGTCCAACTAAAATCAAGGATTTCAGTAATGGGAGACCTTACTTCAGGAGATTTGGGGTTTCTCTTTCCAAAGCTGTCCAAATTTCGATCATATGATTCATCCACTGGTTCTTCAATATCTTCATCATGTCTATGAGATTTTTCAAGAGAAAAAATGCCTCTTTGTTAGTTTCACTTTTAAAGAATGTATTTAACATTGTAATAACCAGGTAAAGATTATCATCGCTGTTATCTACCTCACCTTGAATCAGGACCTCCTTGCATCCTCTGAACTGTGACCTGATAATTGTAAACTAGTCTTAGGATGGATTATTGCTGTTGGTGAAGTTCTATGCATTGCAACATTATGATAGTCAAAAAAAGATATATGCTGCAGGAACTAGCTGCATATATGTGCCTCTAATTTTGTGTGTGATGCAAAAATGAAGAGATATAACTAACATGTAATATTGCACCCGATTTTGAAGTCTGTAGAGGGAGAGTTAAATTCAATGGTTTGGTAGCCTCTGATAGATCTGCAAAATCAATCGAGACTTCCCCAGAAATCCTGCTTTTGATGACCCCTGTGATCACCAGAGCATACTGTTACTATTATTTATTTATTTTTAATTTTGGAGCAGGCTACAGAAAAGCTGCATTTGTGTTTTTCCCATTTCGATCTTGGGTGAAGGTGGAGAAAGGTGTTCACTTACTGTTGATACAACCACATAGTAGAATTTTTCTCTGATTCGTCCTGTTTTTATCTCCTTCACTAGTTTTACTGTTTCATATACCGGACTTTCCCAGGTGCAGGTTCCTTCAAGAATTGGCGCTTTCGGTAATCTGACTGTTGGCTTTCCTACATCTACCGGAACCAGAGAAATCATGAGGCTTTTGATTTTAGCTGCGGCACCTGGAATTTGAACACATGAAATTGAATTACCGGTGAGATATCTGTTCCAAAATCTCAAATTGCTTGCTCAATAATATCAGTACTTAGATTCAATATGAAGTGATCCCATTTTGGTATTGAAATTCTGCTTCATAGTCCAACATTTTAAGCTAAGCAGAAATAATTCGTGATCCCTATAGGTTGATTATCATCTAACTGGAATGTAAAACAAATAAAAAAACTCTTCCCAGTTGTTCAGAAATTTAAATATTATAAGTTAGACAGACTATTATGAATATACACAAAGAAAAAAAAATCTTCCCACATTGTTGACTCAACGTACCTGTGTTGCTTGAAATTGCATCTTGAAGACAGCTTTGATCTTTTTCTCGCTTCGCTTGAACATCTTCTCTGGATATTATGCATGAAAAATCTCAGGATCCTTTGGTTCTTCTAGCTGTAGAACTAGGAGCTGCAGTCTTTTTGTTGTCTTAGCTGTAAGTGAACAGATATCAGTTAGTCTGATGAAGAGCCTGGCGAAATTATCGGAAAACCTAATATTTAATATGCTGCAAATAACTCTGGAAAGTTGGTAATAAGGTTACAAACGGATAGTTTTGGTTTTTGACTTTTGAGTTAGATTATTGAAGATTTGTTTGCTTGACTGCATGTGGTACCAGGTAAGAAGCTGTAATTGCAGCATATTTTTATGAGTATTGTATGGATTAGATGCCTTAATCCACAACCCAATAAGTCAAATATGCCTCAGTTTCATTAAGTTGTGGCTGCCATGAATCAACTAGCTCTAGCCCCTTAATTTAAAAATTTATGATGGCAGAAAAATAGGAGTTTAATTAATAATGTTATCTATATTTTCTAGGTTAAGGAGGGACCAACTATATTATAACCACACAGAGAGAGAGAGAGAGAGAGAGAGAGAGAGAGAGAGAGAGAGAGCAGATAATATGCCGAAACTTTTTATTGCTTTAAGTCTTTTAATTAATAGCGGTACTTAATTAATGTATTTTTATATATTCTGCAATGTTTCTCTTTTTGATTTATGACATTTCTGTTGTAAATGAATATATTAAATTACAGGGATAATTGCCAAAAAAAAGTTTGAGCTAATTACAAAAAATTAAAAAAGCGACAGAGATTTGACTCTTTCTTACATTTTCATCTTCGTAAGCGAAAACATTTCAATATCCCTTTGACATTTAAAGAAATATTACGATTCTTTAAATTTAGGTCAAAATCAAACATTAAAGGAGTTCTTGTAATTTTCAAAAGCCTTTGGATTTTTGTAACTAGCCCAAACCTCAACGTGTTTTTATAATTATCCCTAAATTATATTGGTTCTAATCCGAGTGATTCTAGATAAATTTGTCCATATATTTTGGGTTGGGGGATCCAAGTAATCTGCAGCTTTACTTATGCTGCTGTCGGTGGCAGATTTATGATTTATACCAGCCTTGTCACTTTGGAAAGTATAGTACTGTCTTTATAGTTCCTTTTGTAGAAAATTGCTTGAGTGCTTTCTCTGTTTTCCCAGCGAATTAGAAATCAACACCTTAACAAGGCAACAACTCTATTTCCCTTGAGTATTCAATGTACTCTCCTGAGTCCTGTGTGTATAGAAATAAATGAGGTATTGATTGTGGGTTTCCAATAGTACATGAATCGTTGAGGCATTTATTTACTTACGTAGTGCCGTAGTGAAGCTTTTCCAACCAGATTCGACTCAATCCCATGTGTGATTTTACATGTTTATCAAATAATTTCTTATTTTCTTTAAATTGTACACC
This sequence comes from Rehmannia glutinosa, assembly GCA_016081115.2. Lineage (NCBI taxonomy): Eukaryota > Viridiplantae > Streptophyta > Magnoliopsida > Lamiales > Orobanchaceae > Rehmannia > Rehmannia glutinosa. The sequence continues at coordinate 9,942 of JABTTQ020001116.1, forward strand.
AGTCATATATAATTGATTGGTTTTAGAATTCATATGAGACTAGTAGGTCAGGATTCGATCTCTACTTGATGGCGTGTGGGTTGATTTTTACGTTTGTGTGTGGGTTGTTATTAGGATTGTTATATAGTGTTGGTTACGGTGCTCGGGTCTTATTTGAATGTGATTTGTAATAGGTCAACAAAAAGTCATATAGGATTCATTAATTGGAGATTGTGGGTAATGTGCAATCTAGCAATATTTGATCCTAGTTAGCTGTTGTGACATGACATACATTACAATCCCCTCAGAACTAATTAAACAGCCTTGTTTCTTACTAAGCTAGTAAGCTGGCTATACTCGTAATAAGTAGTGGCATGAAAGCTGTACTTGCACGAGTATTCGGGAGGTTGATACAATTAAATTTGATAAACAACTAGTGGGTCATCAACACTTATTGTTGTTGCATTTTCTATATTATTATGAGTCCCATAATTGTTCGTTAATGCCTGCGATTCTGCGAAAGTGATCTGGAAATAAGGGTTTCCACGTGAATACATGTGCTCTGTCTCTCTTCCCATTAGGCCGTCTCCAATCGTAGCGTCAAATGCCAAAATAGAGCTAAAATTGTGCTCCAATCAAGCGCTATAATTTGCGCTAATTTGACGAGGTGAACAGTGTTGCGTCATTGTTGGCGCAGCACTGTAGGATAGCGTTGAGTTTTATAATTTTTTCCATTTTCTTTTTGTTTTTGTTTAGTTTTATTATATTAGAATATGTTATAAAATATATTTTTAAAGAGTTGTATACTTCTAAATAGATTATAATTTATATGTATGATTTATTATTAATAAAAATATTCAATATTACTAAATTTAAATTAGAACAGTAAATTAAAAAATTATTTAAAAGACAATTAAGAGATAAAAACAAGAACTACATTACATTAACATAAATTATTTTGGTTGTATTATTAATTAGTATTTTGTAATTTTATCTACCTGAATGCCACATTTTTTCTCTATTTAAATCTTGTTATTAATTGTTTAAATTCTTTATTTAATATATTATTATAAATTAGTTATAATAAAAAATATATTTTTAATTACTAAATATGAATTTATAATACTATGTTAAAAATAGTTGGTTTTAATAAAATAGTTTTGTATTGAAATAATAAAGAATATTCAAGGTATATTCCTTTTAGTGCAAAATTTGAAGTAGATGGGTTGGAGATGGATTTTAAGTTTGGTGCGAGAAATTCTACACTATTTTTAGTCAAAAGCGCACTAAAATAAATTTTAGGTTGGAAATGGCCTTAGTTCCTTTTTTTTTTCCTGTATTTTCATTTGTGTCTTTTTTTTTGGATTTTTTCTTTTTCTTTTTCTTATTCAATTTGATGTACGAACTTGGTCATTTCATCTTTTTTTTTTTTTTTCTTTTCATTTATATTGTTGAGCAATATATTCAGAACAAGAACGCATCATTTATGGTGCTTTAGCTTTTGATTCTTATTGCTCGTTCACAAGCAAACATCTTACTGTAGTCCACTTTTTCTTACTAAAAGCTTATTCTTTTAGGGAAAAAGAAAAAGGAAAAACCATCCAATTATAGAAAAAAATATGAAAGAAAATATAAGTAGATTAAATGTGCCTAGAAGGCTAGAACTGAGGATCCTGTTTGTTTGATCTTTTTCATTTTCTATTTTAACCTCTTGTTTATGAAGTACCTGCTCATTGAAAAATATTAGGCCGGTCATCCGTCATTATAAAAATGTTCGATGTGTTTTATATTTTTCATTTAAGATTCTTTACTCAACGTGTCTAACAATAAGGTGCGTCAAAGCAAAATTTCATCAAAGCGTATTTCTTGTGTTTCAATTTAGCCCAATAAGTATATTTTTGATCGAGTCTTTGGACTTATTGGGTTTTGAAACTATTTGGACCGAGCCAAAGTAGGTTCAATCATTTACGGGTTGCTAAAAATAGAGCCATCCTAGCCTAATATGCGAGCTAACCAAGCCGGATCAATTTTGTCGGCTCTATGTAAGCATCACATCAAATACCTAGGTCCTAGACTCTAGGCAATGCTTGGACTCAAAAACATCTGTAAATTTTTTGTTCAATGTTTTTTTCTTATCCGAATATGTGATCATTATAAAAAAATCAAAAATATACTATTCACTCATTCTTATTTTTTTAATCATATCCACGTCAAATTATAATTTAATTAAAAAAAAATATCACATCAAGTGTGATCATTAAACAATCATATTACCAATACAATACTCAGTCTTTTATTACCAATACAATACTCATTCTTTTTTATTTTCCAATCATTGACCACATCTAGTCATTATTTTGCTAAAAAAACTGTCATATTGATCGTAACATTTTCATTATCTATTCAATCACATTTTTAAAATTCATTATCATTTTTCTAGCATAATGAAAGGTCAATCAATCAATCCCCTAATTTTTACTTTTTGCTATTGGTATTTAAGTATTTATTCATTTAGTTTAAAATTTATTGTTTTGCATGATTGATACAATAATAGTTTGTCTTTATGATTAAATTGAACTTGTATATCAATTATCCATTGGATACTGTTCGGGAGAAGAAACTTTGATTTTTCAATGATGTCTATCTCGAAAACGCCAAGGAAAGAGGCCTTTCGGGAGAGAGACAATCACCTTTTCTTCTCATTATCAACACCTATCAAGTTCCTTCTCAAAAAAAAAAAAAAAAAAAACCACCTATCAAGTTCCCTTTCCCATATTATTTCCTATTAGATAAGTAGTTTGTGGTAGAAATTAATCTCTTTTCCATCTTTTTTTACTAGTTATTATTTGTTTAAATGGACACATATTGCAGCGATGTAGAAGGTGGATATTGAATTGGAACAAAAATTCATAATATTTAAATGGGCCTCTGACATTTGATACATAAGTTATATATTATAAAAGTAATCAACGAGTTTGTTTCCAGTGGTATTCTTTTACCATTTTGTAAATATGTTAATCAGGGTTCGAACTTGAAAGATACAATCTTTTTGAGACAATCCCCTCCCCCATCATTAAAAAAAAAAAAAAAAAGAAAAAAAGGAAGATAAACTTTTATTGAAAGAGTGTGGTGGCCACAATGCTTAAAATTAAAAATGGGCCCGTGGTCCGTGAAAATATTGTCTTTTGGGTTGCCATCCAAGGACCAAAGCGGCCCAATAAACAGGGCCCACTTCAGCGATCTGACGTCATGGATGAGCTAGGCTGCTCCAGTCTCTTCACTAATCCTTCGATTATTGCCAAATGGCCGATCGAAATTCTTAAGCATATTTGTATTCGACGTTGTTTCTCGTCCATATTCATTGCTATCAATATCAATCCACTTATCCTAATTCATCGATTGTTGTCAAATATTCATTACTTGTTTTGGCTTTCATAAAAAATATAGAAACATCTACAACATTTTGAAACTATTTGCTAACTTTTCAAAGTTTTTAGGATAAGTTATGTCAAATTTTATGGGTCATTAAAATTCATAAATTGACACATTCATTCATTTTCTTGAATAAAAATTCTTTATCATCATGTTTATGTATGGACAAAGGATAAATTAAAGTTATACTCTAGTTCACTAAATATAGTATCATATTTGGCATGCTATATAATTATAATCACGAATTCAAATTCTAACTACCACAAAGGAAAATTGAACATGAACCCCACCTACCTGTCCAAGTCAACCCCACATTTCCTATCGTAATCTTACAAACTAATAAAAAAGAATAAAAATAATTTGTGGAGAAAAGCCACAAGCCCACCAACCCAAGACAAGGAAAATTAATCCTCAGCTACAGAGAACAGGGCACACAAATGGACACGAGTGCCAAAGATGACAGAAACACGTGGGCTGAGGATAGCCCTATTACTGGTTAACACGTGTCCACTTGCTCAAATTCAATCGAGAACTATCTTCATCCGACGGCTCAGAAACCGTTGAGTAATATTGCTAATAAGTACGGAAACGGAGAAAATCAAGAGGACTCAGTTGGAAATTATAAAAGAAAGATTCGAACTTTTTCCATTTCTGTGGAACCAGAGTGAAACCCAGAAAAAGAGTGGAAGAAAAAAAAAAATGGCGATAGGGGTGAAGGCTTCGCATATTTCTTTTGTCGCACATTTTCTGGGGATTGTAGGTGCGATCATGGTGTTAATTTGGTGTATCAGCTTCAGGGGTGGTTTGGCGTGGGAAGCTACGAACAAGAATCTTATATTCAACGTAACGATCCTTCTTTTCACCTTCTCTTGTATGTGCTTGTTTTCTTATAATTCTGTTTCGGTTTGTGGTTTTTGTGGTAGTCTTTTTATATGTGTGAGTTGGGGATGGCAATTGCAATTAGTTCGCTTTTTGGTTCTTTTAAGGGCTCTTAGGAGTTCTAATGGCTGGATTGTTATTGATATCTTTTACTGTGGGATTTGACTGTTGTTCATCGCATTAGTTGTGGATTATTTTGTTGATTAGGTGTATTCCAAAGAGATGATATTGATTTGCTTATTGTTCATATTTTGCCCAACAGTAAGAGATTTGCTATTTTGCTTATATTTTGTTGTCCCGTAATTTCTTCATTCAGTTCAATACATTTGCAAGTATCGGTCGAACAAGCCACGAGCTTATAGCTCAAGTGGTATCGCTAACCTTTGTAAGGGTGTTGACCAACCCTGTATCTATCAGTTTCTTTGAAATTTATCCCCTCCCCTCCAACCATTACTCTCAACTTATCAAAAAAGAGTATCAGTCAAACAACTTGGCAAAATGGTGTGAATTCAATTTGTTATGCTCTGAAAGGATCAGTTTTTGACAGGGTTTCATTGAAGATGATCCTATTAACAATAACTTTAACCATTAGATAACTGTCTTGGTTGACAACTCTCTCTTTGTCAGCTTCTGATAATCACCTTGTAGCTATGGTATACCGTATGCGTGTGGTTCTTACTGAGGACATGTGCTTTTTAATCCTATTATGAAGTGTGTGAACAATTTGGAGTACACCTCAGAGGTCTTTATTTTTGTTAAATTGAATTACTCTGGGAGACTAGAATTGTAGTACATCCATCCTCTGCAAAATTAAGTTGGGAAGTGGAAACAGAGATTAGAAGCTTGTAATGATTACAAATTTTGAATCTAATATCGTTTCCAGGTTCCTTGGTTCTTAACCTTGTAGTAGTCTTTCATATGGCACCTGGAGTGATACCTAGCAGTTATATGCTTCACATATTTTAGACAAAACATAATGATCTTGAAGTCATCTATGCGGTGGAGAAAAATTGCTTGACTGATTGGCTATGGCACCGTGTTAATGATTTGATGCAGAGAATTTCACTTTTACTGCAGTGATTAGAAATCTTGGCGCTCCTCACTCTTTGTCGATTTTGATTTATATTGTAATCCCACGAGTAAAAGACAATTATGAATTTTGAAAACATATTAGTGCAATGATATTCATTTGTGAACTCACGTGAACTTAGCTAGAACATCAGATTGTTTGCTAGTCCCTGAAACTCAGACTAATTTTGTTCGTGAATCTCATATTTTATTTTCTGTTTTTTCTCCAGCTTCACCCTGTTCTGATGCTTATTGGGTTAATTATAATTGGTGGTGAAGGTAATTGGTTCTTGTTCTTAAGATGTAATCACTTATTTTAACTGAAATTTATAAAATCCTCATTTTTTTTATCTTCTCTTGTCTTTCTAACTGCAGCGATCATGAGTTACAAATGCCTGCCGCTAAAGAAGCCAGAGAAGAAACTCATACATCTCGTATTGCATGCTATTGCTCTTATACTTGGCATAATCGAATATACACGGCATTCAAGTTTCACAATGAAAGCAACATTGCCAATTTATACAGTTTACACTCTTGGCTTGGGATTGGTGTCATTTCTCTCTATGGCATTCAGGTAAATGTCGAATTCGTAACTTCTCCCCTCTGGCTTGATATAAATATTTTCGTTTCAGTTTACAATATTGGCTTTGGTCAAACATTATTTAATAAAGTTCTTGTTTTTTGTGCTCCAACTTTGAGAAAAATAGAGGAAAATATGTCGACTTTCTAACAAAAAATCCCTTTAGGTTTGGTTCCATCTTATATTTTCCCCCTCATAAGTAAACAATATTTTAAAAATATTTTAAAAAACCCTATGATATTTATAGAAATACTACAGGTGCCCCTAATCAAATTGAGGGACGTTTTGTAATTTTGAAATATCTCTGGATTTTTTGTAATTAGTCCAAACCTCAGGGGTCTTTTTGTAATTATCCCTACTTTTTTATGAGTATCATAAAAAAACTCTCTTCACATGTTATTTTCTTACAATTTTCAGTGGCTTTATGGTTTGGTGGTGTTCTTTTACCCCGGAGGAACAACAGCAATTAGAAGCGAGTCACTTCCATGGCATGTCCTTTTCGGCATCTTTGTGTATGTCTTAGCAGTTGCCACTGCCACGCTCGGATACCTTGAAAAGCTTACATTCCTGGAGAGCTCTGGCCTTGCGAAATATGGCTCGGAGGCTTTTTCTCGTCAATTTTACTGCCATTGTCACGATTTTATACGGGACCTTCGTTATCGTGACTATTCTTTCTCAGGCCCCTCCAGAAGATGAATATAGTTACTCAGCTATATAATGTGAATGGTGTCATCATCTGTAGTTGCTTCCTATATATTAGTGAGCTCTCTTTCCACTCTATCCTATTTGTTATGTGTGTGGACATAAATGACAGTACATATTTGAATTGTCAATTCATGTTTATATTATAACTGTGGGAACTTTGTTTCTTTACATTTTCTCTGTTCAACACTTCTGTTGCTGAAAAATTTGTAGTGTTTTGATGAAATGGATATTATAAATACTACCTTGAGATTTAGCCTAATTACATAAAAAAAAAAAAAAACCTGACATATGTTTTTATTTTACGAACTGCATCCTATTGAGGGGTAATTTGTCTAATATATACAAACCTTAAAGGGGTATTTGTGCTAAAAAAATTGTTTGGGACCAAAAATACAAATTGTGGAACTAAAAATGTTTGAACTCTTTTCTCATGTGCAATTTCCTCCAGCCAATGTGAGGTTAATGCAAATGTTTCACATTAATTGTGTTGTTTTTGAGATATAAGGGTGTTGGTTTTCCGGGGGGGGATGATCTGTTATCATATTTTTCATGGATTAATTACTGCAAATAAACGTTAAGAGTTTGCAGATTTTGGGCTTTCTTGATATTTGATTTAAACTTGGGCTATCTGGCCATTGGCCTGTAATGCTAAAGCATGGGGCCATGGGCCCATTAGGACAAGACATCTTTGAAAAGTACCCGATTCTTTTCTTCACCAAAATTAAGTCTCTTTTTCCAAACCTTTTGAGTGGATGGAGTAGATAGGAGAGCCCTCTTTTATAGTCGCAGATATTGTAATTATTTTTTTCTTTTTGAAAGGAGATATTGTAATTAAGAACGAGGACCTGAATAATTTTAGGAGGAATATAATTTTTTACACCTTGTTAAATGTTATATTTTTTTTTAGAATGCTTGTTAAATGTTATATGATTTGGCTAATGTTGACTAAGTACTTTCACAGATATAAGGTGATGCATTGACAATTTTCAGTTTGGTTGGTTGCATAATTCTCTTAAGGCCCAAGAATCCGGCCTACCAAAAAGCACTGAGGCCCATACATTATTGGACATATTCTTTATTCAGAAGATATCCCAATTGGGCCAAAGCCCATTTCCCAAAAGTTTCACCAACTGACCTAGCTGAACAAAAATAAAATAAAAATAATAATATCAATAATACTTAAAAAGTAAAATAACTACAGATATTCAGCTTATAGCTGAATTGGAGCACTATATGGCTTCAGCCAACGAATCCATCAATAAAAGTATATCTACCAAGTACAGAAATATTTGATTTAATTTTGGTACCCTTTTGGTGGACCTATACATATACAACTTTAATGTTTAGCTATAAATACTGAAATTAAAACTTTAGTGTTGCTTAACTAGGGCAACAAGAACTGGGATTGATTTAAGCAATACAATTGTTGTATTAAAATGATTGAATTTAAAGGTAGAGGCAAAAGGGGTCCTTTTACGCCATTCATTGCCAACTAAATACAGCAACACATCCTTGTCAAGTGATTCGTTTCACATGTATACATAATACATGTCTATATTTCTTAAATAATAATTATGTGCAAGAATTTCAGTTGAAAACTTGAAATAGCAAAACATAGGTCAGACAGATGGCGGTTTTAATTAGAATAAGAAATTGGTTTAAGGTCTTGAGATTCTCTGGTTTTCATAAACTTTTTTTCTTTGATCCCTAGGACCTTTAGGGAAACTAGGAAATTTTGACAATGCAAGATTATTTGTCTTTGTTGCTAAGTCCATTGTATTTGATGTATGCAATATTTGGTAAACTCAAATTCTTTGCTTATTATCTTGTAAAATTAAGGTAATATATATGTACCAAGGTGTATGACAATATTCGACACTTGTCCTTCAATATATACTCCATTCTATTCAAAATAAGTGATGTTTTTATATATAAAAATTCTTAGAAAAAAATAATGTTTGACATTTTCAAGGCTAGTGAGAAATATTTTTTCCCAAATTACCCTTAAATGTATCATTTTTCAACTAATAATAATGCCTAAATATATTTTGTTCCAAAACAACATTTATAATCAATAAAAGGTGTATTGGGTATATTTGCGACTAGTGTTTGTACACTAAATGTGACATCTACATGGCCCAAAACCAGTAAAATGGACCTTTTGGTTTGTTAGATTTATTTATTTATTTTGTTCAAATATGTTAAATATATTTAAAGATTTATATAGATCTATCTTTTACATATTAAATAACATAGATAAATAACATAGTTATAGCAACGGTGTATTTAGTCATGGTTCCATAAATTATTCCATTTGAAATTTATAATCAATAAAGGATCAATCAACTTTTCTTCTCTTTTTCTTATTCCTTTTCTTTTCGACCCTTTTTTCTTTTTCTTTTTCTTTTTTTCTCTTTTCTTTTTGATAAGCATCCCCACTATTTGCCTCTTTAAGTACATTAGCAATTATGTGACTCTGTAGCCATTCATACTAATTGGCAGTCATGTAAAAATTAACATAATTCGCTCTAATCATAAATGCGTGTTGTCATTTTTTTTTTAATTTTGGAAAAACAAAATAATAGTCATTCCTGATCGACGATCGCAATACACAAACTGATGAATAATTGTCAGGGGACTGTCATCTGATCTGACGGTGAATAAATAATCCGAAGCCATAGGGATTAGGGATGGCGTAGGATGGGTAGACATGGGTACCCACCCTCCCCTCCCTAATGGGGACGGGTATGGGTAGATTTATACGGGTTTGAGATGGGTATGGGTCCTATGGGATATAAAATCAATACCCATTAATATACGAATAGGATACGGTTTCACCCCTAGGGTACCCTCTACCCGAACCCGTTTATATTTCACTCATGTATAATATTTTCATATCAACCCTATATACTAAAAGAAAAAACAAGTTCTTGCGTGTCTTTCTAAGCAATTTAAGACACGTATCAACACCATATTCTTCCAAATCCACATGTCACCTTCATATTTATTTAGCCTCATGGCAAATCATACCACCACCTTATTCTTCCAATTATAAATTGATTTATTGTATCAATTTACTATCAATTTATCATCAACTTAATAATTAAATTTTCTATTTCCATATATAACTATTAAAATCCAATCAAACATTTAATCATAAAGTTATCAATTTGGCAAAATCAATGTTACGATAAAATCGTATATTTAATATATTTATATATGTATATGTATGTATATCAACATGTTTTTGAGTAATTTTCCTTATAATTTATTAATTAATTTAAGATATTTAGTATATTTATATATGTATATTTAATATATTTATGTAAAAAAAAAGTTGCCACATGTCTTCATCTTTGTAATTTGGTACACATGTCAACTTCTTATTCTTATAAATCCATGTGTCACCTTCATATTTAGCCACGTGGTAAACCATGTCACCACCTTATTCTTCCAATTATAAAATAATTTACTATATCAATTTACTATCAATTTATCATCAACTTAATAATTAAATGTTCTATTTTCGTATATAACTATTAAAATACAATCAAATATTTAATCAAGCAAAGTTATCAATTTGGTAAAATCAATGTTACATCAAAATTGTATATTTAATATATTTATATACGTATATGTATGTATATTTTGAGGAATTTTCCTTATAATGTATTAATTAATTTATTTAATCCAATCACTATTTAATCTAATCAATATTTAATCGGTAAAATATTTAATCGGCAAAATCGTTATCAATTTGGCAAGATCAATATTGAACAATTGACTCCATTGATTTTATCAAAAATTAATCCAATCAAATATTAATATATTAATTAAATTTTCGTATTTTCATATATAATCTGTTGACTCGATTGATTTTCCGTATATAACTATTGACCCGATATACTTCCAATTATAAATTGATTTACTATCAATTTACTAATTAATTAAATATTCGTACTTCGTATATAATCGACTCAATTAATTTTTCTTATAATGTATTAATTAATTTAAGATATTTAATATATTTATATATGTATTAACCCTATATACTAAAATGGAAAACAAAGTTGACACATGCGATTCATCATTAATCTTGGACATGTGTCAATTTCTTATTCTCCCAATTCTCGTCTTTATATATATCCATGTAGTAACCCTATCTACACTATTTTTAAAAGATAACATATTTAAATGATAACAAATAATCCAAAATTCAAGGATTCTATCTACATTATCTTTCAAATTTGTTATCTTTTAAATTTGTTATCTTCTACCCTATTCCAAGACATATGGCAACACATCATTCTCCTAATTATATATGGCAGTTTCACATTTACTAAGTGATTCTTTAAATACCAAAAAATTAAACATCAGTCATTGCAATATATAATTAATTTATGGAAAAATTAATGTGAAAGTAACTGTAATAGTGTAATTAAGAACTACAAATTCACATCATTTTGACAAGACAAAAAATAAATAGGTCAAATTTATTAATAATAAATTTGTTTGCTACTTATCAAATAACATGTGAATTTAATTGAAGTGTTTTTATGTAGCTACACACAAATAAACAGTATTTAATCTATTTAAATTTTATTGAAATTAAAAAATAGAAAATAATTTTATTGGATACTTTTGATTAATATACTTAAAACAATTAACTAAGTGATTTTTTAGAAACCTAAGCATACACAAAAAAAAAATGGTTTGTATGATACTCTTCTAAATTTTGACTTTTTTAGTTGTGGATCATATAATTATCAGATACAAATTGAATCACCAAATTTTACCTTTTGACAAATCCCGTGTAACACACGGTGTCTTTTTCAAAGTATACGTATATATAAATAAAATAATAAAAACTTATGTATTTATGTGTTGATGATGTAATTATATGGATTAAATGATGTATTATTGTTGATTATGCCATTTTAAGGAATTTATCGGCTACAAGATTTAGTTGATGATTGATGATAATTCTTGCCATGCAAAATTAAACATGGTTAATTGTTACTATTATTAAGAATTTAACATATATATTAGGCATTTTCTTATATAACATTGGTATGGTACTCATTTAAATATTCATTTATAAAATTAAGTATAAGTTTTATATAAAATAAATGGGGTTTGGGTGGGTACGGGTAGTATGCGGGTATCAACAAATGGATTTGGGACGTGCACGGGTAATAAGTGTAATTTCTTAATAGAATTTGGAATGAGTACGGGTAGTATTAATATTATAGGATTTGGGTATAAATACCATTAAATTGGTGGATATCCTACCCATCGCCATTCCTAATAGGGATTATTTTTTCGCAAGCTTAGACAAAGCAGCCAAAATTTAATAGATGGGCCTCAATATGGGCCCAACAGCAACCAGCTTGCGTACCCAATAAGTAATCGAGGCCCTAGAATATTTTAGTATCATAACCCCTATGATTTAAAAATTAAAATTAACAATTCTTTGGTTATATGCATTGTGTGAACACTGAAAAACACAAGAGGATTATATTATATATTTTATACAATTAATTTTTGAGGTTGGCGAGCGGCTGTCATAGCCAAAAACACAACTCACATTCGATGGCATTTTGGGGTCTTTTAGTGATGATAGTGATTTATGATAGGATTCCATGATCAAGATTCTGTTTTTGTCCCCAATGCTTTAAAATATCTTCTTAATCTAATATAGATTACACCAACCACCCCTATTGATATTATATATGTGTCGAAATATAAAATACAAGAGTAATGAATTTTCCCTATTTTTGTACCAAAATATCTAAACACAAAAACTTGTATAAATTAGTCTAATGGATATAGTTCCTAAGACGTATACATATATAAATCAATCCAAACCCATAAAAACACTTATACTTTATGCTTTGTAGGATTCGTATTATAAATTTAAATTAACGAGACGGTCTCATAAACAACCACATCTTTAGAGTTATTTTTTGATACATTTAGGTGGATTTCAAATTTTTATTTGGAGTTATTTAAAATTATTTCTCAAATGCTCCCATCAAATAAATCATTCCATACAAACCATTATTAGTACTTCGATATTTAGATGTCATAGTAAGCTGACGCTAGCTTCGCCCATCTATTTGCATAAACTAATTTGAATATTGAATGATTGTAATTGAAAATTATTATAATAAATGTGAAGTGTGTTAGTTAATCTTGGAAATCTTGTCAAACTCAAATATTTTAATTCAAAATCGACTTATTTGAGATACAGTTATTTTCCCAAATCAATATATCTTATTAAGTTTGTGTCGACCACTATGAAATGAGTTGGCCACGCGTTGAGGGCTGAGGCCCTGTCGCAATTGTTTATCTCAGTGCTTAAATATGTGTCAATATGAAAAAAAAAAAGGAAAATGTGTCAATTTGAGCTTGATTTTAAAACAATATCAATTTGAAGGATTCTTCAATTTCTAAAAATTTCTTCACATTTGTATAGGTTTTTGATTACGCTTTTATCACTATTCCTTACTAAATACTAGTTGAGAGAGTTGATTCAGTTCGATTGATTTAAGCGATTGTAAATCAAATTATCGATCCGGAATTAAATCTCACTCGTCTCACTCTATCGGGACTTTGTAATTGTACTCAAAAAAACTAAATACTATCAATTGTAAATCTCTTATGAATAAATTCATTCTCATCATAAAAAAATGAATAAATTAAGCGTATCATACTCTACATCAATTCATCCAAAATTTGGAAATTAAACACGATTTGATTGATTACCTTATGTGTCAAAATAATCTCCTTTTCGTACTAAAAAAATCTATTTTTTCTACATATTCAATCATCTTTTCATCACTGATATTTCTTGCATGATAGGAACAACAAACCTCCGTAATTACGCTTTCTTTTAATATAAAAAAAGTTTACGCATTCGTTTTTCACTTTGTTTCATAAAACCTTAAGTTATCTAACCGAATATCAAACATAGAAATTGAAGATGTCGTTTTATTACTTAAAGGGACAAAAAGGCCGACATGATATTTCTTTATATATGTATTTAAAACAGTTTATTTTTAGAAGTTATTTAAAAAATCATAAGATATTAAATTTTAGTTTTGAATAAGCTTTAAAAAATCAAAATAAAATAAGACTATAAAATTTATAAAATATCAATTAGACAACAACAAGAATTATAATTTAAAATATATATAAAAAAGAGGCATCCTTTGTAGGATATAAGCTTTGTAACGTTTCACTTAAAGTATTTTTTAGAATTTTATAAATTCAGTCGAGCACCCTAGAAATAGTATAACCAGCATTCCAAGCTACGTAATGAGAAGAATTAATTAAATTTTAATTAAAAAATCTCATTCCCAGCTCAGAAAAGCAAATTGACATTTGATTATGAAGAATTTGCCAATTTCGGCTTTTAAAAGATAAAGGCCAAAAAGCAACCTCAATTTCCTCAAACGGTGCAATTAAGTTAAAAAGGCAGTGGCAGAAATAGGACCACTTTTGTGTATACTCAAAGTTTACCGCTTAAATTTTGTGTTCTATTATATATATTTCATTTATTATATTATATTATATATATATATATTTATATTGAAAAATATTATTTATTTTATACATAAGGAGTGTTTGCAAAAGCTTATGCTTTTAGAATAAATAATTTATTATATAGTTGAAGTAATAGTAATTGATAATCGGAAGTTGATAAAGCGTTTGGAAATAAAACTCAAAGTTGAAAATTCTGAGTTGAGATTGTTTGGTGAAAAAACTAAAAACGTTTATTTGTTTGTAAGAATCAAACCAAAAGTAAGTAGAAATCTAAAACATTTGTCTCCTGTTTTTTATTCGATTAAATGAAATTGAAGCGGATAATATATTTAAAAACACTACAAAATAACTTTTTTTTAGGCAAAAATAAGTACTGTAAATCCTCGATAATGTTATTGTACAACTAAACAAGAAAATACAAAAAGAGGATATTTCATTTTTCAAGCCTTACGGCCACCGAAAATCTTTCTCAATGGCTCTCAATTCTGCAAAGTATGGGGCTTGGATCACCTGTAACAGCAGGTCCTGCAATTGCTTACGGAGCTTGCGCGATGAAGACACGCGTCTCGCTGTAAGTGGGACTTTTATCATCGACCAAATGAAATAAATGAACCAAAAATAAGAAAAAGGGATTTGCTTGTTTGGACTTTGGTGTATGTCAAGATAAGTAGATTTCATTACATGCGTTGATTATAAGGAATTTGATAATTAGAATAAATCTTTGTGATTATTTGGCGTTAGGATTGAAATTATCATTTACTTGTTGAATAAAGGAATATAAAAATTAAAACAAAAAGGTTGATAAACCAGATACTTCAAGGTTTATTGTCCGAATAAAAACCTAAAACCAAGTACCCTTTTGAGTTAATTTGTTTTAATTATATCATCAACTAATAAAAAATCATATGAGCACATCCTTAAATTCATAATTACATAATTAATCCTTTTGAATTCTAATCAAATCATCCATTCACATCTAGATGCTAAATACTATTCACTCTATTTTAAAGTCGGAGGTTCAATTTGATTTGACACAATATTTTAAGAATTTTGAAAAACAAAATTTGTTAATTTTTTATTATATTATTCTTATAAGTAATTATTTTTATATTATTTTTAAACTAAGGGTGTCGGTTGAAAAAAAAACAATTACTTTAAAACATAGAACTTTATTTTAGATATTTAAAGAAAATAAGAATAACAAATTTGAAATAGAGGAAATATCAATAGCAAAATATGGGGGTTGAGTGTTGAGTAGAGCTATCAAATATAAACAATTTTCAGTCCATGAAAATGTCGGATTAGGTTGCAATTTCATATGCTCAAAAGGGTTGAGCCTATTTGGACAGGCCCCATTTGGCCTGAAAAGCTTAGTTCCTGACAAATTTAAGTATATTTTCAAAGCATGAGATCGGTTGGGCTATCAAATTGGTCGGATGAAATTTTGGCACAATTGAGCCAGATTCTTGTTTTTGGCACACGGGTTAGTACCGACTAACCCATTTGAGGGCTCCATTGTTGACTGTGACCGTTAGTCTTGAACACCCTGGTACAACCTGCAACACAGGATAAATCTCTGTATTATGTATTGCTAACAAATTTGTCAAATTTGTCTTCTACGTATTGTTTATCCTTAATATTATCAGCTTCGAAGTTTATAAAACCTATGGGCATAGAGTCACAGTGTGCCAACTCAGAAATACGCCAAAAAATCGCATTATCAGTTACAATCATACAGCTCCCCTTCCCTGTTCAATTCCAACCGACACTAGTACTGGGGATGTATGGATGTATTTCCAAGTCCAATTTCAGGTTTAGTGTTGGAAAATGAATTTTCAAACTTTATTGGTTTCGCGTGAATTGAGAATATGTTTGGTTTGTTTCAATTTCTAATGAAAATGAGAATATGTTTGGTTATAGTTTTTCAAATTTATTTTGACATAGGTTTGCGTGAAGTGTATTTTTATCTAGGTTTGCGTAATTGGAATGAAAAATTGTTTGGTTGTGTTTTCAAAAGAATATTTTCCATAAAAATAAAATCGAAAAAATTCATTTAATTGAAAAACTTTTAAACAAACATAAACTCATTTTTGAATAGTTGGAAAGTGGAAAAAGGGGTTGGAAACACAACCGACATGACCTTAACCTTCCTTTCAACCAACCCCTGCCCTGCTGCTCTACTAAAATCTCTCTTCTTTTTCTCTCTCACACACACGCACTCAATTATCTCCACATATCTGATCTATATAATCTCCCATTATTCATATTTTTCTACTTCTACTTCTTTAATTTAATTCCTTGTAGAAGCAAACAAATAGCCAAGTTCTCTGAAGTGATGGCGGAGGAGGAACCCAAGAAGGTCGCGCCGCAAGCATACTTCCGAAGCTCCGCCTCTGGCGGCGGTGGAGACTCCGAAAGAGGTGGATGAGGAGAAAGCCGTAATTCCAGCACCTCCCCTCATGAAGAGAAAGCTGACGATGACTGCAAAGCTCTCGTCTTGGTTGAAAGTAATTTATTCTTAACACGCCTATTATGTGTTTGATGATGGTTCATTTTCAGATAATTTTGTGTAATTGAAAAATGGTACTTTTTTTTTTTTTTTTTTGGCTTGTGTGGAATAATCTTTTCTTTGGTGAAAAATTTAGCATCCGTTTGTGTGTGTGTGTGTGTGATGGTTGATTTTCAGATGATTTTGTGGTCTATGCAAGGCAAAGTGGGTTCTTTTTATGTTTGGCTGGAAATTTGGTTTTTTTGAATTGAATATTCAAGATCTTTAGTTGGTAATTAGATATTATTTGAATATTTCTTGTTAGTAATGAGTAATTGGGAGTGGGGAAGAACGTTTTATTTTTAACTTTTTGAGTTTGTTGTTGGTATATAAGTTTCTCATTTAGTATCAAGTTGTTGTTGTTGTTGTTTTGAGCATGTATAGTTGCAGGATTGGAAGTTCTTGTGTTTGTTAATATTTGAGTAAAGGAAAACAAAGGAGTATTTGCTAACTTTTGTAACCTACTTGTAATTTGTCTGTCCCAAATTTTCAGCTATAACTTGTTTTAATTTTCATTATTCCTTTATACAAATCTACTTCGTTTATTTCTTACTTCCTAAAAAAACAAAAATTGAAAATAGAGAAAAAAAAATTGTGAAAGCAAACACTCAACTGAAGCCAAATTGCTTCTGTCCTGTAAATTACTTAGTTAGATCTCAAGTTTTATTACCTCTGTCTAGTATCTTGAATTGAATATAAAATAAAGAAGTATTGTTTTTCCTAACTTCTAAAGTTTTCTGTGTCTATTTCAAAAGAACCAGCAGCTGCTGAGGAGGAAAAACATGAGGGCTCTATAAACAGAGGTACTCAAAGGACTATTAATGTTCTTAAGCCATTTATTTTTGTTGGAACTGATCTATTTGTTTAAAGAATCAAAAAATATTTAATTCCTTCAATGTTTTGATAGATGCTGTGCTGGCCCGGGTTGCAACAGAGAAGAGGATGTCTTTAATTAAAGCATGGGAAGAAAGTGAGAAATCAAAAGGTGAAAACAAGTAAGCTTCTTGAGCCTACCCTGTTTTTTGTCTGTCATATTTGTTAATAGTTTCTGGAAGTTTTGAAAAAATAAATAAATGAACTCGTCCCATGCCAAGGGTGCTAAAAATAACAATATGACTTCTCAACAAATATGTATGATTATGTTGTGTACAAATAGAGACGAAGATACACGAATATATATATTTTTTGTAAGGTTAAGAGAAAATGCTCAACTTTGGCAGAAAAATATACTTTTAGTTTTGAGTAAGAGTTTGAAGGGGCTTTATGCTGAAAATGTGCTGAACTTTTTTTTTTTTTTTTTTTTTTTTTTTTTTCTTCGGGGGATTATAATTTTAGTGTGTTATCGATTACTTATCATGCCTAGTCTCGGAAATACCAGGCATTCATTGAACCAAGCTGCAAAAATAATCAGCTGCAATACATATGATTTTAGCATTAGATATATTATCTGAAATGCTCTGGAGTATATATTCTTTTTCAAGATGTTATGATATCTTGAGGCATTAATCTAAAATAAGAATCTAAAATACAACTAACTATGGCTATTTACTTTTAGGAGGATATTGATGTAGCTCATGCTAACTAAATAATTTACAGGGCTCAGAGGAAAGCATCTGCTATCGGAGTTTGGGAGAACAGCAAGAAAGCGGGTCTAGAGGCCGAGCTTAAAAGATGGAGGTAACAACATATCCTACGTCTTTGTTTTATATTTTTAAATAAATCATTTGAAATTCCTGCATATTTGCTTGAAGAATTCCATGATAAGTGGACTTAAATCTATATACTTTGTTCGTAGGAACAACTGGAGAAAAAGAAAGCAGAACAAATTGAGAAACTTAAAAACAAGGTTGCGCTCGTTCACAAGGCAGCAGAAGAAAAACGAGCAATGATTGAAGCCAAACGCGGTGAAGATCTTCTCAAAGCAGAGGAGATAGCAGCAAAATATCGTGCCACTGGAACCGGTCCAAAGAAACTGCTTGGCTGTTTCTGAAACTGAATTTGCATTTGTACATTATTTTTTTCGATTGGATATCTATTTATTGTTGTATTGTGTGTTAATTTGGTGTAAAATTACTACTTGTTCATTTATTATGTGTGCATAGTGATGTATTTGTTTATAGATACATTCTGGAGAATACTAGTTACTCTATTTGCAAAAACAAGAAATCAGGTTTTTAATGAATTTTTGAGATTTTCATAGTATTGTGTGATTGATGAGGTGCTGAAAGGAGAATCATTTTGGTGTGCCTTGATTTTGGAACCAAGAATGTTTCTTGTTTCATTTTATTTATTTTAGGGTTAATTGCAATAAAGGCCCTTAGGTTCAGCTTAATTACCAAAAAAAAATCAGCTATCTTTCAAAATATCAGCGTAAACCATTCGATCATCTGCTTTTAGATTTTGATTAAATGAAGCTCGACATTTGCAAACATTACAAAACCAAAGAGTTGACAGTTACACAATTAGAAAGAGAGGTTTAATATATAAACAAGATTGACAGGCTACACTTCAGGGCCCCAAACTATAAAACTAAGCAGCTGTTAGATGAAAATTAAGAAAAGTTTCACTTTGTAACTAACTACATATATATGTTGAAGAGAATGCAACAGGTCCCAACTGCATGATCCTCTTCTAACAAGTCGGTTCGACTAATCTCCGACATAAGTAGTGACACCATCATCAATGATTCCTTCAAGAAACCCCATGTCATTGTCACCCACAGGGAAATCAAGTAACAGCTTCATCATAGCATCCGAGGAATCATCCATTTCATATGACTTTGAGGTGTTGTCTGAATAAACCGCCGCCACATCTTTCGATTCCTTCTTACAGTTCCAAGTTTCCATTTTCTGGTCAGCAATTTCAGGTGAGCTGGTTTTCTTGCAGGATTCGACTTTCGTTAGTGACGATGTCTGTGACGTTGGGCTGTGAGATGCAACTCCATGGGATTCGTTATTTGCACTGTCGTTGATGTTTCGAAATGATTGTCCGACTTTGGAGTTCCATAGATTTAGGAAGTAGTCGCCTTGGGACTTGCTGTCAGAAGGTGCATTGAGAGGCAATGGTTTGTTGGATAAACGGGACTCGGCCTCGACCCTGACACTCTCCCATTGGACCATGTGGCGAGTTAAAGGAGAGTCGGATTTTGTATCGACTGGCTTTGAAGAGGACGATGGTGCTTTGTTGCTGAAGCGCTTTCTCAAATGCGAGTTCCAGAAGTTCTTGACATCGTTGTCTGTTCTTCCTGGTAAGTGGGAAGCTATGGCAGCCCATCTGGAGAAATAGAAACATGTCAGGTGAGAAAAAAGCTTTGCAGCTGTTTTAGAATAACATGAAGTGATCAGTGTTCTTTAAAGAGAGTGCTGGCAAGCACTTAAAAAAGTGATGGTCAGCTTTTGGCTGGAAAAAAATTGTTTTTAAGTGCTTTCAAACATCAAATTCTGCTTTTGATTCTGTATAATTTGATCAGAACGATTTCAGCATCATTTTAATTTATTCACTAAACACTCTCAATTAGCTTAACTTCCGATTATGCTATTGGTTTCATTTTGACAATATGTAAACACACTGAGGTTTGGGCTAATTACAACTTATTCACTACATATAAAACACTTCTATTAGCTACTAATGTTAATTTACCATGATAACATCATCAGCTAACAAATGCACTGTAAAGTGATACATGATTATGAGGACTGATCAAAGGGATACTAGGAATGTTTCGCCACAATTTTGATTTATTTGTGGATATAATACAACATTGGAGGTGAGAGGCGATTTTTAATTACTTGTTAAAAGCGTCTATGTGCAGATTAATAATGGTATTCTCTTCCTCGGGAGTAAATGGACCGCATTTAATGTCAGGTCGAAGATAGTTTGTCCAGGTATACTAGGAAGCCACAATTTCGACAGCTCTTTCCACACCGGAGGAGACCTGTAATTGTCACATAAACACAGAAGGTACGTCTTACTTACCTAACAAACTGAAATTTGGGTACAATATCTTCAGTTGTGCTTCCATCACAGGCAGAATAATTCCAAGACATAAAATTTAGGAATAATTACAAAAACACCCCTGAGGTTTAGTCTAATTACAAAAAAAAAGGAAGAAAAAAGGAGGATACCTCCAATAACATTATAAGGGGCATGAGGACTATTGTTCATCTAAGGAGACAGCACCTTTATGGCTCAATTACAGGCTTTTCTTTGCACATAAGCCAGGAAACACAAAGTGACCAGACACTGATTTAATAGTGGAGAAAAAGTCAATTATGAAGTTGGATAAGTAGTAGACAACTACAAGATAAAAAAATTATGTAGTACCGCATCGATTTTTTAGAAAATGTCCAAGTAATTCACTAAAGAATACAAAGACGGTATGACAGTCATTTTGAGTCAAAATCTAAAAAACATGTTTCCGGAAACATTGCTAGTTTTCAGTTTTTAGAAACATATATGACCAATTTGACATATTTATACTTAAGTAAAAGTATATTAACCGGGGACTTATCTTCGGGGATAAGCTACATGTATCAAAAACTTCTCAGAACCAGTGGCGGACGCAGGTTTCCAGCTTTGGGGGCGAAAGAATGGAGTGGGTTCATAAATCTAAACTATGAGAAAAAATGTTCATATACTAACTATAGTTATTGGCCTTTCATATTGTAAAACACAACTACTTGAAGTTTTTTTCAATGTTTTGGAGGGCAATTGTAAATTATAATACTTTCCCCATCTTGAGCCGAATTTAGAACTTTGAATCAGTGTTCAAAAACTTTAATAAAAATCATTTGTGGCTTTTTCCTTCTTAAGAAATGAACTAATTTGTGTGACAGAAATAGATACAACCAAGCTGCTGACACTATAACCAGGATTCACTCTAAGCTCATTCACTGTACATATGGGCAGTGCCACTTAGTGCTTTCAACCTCACTACTTTTCTATCCCATGACCCATTTTTTTCATCAAGCATTAATTGCATTCAATGCACTTGAAATGTTCATCCAAAAAAAAAAAATTACACTTGAATAAATTAAAGAAACCAACATTCTTATCAAATCAAAGAAATAAATGCTCACCAAAATGAGGTCATCCATTAAGAGTGATAATGTACTTTTAAGCTTTCATCTCAAAATGATTAAATTTCAAGTATACAAATATATCATCCATTAAATATCAAGAACCCCATTAAACCCTTTCTCTTTTTTTTTTTTTTTTTTTTTTTTTAAATATAAGGAGAACCAAATTGATCTTAGCTACTACATACAAGAACCCATTGCATCAGAAATCAGAAGGCCTAAAAATGCCAAAAAAACAAAAAACAAATAATGGCTCAAAGCATTAGGTGAACATTAATTAGATAAAACAATGAAGGAGATAAAAAAATTTTTTAATAAAAAGACAAACCTGCAAGTTTTGGGAGATTTCTCCAAGTCCCATGCCCATTTTCTGTAATGAAATCAACAAGAATCTTGTCCTCTTCAGCAGTCCATGCCCCTCTTCTTAATCCCTCTCTTTCACAACATGACATTCTCCTTCTTCTTCTTCTTCACCTCATTTTTATCTTTCTTTTTCCCCATTTTTACAGAACTAAAACTGCACAAAAACACTTGGAAAAACACTACATTCAAGAAATATGTAAAAAAGAGGGTAAAAAAATGCAAAAAGTAGAAGAATAAGGAAAAAAGTAAATAGATTTCAGGTTTCTTGAGAGGGTTTTGTCTGTGTGTGTGAGACTTGAGAGAGAGATGATATGATGAGCTGGTAAGAAAGGAGGTAGCAAAAGAATCTCAAGACTATAAATGCATGGGGATTTATATTCACAATAATGGAAGGCATTATCACAGACATCCAAGCCAGTCACCCCCACATTTTCACTTTCATCTCTGCACCCCAAGCATTTATTTTTGTACTCTCCCCCCTTTATTTATTTCTCTCTGCAACACATTTTACTGAAACAAAATATTTAAAATTGAAGCAATCTGACATAAATAGAGCGATAAAGTTTCCATCTTTGACTACCACCAGACCAGATAACTTCTTCAAATACACAAAACTCATTCCAAAACAAAAACAAAATAAAAATAAAATGCAGAACAAATACTGTTTCTTTTGTGTGTGTTTGTGTGTGTTTTCTTGCATGAGAGAAATAGTGCTTACCAGAAAATCTGAGAGAGAAGTAAAGAAAGTATGCAAATGGGCTTTTTTTTTTTTCTGTGTTCTTTTTGATGTTCAGTTTTTAGCTGATTTCATGGCTTCTTTTGTTTTATATAATTCAGTAAACATGGACAAAAGATTGTGAGTTTTTGCTGACGCATAAAAAAAGCATTAAATATTCAACAGTCAATTTGATAAGATTACCATAATCCCCTTCGTTTTCCACGGAATCTGGCTATGGCCCTCATTTTGTGCCTTTCTTTCTCAAGGGCTCTTACAAAAAAATGTTAAAATATAGTGGACTTTATTACATAGTTGTGATTATTCTAGAAATAATTCACTATTTTTTCCAACTTATTGTTACCCCAGATTTTTTAAACCCTTTTCTTGTTTTCCTCTCATTTTGGTTGTATAATATAGGGTCTTAAATAACTAGTGGATTAAAGCTGAATATATTATTATTAGAATTTGTTTGAACTTTTATTAAACTTCAAAAATTATATTTTGCATTTGGGTTGATTGTTAATCAGTTTCAGCTTGATATTTTTGAGCTTGAACGAGTTTTTGTCGTATTGAATAACTTGATATTTTTACACATTTTATTATTGTTTTAGTAACGTCGCGAGTAGTGTTTGAACCAAGCTTGGCATTTTATCGAACATAAAGATATGCGGCTCAAATTTGGTTTTTAATGTTATAGAATTGAGTTTGAACAAAGTTTTGTAATCGATTTTGAGACTAATATTGAATTGTTTGATTCTTGTTAAATTAGTATTCAGAACCAAAATAAAATTCATTATTGTACCATTGTCAACACATGCGAAGACATGGGGCTATATTGGGCCCCAATCATGATCAATCTCAAGCTCGATAGTGTTAATAAATTGAAAAGGAATAGTTATAGCTTATATTATTTTTTTTTTAATTTTTTCTCATCACACTTTCGTATATTGGTTCACTCTACTTTTATACGCTGACTTCGCCGGTCCGATATTAGTTGTCAAAATTTATGTTCCATGCACTTACAAAAATAAATAATTGTCCATCTTTATCTCGCACAATAAAATACACTATGCATGATTCGTACATTTTTATCTAACTAAAATATATATATATATATAATATTTTTAATATTACATATATAAAGTTTTTCCAAGAGTTGGTGCTACAATTATTTAGATCCCTAATATGCCCTTCATGAGTTGACTGTTGGGCATCATTAATCTGAACTTTGTATGGCTTTTGTTTGGAGAGTTCTCATGCAGTGGTGAAATATCTGAAGAATTATTAAATTCTAAGTTATTTATTTCACTGGGTAAAAAAATTATGAATGTTTTATCTCTAATAATTTAATAAGTAATAATGAACCAGACTCAACACGCCTAATTTAATTTAAATGGTGGCAGATTTTCAAACAATTACCTAAGTACATGCTTAGGATATTTTATGCCACGTGATTCTTTGTGTTGTCCTATAAAACAGTATCCATGTGAATCGAAGTCTAAGTTCTAAGGAATTTGCAAGGATGAACAATCCTCTTTATTTTGAACGGGGATAATTACAAAATCACCCTGAGATTTGAGCTAATTATAAAAAAATTGAGAGGTGTTCCAAAATTACAAAAAAGGCCATCAAATTTGATTTTGTATTAAATTTAAAGGGATATTTGTAATATTTTTATAAATATCAGGGTTTTCTTTTTGGAACATTTTTTTACTTATCTTGAAGAAAATTTAAGACATATATAAAATATTTTTATAGACGGAATCAAATCTCAAACTATTGCAATTTTCAAAATCTGACGGTTTTTTTTTTTTTTTTTTTGGGTAATTAGATTAACCACATGCTCCAATAATTTTTTTTTCTTTTTATATTTATATTATTTATTGTTTATTTGTAAAAGTTATATTTATTTTTCTTTTTTTATTATACATTATTTACTTTTGGAAATTATTTATTAATTAGGTTACAGTAAAACAAAATGTAACTACTTGTTTGTGCTCATGTTGTTGAAAATTTATGTATTCGTCCCTGTTTGTTTATATGTTATTTCTGTTATTTCTTGGTTGTTCTATGATTTTTCCACTGTTTCATGATTGTTTTATGTGTTGTTTCGATATTTCAATACATTGGATCATAACTAGAATATGTTGTTTCTATTTTCTTCATGTGTTGTTTCAGTGTGTTTCTCGCACTACAAGAAATCCATAGTTTAGTGTTCATTTGGTTTTATACCATTGATTTGAGTTTCTAGACTAGAGTTTTGTGTTGTTTTTGAGTATTTTGAGTCATTATTTTTTTGTTATATCTCATAGTTTAGGCATTATTTTCCATTGTTTCGAGTCATTTGAGGGGTCAAGCCATGTTGAGAGCCAATTATATCGAGTTTATAGTCATATTAATGAATCGTGTATCAAAAAATTACAAAAACAAACAACAGATTGATTTGAAGAAAATTTAAAAGGATAATTTTTTATAAATAAAAAAAGATCATTTTTCGTTTTTGGTCATAACTCTCTACAAAATTGATATTGAGCTGATTCAAGTGGCTATAGAAAGCTAAGAGATAGGGCTACAACTTTGATGAAGGACGGAAAACCAAATTCGGACGTTTGGGTTTTACATTTAAAAAGAGTTTTTATTTCAACAGCCCGGACAGGTTTTTGTAAGTATCCTTTTGAAAAGAAAAATGTGTCAAGTATAATGTTGAGTTGGGCGCTAAAGGATATCGATATACAATCTTGCAACGTTTTTGCCCACGTTTAAAATTATGTTCACCTACCCCATTCTTTTTTTTTGAAACTATAAATACCATCCTTGGGGCTTGAAATTGGGGCATCTTGGAGTTGATTGAAGACATATTGATAGCTTCAAGACAAGGATGAAGGATTTTGAGCACTTTAAAGAATTTGGAGAAGAAGATTGGAACCTTGCTTTATCATCTAGAAATAGAGAAGATCCTCAACTCTTGTTCTTATTTTGTTCTTTCTTCATATCTTGTAAGATGTATTGTTGTATTTTCTTGGATTCATTTTCTTCAATCATGAGCTAAACATTTATAATTCTAGAGGATTGATGTAATCTATGTTTGAACTTATGTTTTGAGATTGTGGTTTGTCAATCTAGATCTATCAATTTATTTGTGCTTTATTTGGATCTATTGCTTCTAAATTACTTGATCAATAATTTAGATTGTTTGGTGTATTTGATTTGACATTTGAGAGAGGTAATTGAATACATGACCTTGGAATAGCATAACCAGGATTTCATCTTTTTTTTTATATTTGTGAATTATTTAAGTTCATTTATCAAGATTATAGCTTTTATTTTTTGATTTGATTTTTATACAGATATTTTTTTGAAAATTATTAATTGAGAAACGGAATGATTATTGTAGAAATCTTGACTTATAAATTAATTGATGATTGATAAACCATATTGACAACATAAAGGATAACTAGATTCATCATACCTCTAGAATTCATTTAATCATTTGGATAAATTCATTGATATTTTCATAGTCTTAATTTACTTGTAATATTTTTAGTATAATGATTGTTTCCATCAATTATTGAATTTCTAAATAAAGTTGGACTACTATAATATAGTAATATGCGATAATTTGATAATTATTCATGTGTTGATTCGACAACCTTACTTCTTTATATTAAAACTTGACACAAGTAGACTTGCGGTTAGAAAATTCTCTAACATTTAGCGACGAAAAATAGCAACGACAGACATTTGTAGCAATATAATGATGGATTAATGATGGTATAACATCGAAATCACATTAAAAAATGTATTTCATTAGTAACGACGACCTATAAACGATATTACGATGGACATAAATCAGTCACTATTTTGTTACTATAACTCTTTAGCGACAAATTCCATACGGATAGAATAATGACGGATATATCTATCGTTATATTTCATTTTTAGTGACAGACCATTCTGTAGCCATTTTATATAATTTATTTTTAATATAATATTTACTTTTAAATTATATTATTTCTTATTTATTTATTTTAGAAAAGGTTGTTGCGACGGAACATTCCGTCGCTATGTTATATAATTAATTTTTTATTTAATATTTATTTTTACTTATATTATTTATTGGTTATTTGTTTTTTTTAAAAAAAAGTAATAACGACGGACGATTCAGTCGTTATATGTTTAATATATCATTCATTTATTAACAGATATATCTACGTTATTTATATAATTTATTTTTAATATAATAATTATGTTTTAATTATATTATTTATTTTTAAAATTATTTTTTAGTAGTAGCGACGAACCAAATTTGGTGTGAGATATAATTAATTCATTTATATAACATGATTTTTTAATATTTAATTAATATTTTCTATAAATTTTAACAAATAACAAATAATCATAAGTAAACTAAAAGAAGTACTATTAATTTTAATATTTCTTTTTGCAATAGAATTAATTAATGTAATATTAATTAAATGAAAGTTTATAGTTAATTACATTAATAGTAATAAAATATAAGTAAATAAAATAATTGTATAAATAAATAAATTTGGTTACTATAAAATGAAGAAAAAATAATAAAATATTCATTTGGTATAAGATTTTGTGTAATGGGTTGGAAATGGTTTTGATAAAATTACGCCAAAACATCAAATTTGTTGTAGTTTTTACACCAAAGTTGGTGTAATGGGTTGGAGATGGCCTTAATAAACTACATTATTCATACTTAGCATCTAATACATGCAGACCGTATCTCGGATTTTGATTCGGATTCATACTACCTTAAAATAATACACGCAGGAAAACGTATTATACGATCAAATGCTTCTATATATTAAAGTGTTTACACTTGTTCCATAGTTGTGTACTTGCAAAATGTAAATTAACAAATTTGAAGCGCAATTCAAGAATAAGAGAGGTGTTTTCTTGGTTAAGTTAGGGCAAATGATTGCTTGAGCAACGAGTGAGAGTCATGAGTTGTTTTGCTTGAGTGAATTAGGGCAACTCTGTCTCTTTTTCTTACTTGATTTTATGCTTCACTTTTGTCTTTCATGTGAAGCCTCATACTTTATATCATTGTAGCTCGGATATTTGAATATTATTGGATATATTTTTCACAAAATTATTCCAAAATAAATTATTTTACTATATTAATTTTTCAACTTCTTTTCATGTGCATAATGATTATGTTATCGATAAGTATAAAAAAAGTCTAATTATTTATTTTATTTCCTGAATCTTTTAAACATGTTAACGTATTTGGCATCTCCAACCCAACTTCAAATCCCACTTTATTATACCAAATAAACAGGAAAGAAAAACCCTCCAACCCAACTTTAAACCTTACACCAAATTTAGTGTAGTGAATAGTATTATATCAAATTTGGTGTAAAACTATTCATTTACACAAAATTTGGTTTAATGCAATATCTCACATTTTGTCCTCAAATTCTTTTCTACTTCAAATTTGAATTTCAATTGTATCCTAATTTTATATATAATTAATTAATTTATATAACATGATTTTAATAATTAATTAATATTTTCTATAAATTTTAATAAATAACAAATAATTATAAGTAAACTAAAAGAAATACTAATATTAATTTTAATATTTCTTTTTTGTAATATAATTAATTAATATAGTATTAATTAAATGAAAGTTTATAGTTAATTACATTAATAGTAATAAAATATAAGTAAATGAAATTCTTGTATAATAAATAAATTTGGTTACTTTAAAATGAAGAAGAAAGAATAAAATATTCAATTGGTGTAATGTTCGGAGATGGTTTTGATAAAATTAAACCAAAACACCAAATTTGATGTAGTTTTTCCACCAAAGTTGGTGTAAATGGGTTAGAAATGGTCTTAGTAAACTACATTATTCATATTTAGTAATCTATGTACCTACAATATGTAAATGGACAAATTTGAAGCATTATTCCAGAATCAGGCAGGGCTTTCTTGGTTGAGTTAGGACAAATGATTGCTTGAGCAGCGAGTGAGACTCATGAGTTGTTTTGCTTGAGTGAATTAGGTCTCTTTTCTTGTTTGATATTATGCTTGACTTTTGTCTATCATGTGAAGCCCCATACTTTATATCATTGATGCTCGAATATTTTAATATTTTATGATATAATTTTCACAAAATTATTCTAAAAAATATTATTTTACTATATTAATTTTTGAACTTCTTTTCATGTGCATTAAATTGTGTTATCGCTAGATATCAAAAAAGTCTAATTATTTATTTTATTTCCTGAATATCTTTTAAACATATTAATATACTTGGGCATCTCCAACCCAACTTCAAATTCCACTTTATTACACGAAAAATGCAAAAAACCTTCTCCAACCCAACTCAAAACCTTACACCAAACTTAGTATATTGAATAGTATTACACGAAATTTGGTGTAACACTATTCGTTTACAGCAAATTTGGTTTAATGCAGTATCTCACATTTTGTCCTCAAATTCCCTTCAACTTCAAATTTGAATTTCAATTGTATCCTCATTTTATATATAATTAATTAATTTTATATAACATGATTTTAATAATTAATTAATATTTTTTATAAATTTTAATAAATAACAAATAATTATAAGAAACTAAAAGAAATACTAATATTAATTTTAATATTTCTTTTTATAATATAATTAATTAATGTAATATTAATTAAATGGAAGTTTATAGTTAATTACATTAATAGTAATAAAATATAAGTAAATTAAATCCTTGTATAAATAAATAACTTTGGTTACTATAAAATGAAAAAAAAAATGAATAAAATATTCATTTGGTATAAGTAAATGAAATCCTTGTATAATAATTTATACAGGTTCTCACTGAGGTGTGCTATCATATTCCGGCAAAATCTTAACACGCTGTGATTCACTAGGAAATTATTAGTACCAAAAACTATGTAGTTTGCCTTAACAAAAGTGTCATATATTGGACCCGTAGGAGGATTTGTCACATTGAATGTTGTATCTCAGTTATGTAGATTAGACATCCCAATACCACTTGCTCATATTGGGTATGAAAATGAGATGCTTTTGCGGGTTCATTTTCTATAGCGTTCCTTATAAAGGCGAGTCTTCCCGCCGTCGATAAAATGACTAAATGATTAGAGAGCAATTAGGGTCTATTTATCCTACAAAAAATAACATATAAATATAGATAAATATAGATATAAAAGTTAAAAAAAATCAAATCAAATCAAAATAGATAATATCTAATTTTAATTGGGTAATTATGATGTATTACCAGCTAAATCTCCTCAATCTGTTCCAAAGATCCAAAAGAATAGGGATGGTTGTGAAATTCGGCACCAAAGTCCCTATCAAAACTGCAACGGAACGATAATCATTTTCTTTGTGTCGTTTCTTAGCATCCAAGAATCCACGTCCCTAAAATTTCAAAACACGTCCTTTTTACCGCTAAATGATTTATATCAAATCCATTGACTTGCCTAATACATATGTATATAGCCAACAAAATCGATCATTGACTTGAATTTTTTTTATCTTCGTCACATATGTCAAGATAGATAAAGGGGGCGATTTTGGGACCGTAAATGATGTCACGATATTTTGGTTGTTGTTGTTATGGTATGTTAAGAGGTTAAGAGCTTAAAATCGTAATCTTGATAAACCATACATAGTCTAGTATCTTCTGTTCGCACTTCCCTATCAATTAAAAAACACTGTAGATAATTTTCGTGGCAAAGTATGAGAGTAAAATTAAAGTTGTCGGTGAAACCATTTTGACAATCTACAAAAATCTTAGTGCCCGTGTCAGTTAATTTTCCCGAACCACTACTATTATCAAACTCATAAGTTGTATGAGCTATTCTCATTGTCGTCATTCTGCAAGAGAATTGTAAGAAGGGAGTGGTAAGTAACAAATACTTGGGCATACTTTATATCATTGTTGCTTGAATATTTTAATATTATATGATATAATTTTCGAAAAAATATTCCGAAATACATTATTGTACAATATTATTTTTTCAACTTCTCTTCACGTGCATTGTATTATCGCTAAATATCAAAAAAGTCTAATTATTTATTTTATTTCCTGAATATCTTTTAAACATGTTAATATACTTTGGCAACTCCAACCCAACTTCAAATCCCACTTTATTACACCAAATATGCAAAAAAATCATCTACAACCCAACTATAAACCTTACACCAAATTTGGAGTAACACTATTCATTTACATCAAATTTAGTTTAATGCAATATCCCACATTTTGTCCTCAAATTCCCTTCTACTTCAAATTTGAATTTCAATTGTATGCTCATTTTATATATAATTAATTAATTTATATAACATGATTTAAATATTTATTAATATTTTCTGTAAATTTTAATAAATAACAAATAATTATAAGAAACTAAAAGAAATACTAATATTAATTTTAATATTTCTTCTTGTAATATAATTAATTAATGTAATATTAATTAAATGAAAGTTTATAGTTAATTACATTAATAGTAATAAAATATAAGTAAATGAAATCCTTGTATAAATAAATAAATTTGGTTACTATAGAATAAAAAAAAGAATAAAATATTTATTTGGTATAAGTAAATGAAATCCTTGTATAATAATTTATACATGTTCTGACTGAGGTGTGCTGTCATATTCCAACAAAATCTTAATACGCTGTGATTCACTAGGAAATTATTAGTACCAGAAACTATGTAGTTTGCCTTAACAAAAGTGTCAGATATATTGGACTAGGAGGATTTGTCACATTGAATGTTGTATCTCAGTTATGTAGATTAGACATCCCCAAAACCGCTTGCTCATATTGGGTATGAAAAGAAAATGCTTTTGCGGGTTCCTTTTTCATAATGTTTCTTATAAAGGCGCGTCTTCTCGCCGTCCATAAAATGGCCAAATGATTAGAGAGCAATTGGGGTCTATTTATCCTACAAAAAATAACATATAAATATAGATAAATATAGATATAAAAGTTAAAAAAAAAATCAAAGCTGCTATGGCACGATGATCATTTTCTTTGTGACGTTTCTTAGCATCAAAGAATCCAGGTCCCCAAAATTTCAAAACACATCTTTTTACCGCTAAATGATTTATATCAAATCCATTGAATCATTGACTTGTCTAATACATGTATATAGCCAACAAAATCGATCATTGACTCACATATGTCAAGATAGGTAACATGGGCGATTTTGGGACCGTAAATGATGTCACGATATTTTGGTTGTTGTTGTTATGGTATGTTAAGAGGTTAAGAGCTTAAAATCGTAATCTTGATAAACCATATATAGTCTAGTATCTTATGTTCGCACTTCCCTATCAATTAAAAAACATTGTAGATAATTTTCGTGGCAAAGTATGAGAGTAAAATTAAATTCGTCGGTGAAACCATTTTGACAATCTACAAAAATCTTAGTGCCCGTGTCAGTTAATTTTCCCGAACCACTACTATTATCAAATTATAAGTTGTATGAGCTATTCTCGTTGTCGTCATTTTGCAAGAGAATTGTAAGAAGGAAATGGTAAGTAACAAATACTTGGGCATACTTTATATCATTGTTGCTTGAACATTTTAATATTATATGATATAATTTTCACAAAATTATTCCAAAATACATTATTGTACTATATTATTTTTTCAACTTCTCTTCACGTGCATTGTGTTATCGCTAAATATTAAAAAAGTCTAATTATTTATTTTATTTCCTGAATATCTTTTAAACATGTTAATATACTTGGGCATCTCCAACCCAACTTCAAATCCCACTTTATTACACCAAATATGCAAAAAAAAAATTCTCCAACTCAACTCTAAACTTTACACCAAATTTAGTGTAGTGAATAGTATTACACCAAATTTGGTGTAACACTATTCATTTACATCAAATTTGGTTTAATGCAATATCCCACATTTTGTCCTCAAATTCCCTTCTACTTCAAATTTGAATTTCAATTGTATCCTCATTTTATATATAATTAATTAACTTATATAACATGATTTTAATAATGGATTAATATTTTCTATAAATTTTAATAAATAACAAATAATTATAAGAAACTAAAAGAAATACTAATATTAATTTTAATATTTCTTTTTGTAGTATAATTAATTAATATAATATTAATTAAATGAAAGTTTATAGTTAATTACATTAATAGTAATAACATATAAGTAAATGAAATCCTTGTATAAATAAATAAATTTGGTTACTATAAAATAAAAAAAGAATAAAATATTCATTTGGTATAAGTAAATGAAATCGTTGTATAATAATTTATACATGTTCTCACTGAGGTGTGTCGTCATATTCCGGCAAAATCTTAATACGTTGTGATTTACTAGGAAATTATTAGTACCAAAAACTATGTAGTTTGCGTTAACAAAAGTGTCATATATTGGACCAGTAGGAGGATTTGTCACATTAAATGTTGTATCTCAGTTCTGTAGATTAGACATCTCCAAAACCGCTTGCTCATATTGGGTATGAAAAGAGATGTTTTTGCAGGTTCCTTTTCTATAACGTTCCTTATAAAGACGAGTCTTCCCGTCGTCGATAAAATGGCCAAATGATTAGAGAGCAATTGGGGTCTATTTATCATACAAAAAATAACATTTAAATTTAGATAAATATAGATATAAAAGTAAAAAAAAAATCAAATCAAATCAAAATAGATAATATCTAATTTTAATTAGGTAATTAGGAAGTATTACCAGCTAGAAGATCTCCTCAATCTGTTCCAAAGATCCATTAGAATAGGGATGGTTGTGAAATTCGGCACCAAAGTCCCTATCAAAGCTGCTATGGAACGATAATCATTTTCTTTGTGACGTTTCTTAGCATCAAAGAATCCACGTCCCCAAAATTTCAAAACACATCCTTTTTTTCGCTACATGATTTATATCAAATCCAT
Organism: Rehmannia glutinosa; assembly: GCA_016081115.2. NCBI lineage: Eukaryota > Viridiplantae > Streptophyta > Magnoliopsida > Lamiales > Orobanchaceae > Rehmannia > Rehmannia glutinosa. The sequence continues at coordinate 43,770 of JABTTQ020001116.1, forward strand.
TGACATTTTGCCTAATACATATGTATATAGCCAACAAAATCGATCATTGACTTGAATTTTTTTATCTTCGTCACATATGTTCAAGATAGATAATGGTGGTGCGATTTTGGGACCGTAAATGATGTCACAATATTTTGGTTGTTGTTGTTATGGTATGTTAAGAGGTTAAGAGCTTAAAATCGTAATCTTGATAAACCATACAAGTCTAATCTTTTGTTCACACTTCCCTATCAATTTAAAAACATTTGTAGATAATTTTCGTGGCAAAATATGAGAGTAAAATTAAAGTTGTCGGTGAAACCATTTTGACAATCTACAAAAATCTTAGTGCCCGTGTCAATTAATTTTCCCGAACCACTACTATTATCAAACTCATAAGTTGTATGAGCTATTCTCATTTTAATCGTCATTGCGCAAGAGAATTGTAATAAAGGAAATGGTAAGTAACAAATACTTGGGCATACTTTATATCATTGTTGCTTGAATATTTTAATATTATATGATATAATTTTTAAAAAATATTCAAAATACATTATTGTACAATATTATTTTTTCAACTTCTCTTCATAAATGCATTGTATTATCGCTAAATATAAAAAAGTCTAATTATTTATTTTATTTCTGAATAACTTTTAAACATGTTAATATACTTGGGCAACTCCAACCCAACTTCAAATCCCACTTTATTACACCAAATATGCAAAAAAATCATCTACAACCCAACTATAAACCTTACACCAAATTTGGAGTAACACTATCCATTTACATCAAATTTAGTTTAATGCAATATCCCACATTTTGTCCTCAAATTCCCTTCTACTTCAAATTTTTATTTTTCAATTGTATTGTCATTTTATATATAATTAATTAACTTATAAAACATGATTTTAAATTAAATCAAAATAGATAATATCTAATTTTAATTAGGTAATTAGGAAGTATTAAGAAGATCTCCTCAATATTAATTTTCCAAAGATCCATTAGAATATGGATGGTTGTGAAATCCGCACCAAAGTCCCTATCAAAGCTGCTATGGAACGATAATCATTTTCTTTGTGACGTTTCTTAGCATCAAAGAATCCACGTCCCCAAAATTTCAAAACATATACTTTTACTGCTACATGATTTATATCAAATCCATTGACTTGCCTAATACATGTATATAGCCAACAAAATCGATCATTGACTTGAAGAATTTTTTATCTTCGTCACATATGTCAAGATAGATAACATGGGCGATTTTGGGACCGTAAATGATGTGACGGTATTTTGGCTGTTGTTGTTATGGTATGTTAAGAGGTTAAGAGCTTAAAATCATAATCTTGATAAACCATCAATTAAAAAACACTGTAGATAATTTTCATGGCAAAATATGAGAGTAAAATTAAAGTCGTCGGTGAAACCATTTTGACAATCTACAAAAATCTTAGTGCCCGTGTCAATTAATTTTCCCGAACCACTACTCTTATCAAACTCATAAGTTGTATGAGCTATTCTCGTTGTCGTCATTCTGCAAGAGAATTGTAAGAAGGAAATGGTAAGTAACAAATACTTGGCCATACTTTATATCATTGTTGCTTGAATATTTTAATATTATATGATATAATTTTCACAAAATTATTCCAAAATACATTATTGTACTATATTATTTTTTCAACTTTTCTTCATGTGCATTGTATTATCGCTAAATATCAAAAAAGTCTAATTATTTATTTTATTTCCTGAATATCTTTTATAATGTTAATATACTTGGGCATCTCCAACCCAATTTCAAATTCCAATTTATTACACCAAATATGCAAAAATTCCTTTCCAACCCAACTCTAAACCTCACACCAAATTTAGTGTAGTGAATAGTATTACACCAAATTTGGTGTAACACTATTCATTTATATCAAATTTGGTTTAATGCAATATCCCACGTTTTGTCCTCAAATTCCCCTCTACTTCAAATTTAAATTTCAATTGTATCCTCATTTTATATATAATTAATTAATATAACATGATTTTAGTAATTACTTAACATTTTCTATGAATTTTAATAAATAACAAATAATTATAAGCAAATTAAAAGAAATACTAATATTAATTTTAATATTTCTTTTTGTAATATAATTACTTAATGTCATATTAATTAAATGAAAGTTTATAGTTAATTACATTAATAGTAATAAAATATATAAATAAATAAATTTGGTTACAATAAAATGAAGAAGAAAGAATAAAATATTCGTATTTTGTAAGATTTAGTATAATGGGCTGGAGATGGTTTTGATAAAATTACACAAAAACACCAAATTTGGTCTTGTTTTTACACCAAAGTTGGTGTAATGGGTTGGAGATGGCAACTACATTATTTATACTTACCGTCTAAATCATGCAGACCATATCTCGGATTTTGATACAGATTCATAAATCTAGAATTCTGCCTTAAAATAATACACGCAGAACGTATTAACGTATTATACGACCAATGCTTCTATACTTTAAAGTTTACACTGCTCCCATAGTTGTGTACCTATAGAATATAAATGAACAAATTTGAAGCATGATTTAGAATCAGGGAGATGATTTCCTAGTTGAGTTAGGACAAGTGATTGCTTGAGCGGCGAGTGAGGGTCCTGAGTTGTTTTGCTTGAGTGAATTAGGTCAATTCTATCTCTTTTATTGTCTAGTTGGGTGTTATGTTTCACTACTTTTGTCTCTCTGTGAAGTCCCGTGCTTTTTATTATTGTTGCTCGAATATTTTAATATTATAGGATAGGATATAATTTTCACAAAATTATTCCAAAATACATTAATTTACTATGTTAATCTTGTTCAACTTCTCTTCATGTGCATTGTATTATTGCTAAATATCAGGAAAGTCTAATTATTTATTTTATTTACTGAATATCTTTTAAACATGTTAATATATTTGGACATCTCTAACTCAACTTCAAATTCCACTTTATTACACCAAATATTCAAAAATTCCTCTTCAACCCAACTCTAAACCTCACACCAAAATTTGGTGTAGTGAATAGTATTTTACACCAAATTTGGTGTAAGACTATTCATTTACACCAAATTTGGTATAATGTAATATCTCACATTTGCCCTCAAATTCCCCTTCTACTTCAAATTTAAATTCCAATTGTATCCTTATTTTATATATAATTAATTTATATAACATGATTTTAGTAATTAATTAATATTTTCTAAAATTTTAATAAATAACAAATAATTATAAGAAACTAAAAGAAATATATTAATTTTAATATTTCTTTTTGTAATATAATTAATTAATGTAATATTAATTAAATAAAAGTTTATAGTTAATTAGATTAATAGTAATAAAATATAGGTAATGAAATAATTGTATAAATAAATAAATTTGGTTACTATAAAATGTAGAAAAAAGAATAAAATATTTATTTTGTGTAAGATTTGGTATAATGGGTTGGAGATGGTTTCGATAAAATTACACCAAAAACACCAAATTTGGTGTAATGGGTTGGAGATGGCCTAGTAAACTACATTATTCATACTTAGCATCTAATACATGCAGAATCATATCTCGGATTTTGATACGGATTCATAAATATAAAATTTTACCTTAAAATAATACACGCAGAATGCAAAATACGACCCAACCCAGTGCTTCTATACATTAAAGTTTATACTAGTTCACTACAAAAAAACAGCGTCTAGTGGCGCTTTTTTTTTTCATTTAGAGACGCTTATTAGCGTCACGAAGTACATTACCTACGCTTGTGAAAGTGTCACTAGTTGCGTTGTTAAATTTAATATCACGAAAATATTCTTGACACAAGTCTATGCATAGGTAAATTTCAAAGCGTGACGCTTTTATTTAGTGTGTCGTTAACATGAATTTGGTGACGCTATTTTATGTCACGATTACAATAGACCTATAATTTCTTAGGTACAAATTTCGCGACACTAATCAATTATTGTGTCACTAAATTAGCAACGCTTTTAATGAAATAGCGTTGTCAAATTCGAGACGCTTTCAAAGGTAAGCGTTACTAAATTTATGACGCTTTTGAGGAATTGTGTCATTAAACTAGAGACACATCTGATAATTAATGTCGTTAAATATATACATGTTTTATGATTTGTGTCTTTAAATTAGCAACACACTATAAAGAGCGTCCCCAAAATTGATGACAATTTTACGAATTTCAGTCACTAAATTGGCTACGCTTTTAGAATTTGAGTCATTAAATCTCGCAACCCTTTTTATAATTTTTGCCATTGAATTGGTTACACTATTCATTTTTTCCATCATAAAATTTGTAATGCTTTTTAATTAGAGGTTACCAAATTGACAAGTGTTCCTATATATTAGATTTACGATGTTATTTATAATAAATCTATACAATATTAATAAATTTCTAACAACAGAACAACAAGAAACTTAAAACAAATAAAAACAAGAACGAATAAATATCTCAATTTAATAACCAAAGTCATAAACAACCTCAATACCAAAATTACATCATTGTCTGGAAAATGATAAATTAAACATTGTTTAAAGACACGATGAATAATCCAAAGGATGAAAATCGATATGCTTCTAATGATCTTCGTCGACTGCTATATCATGTTTCAAACTAGCAAGAAACATGATTCTCAAATACTCTCGAATTCTAAAGAATCACGCATATTCTGGAAAAGAAAAAACACCAAAATAATATCATAAACACCAAATTTTAGATAAACGTTAATATTAGTTGTGTACGTGCAATATGTAAATGGACAAATTTGAAGCATGATTTTAGAATCAGGGAGGTGTTTTCTTGGTTGAGTTAGGACAAATGATTGATTGAACGACGAGTGAGGGTCATGAGTTGTTTTGCTTGAGTCCCCATACTTTTATATCATTGTTGCTCGGATATTTTAATATTATATGATATATTTTTCACAAATTATTCCAAAATACATTATTTTACTATATTAATTTTTCAACTTCTTTTCATGTGCATTATATTGTATTATTGCTAATTATCAAAAAAAGTCTAATTATTTATTTTATTTCCTCAATATCTTTTAAACATGTTAATATACTTAGTAAACTACATTATTCGTACTTAGTCTCATTTTATCTCATGATGTACGCAATAAAATTTATTGAGCTTTTAACGATCGTCAGTTTCTTTTAATATTTAACGTGATATATTAATCCACTTGATCTATAGTAAATGACGACTAACTTTGATATTCTTTTCGCTACAAGAAATCCACAGTTTTGTGACGTGGATAATTACAAAATCACCCTGAGATTTGAGCTAATTACAAAAACACCGAGAGGTGTTCGAATTTTATTATTCGAATTTCTTAATAAATTTGAATAATTATATCTGATTTGGTTTTATTGTTAACTGAATTGAGTTTGGATGAGCTTTTTTCAAGGCAAATAATTTATTATTTTTACACATTTGATTGTTGTTCTACTAATGAGTCGCATTTGAACCAAGCTTGACATCTTACCTAACAAAAAAAGTATGCTCAAATTTGTTTTGTTATGTTAAAGAATTGAGTTTGAACAAACTCTCTGTAATCGATTTTGAATCAAATATTGAGTTGTTTGATTCATGTTAAATTAGTATTAGAACCAAAATGAAGTTTAATATCATTGTACTGTTGTCAACACAGGCGGAGTCAGATAGGCATTATGGGCCCCGACCCAGACCAGCCTCCAACTCAACAATGTTAATAAACTGAAAAAAAAAGAAAATTAATTATAGCTTACATAATTTTTTTTTAATTTTTCATCCGATTCACCGGCACCACACTTGTATATTGTCCCCGCCATTTGTTTTATGTTTCATGCACTTACAAGAATAAATAGTTATCCATATTTTATCTCGCATAATAAAATACATTATGCATGCTTCGTACATTTTTATCTAACAATAATATATAAATGAAAACTAATTTTAATATTACATCTATATAAAGTATTTCCAAGAGTTTGTGATACAATTCATTAGATCCCTAAAAATGCCCTTCATGAGTTGACTGTTGGGCAACATTAATCAGAACTTTGTATCGCTTTTGTTTGGAGAGTTCTCATGCGTAGTGGTTGAAATTTCAGATGAATTGTTAATTCTAAGCTATTTATTATTACTGGATAAAAAATTATGAATGTTATTCTTATAATTTAGTAATTAATAATGAACCAGTCAACCAGACGCAACACGCCTAATTTAATTTAAATGGTGGCAGATTTTCAAACAATTACCTATATATATATATATATATATATATTTCATGCTTATATAGTATATTTTATGCCACGTGATGCTTTGTATTGGCCCATAAAAATGATCCATGTTAATGTAAGTCTAAGTTCTAAGGACAATGTCAAGCATGATTGCGTGAATTGTCTCTCTTTATTATTGAAAATTATATGTGGAATATAATTTTTTATATATATTTTTGGAAGGATATCGATATATATGTCATCAATTTTTGCACCACCATATTATCACTATTTCGTTTGATTTTTCTGTTGAAATAAAATTGTCTTTGAGTTTGATTATATGACTTGAGAGCTTCATAATATGTTTTTGCTCTTTCTTTCAATGTAAGGTTTATTGGGTAGTTTGAGTCGAATTCTGTCACTTATCAAATGTTAACTTTTTTTCAAATGATTGCCGAGAAAATAATATTTGAAACATGTGTCTGGATTATTTCATATATCAGCTAAAACTAGTTTACTTTTTTTTTATATTATTTCGGTTATTTATGACAAACAAACGTTAATCTTATGTCTCCAATAATGTATTTTCTGAATGGAAATAGTGTTTTTTTTTTCCTTTTACTAACTTATCATGGTCTTTTTTTTTTTTGAAATAATATTTCAAAAAAAAAACTTATCATGGTCTTAATAATTATGTTATTAATTATTTGAATAATTTGTGCAAAGTGCATAGCTAATCATATTAATATATTATCTAATTAATCAATTCTCTCAAGTATACATCAACAGGCAACGGGCTGGCCCTGTAAAAATTTAAGCCCAAGACATCAGTGAGAACAATCATGGGCCAGACTTATTTATTTTATCGGACCCAATTTTTCTGGACTTCAGGTTGTAATTAAAACAGGAAGTTACACACACAAAAAAAAAAAAAAAATGCTCCTATTTTTTGAAAAGGACATTTTTTATGCTCTTAAGCCCTAAGGACATTGGTTCACATTTGGCTTTACTTATTTATATATTATTTTTTGCCCATGTATTGTTTCTATATTGTTGTATCATGTTTGCTATTTATGTGTTGTTTTTTGTTGTTTCTATTAATTTCGATGTCCAATGCATTAGATCAAAAACTAGAATGCGTTATTTTTATTTTTGTTATTGGGTTATGTTGTTTCTATATTGTTTCAATATATTTTGTTTTATGATGTATTATTTTTGTGTGTTTCTTGGTTGTTTCTGGGTTTTGAGTATAAAATTTATCATGGTGACAAACTTATATTATAATGAAATTTATTAGCAACAACGTGTTTAGAACATATTCGAAACAATTAAAAAGTCCGGAAAAACACGCGAGCATAAAAAAGTCCACGCAGCGGCAAAATGATGTTTGTACTAAAACTAAGGACAATGTTGTATGGTTATATATAGAGCGAGAAAGTATTTATTGTAATGTTTTTTTTACTATGATTAATCCAATTTTAGATTAACTGCGATACTTTTCTCACTATACCCTATGATCTAAATATGAATGGGTTTAAAAATTGAAAGGGCAAAAACAAAAAAATATTTTATGGATAGGCTAGGATAGATGGGCCTAGACCAAATAACATTTAACTTATTTTTACAAAAAAGAAGTTGTATTCAATAAAATACAAAAAAAACTATAATATAAGTACATAATATACTTATCATCTTCAACATAAAAATTATTTTCCTAAACAAATAGAAAAAAAAGAGTAATTTATTGAAGAAAAAAAAGCCTCCGATTTAAATACTTTAACCTTTGTGTTTGCTATTTTCTTTAATCTATCACATGAAATTTCATACCATTTGAGTTGCTCTTATGTTTTAAAATGTTTCTAAGAAATTAACCATCAATATTCTACCAAAAATCAAATTATTTGAAATAAAGGCAGTGGTATTATAATTATTATAACATCCATTGCAATTTTGATGTGTGCTAGCCAACTTAAATATTTTATGTACAGTGTAGTTAAGTAAATTCCTGAAAATCACTTTTTCTTTGGAAGGCCCTGAAAAACCATTTTGATAATATTAGATAACATAACAATGGAAAATTATATATATTCTTTAGATTTTATTAAGAAAACAACAAAATAAAATAATTCAAAACATGTATTATTATACCTTTATACCACAATGAGTTTATAGATTAAGTAGTATCGCACTATTGTTCATCATTTATAAGAGTGATGATTAGGATTCGAACAAATCAAATATTGTATTTTTTTTTTTTTTTAAATTTTATCTCCTCCTCTCCTAATTCATTCCTCCCGCTCCAATTTATTAAAAAAATTATACCTTTTATATCATTGCTTTCCCCCAATATTAACACGTTTTAGCTTTTGGGTTTAACCTTTTGCTTTGGCTGTACCGCGTATGGTCATCTATGGACTATGAAGACACAGAAAGAATACGGAATAACTTTGTCACCAAGTTCCCTCATTTTGTATCTATAAATCATTAACAAGAAAACCCACCAAAAAAGAAGCAAAAACCTTTCATTTTCAATTACAGAAGCTGATTATCACAATTCTTGGATAGAAGAGGCGAAAAAGGGTGGAACTTTTTTGTGTATTCCTTAATATTTGAGTTATTTGTACTAATAAAGAATGTTGAAGCTTACAATAGTTGGGAGGGTGAGAGATGGGTTGCCTTTAGCCCAAGGTCCAAGATATGTGAATGAAGAGAATGACAAAATCTCTACTTACAAGCAACAAGGAGAGTTCTTACTCAAAGAAATCTCAAGAGGGGCCTTGCCACTTTCCAAAATGACCATTTTCTTGGATCAATATAGCTTCAAGTATGTTTTTTTCAATTTCTTTTTCCACATTGTATTTAATTTATGCATATTTTTCGAGCCCATATATACGAGGGACGGACGCAGTAAATTCGTTCTGGGGCGAAAATCCAGGCGGTCTTGAGGCGGCGCAGAGATGGTGCCGCAAGACACGAGAGGCCCTCCCCGAGGACCCCAAGTTTTTTTTATATATATATATATACAATCAATGGCGGAGATAGGGGCCAACTCGGGACCCCTCCTTTTCTTTTTTTTAAAAAATTACTAGGTAAAATTTTTCAAATTTCTTTTTAGTTAATATTTATTTGTATTTTTTTATCGCGATTTTTGATTTCTTTTCAGACCCATTCAGTAATAATCCTAGATACGCCATTATATAATGGCGTATCTAGAATTATTCTGAGGTGATACATCTAAAATGAGTGGGCCGATAAAAAAAAAAAAAAAATACACATAAATATTAACTAATTTTTTTAAAAATACCTTATTTTTAAAAAAAAAGGGTGCGAGCCGGATTGGCCTCCTCTTATCTCCACGATTGTATATATATTATTTATTGCTCTAGGTCCTCGAAACCTTGGACCGGCTGGCAAAATCAAATCTAATATAAATAAAAATAAAACATACAAGCTTTTATAACAAAATTACATGAAAATTTGGGGAGGGGGACAAAATATGTTGGCTTACATTTTTATATACTATATTAATTTATTAAATAATATATTATAGGGGTTCAATCGCAAGACGAGGGGGCGGTTGCCGCCACCAGCCCCCCCTTGGGTCCGTCCCTGCATATATATATAGAGTATAAATGAAGTTGCATTATCCTTTTAGAAAATTTTGGCCCAACAGTGGGATGTTTTGAATTAGTAATATCAAATGATGCATGCAAAGTTTGATGACACATTAAGATTTTTGCCACATTATGAATTTGGAGAAGGGTCTTTGGGTTAAATGATCTTTTTGAGTTGAGAACAGCTTTGTATCTTAATTTTAGGACTTGACATTTACATTTCAAACTTAGGATGGTACAGCTTATTATTATTAGGGTAATTACAAAAATACTCCTGTGATTTGTGGTAATTATAAAAACACCTAAAAAAGTTTCAAAATCCCCCCCCTCCTCCAAAAAAAAAAAAAAACAAAGGTTTGATTCTATCTTAAATGTAAAGGAGTAACTTTGATATTTTCCAAAGGGGGTGTTTGAAATTAATGTTTTTGTGCATGAAGGGGTAAAGTGTAATACATAATCTAACCTCAAGGGGATTTTTGTAATTTTCAAAAATCTCTGGGTTTTTTTGTTATTAGTTCAAATCTTGGGGTAGTTTTTGTGATTATCCCTTATATTATTTTGCATTTTATGTTTTTCAGTTACATGGTTGAGGATGGAATTTGCTTCATGGTACTCTGTGATTCAATGTATCCAAGAAAGCTGGTTTTCCATTATTTACAAGATTTACAGGAGGAGTTTAAGAAGTTTGATGTGGGACTGACTGAAAGAATTGTGAGACCATATAGCTTAATTAAATTTGGATGAAAGAATTATGAGACCATATAGCTTAATTAAATTTGGTAATTCTTGTTATTGCAAGCATATATATATTTGTAATAATGCAGTGTATTTGAATGCTTATTTGCTGATATCTTTTAGATGGCAAATTTGTGTTCTAAAGAATGCTGAGATAATGCAAATGAGAAATTTCCTGTTTAAAAAAATGTATTAAGTATAGTAACTTTGGGATGTTTCATATGAACACGGCCTGGAATGCAGATGCTATCATCGGAAATATTAGAAGAAAGTATGTTGATACAAGAACACAAGCCAACTTATCAAAGATAACTTCTGATGGTTCTCAAGAGATGGATGTTGTGTCAGAAAGTTTTTCACAAATAGTAAAACGAAGGCGAAGATCCGTACGGTTTCAATCAATTCTCAATAAACTCCAAATCTTGATTTGTCATGTTAAATACGGAATGACATCGATCTTTTTTCTTTTTTGGGTCAGAGATGTTGACAAGAATGAGTGAAGCACATTTACATGCTTCCCCAATTTGGTGTTCCGAAAGGCTTGAGGTATGTACTATAGTTTAACACGAAATAGAAGTTTCACATATTCCTGTGTTTCTTGGCATGTAAACACGGTCATTCTATAGGAGACCACTGCTTATAATATTTTGCATTTATTTGATGATTTTTCACAGATTATAGCCCTGAAATGGATCCCAGTAGGACTAGTTTTAGCTGTTACAACGGTACTCGTATGGTCCAGCCTTCATAGAGATGACTCATTATTGACCGGTTTCTAATACTGTTAATAAACGGTATTCTCATTATCATATGTTCTATATTTATTTGTGATATCTGGACAACAATACGAGGATAATCGTACTTAAGCAATCGGATGACTTTGAGGCACGATCGTGTTATATGAGAATGTGTTATATGAATATTACTAAACTTCTGGTGCTTATAGAATGTTCTGTAATTCTCTAAGCTGATATTGAATGTATATGGAAATTAACATCTGTATTCCTTGTTCTTTTCACAAAGAAAGTGCAGTTAAATGTTCCTTCATTGCAAAATTTTCAACTTGCCATTTTAGCAATAATAAATAATCGCACCAATCAATTGTGGTGATTTGATCAAATTACTTTTCCTTGGCTTAAATTCATAGTATACGGGAATTACTTTCTTCGACTCTCCATATTTCACTCAACGTTAAGCCTCAAATGACATTTTCCCTAATTCTTAGTTTGAAGCTATATTGGTACTCTGCATTAGCTACATCTGCTTATATTGAGATTTCAACTATTACAAAGGTCGTACGGGATCAAATATTTCAACCAAAATTTGTCTCAAGAACATTGAACTAATAGTAATGTTGACAATATAGTTAAATTTCCTAATATTGATTTACAGCTGTGATCTGATATACTATCAAATCTCATATAGCTTTATTTCACTGTGATCTAAAAAGTAAAAGTCGTAAGCTGCTGAGGAGTGACGGCTTTCCCTCGATGAAACTCTCTTTGTTGTTTTGTTACAAATAGTACATATTAACATATTAGAAAAAGTTCAATCAGAGAACATCGTTTCATTTCTGAACTTATTACAAAATGATCCTTCGATGTTTACAATGCTCACGGGACAAAGTGTCCTGAAAACGCAACTTCATGCGAACAATAACCACTAATTACAGTACAATATTTGATATATCCAGTTTTATTGTCAGTGCAATTAGAAATTATTCTTCTCTGAAGCTTCTTTATTTACATCATTATTCATAGGTACATGCCATCACAAATTATGTTGAAATCTCCTGGAAAATAACCAGCTAGACCTCCATCCTCAAAGTTGAACGGTGATTGAAACATATCATCAACATAAATGCCGTTGGATTTAGGGTGCATCTCGTTGCCAAACGCCCCTTCATTGAGCAGAACCGACGAATCTTCAGAATTTGAATTATTGCTGTCAAGAGTGTACTTGTAATCAGCTCCACTGCCAAAACTCCCGAGTTCTCGTCATGAAACTGGTCTAAAGACAGCCACTCGGCGAAAAGAACTTTCGGTAAATTGCATTTTTGACCACCTCCTCTTGAGTTTTCTATCTGTTGCATAGACTGATCTGTGTGTGTTAGAGATACTTCCAGGTTTTCAGAAGATTCAAAGCTGGAATCTTGAGGAGTCGGCTTGAGGGACGAAGGTGATAATTCTAATCCTTGAATTTGCTCATTCATGATGCATTCATTTTTAACTTGAACTTCAGTTTCAACCAATTTTGACACCCTTTTCTTTAGATAGGAATGCCAATAGTTTTTATCTCGTTGTCAGTTCTTCCAGGTAAATGATGTGCCATTTGAGACCACCTAGGAGATAAAAAACACGCACAGTTTAGGTTGTTAGTTGCAAAAAAATAAAAATAAAAATAAAAATATTTAGGTTGCAAAATGTAAAAAAGGCTAAAGTTCAGGTTGCAAAAAACACGCACAGTGCATTGTTCTTGTTTATTAAATTTACCAATTTATTCAAAGTCATTGAGGATTGCCAAAGGATGTATATGCCTAATTTTACTTTGTTAACTATACACATTAAAAAATAACTGAGCAGGTACAAGTCAATGTTGGAATTCTTCTTAGAATTCTAAACTAGTTCAATTTTTAAAGGGGCTGCTGGTCTATAGCCAACACAGAAGGTAAGGTTATAGGTGGAAATACATTACTGGAATTTATTTTTGTCAACTCTACAGTATCTTGTACCAAAATGATAAAATTTCAGTTTTATAATTTAGTTGAAATTTCTCTGAAGCTAAAAATTTGCTAAGGGTAGAAGAACTGATTAGTTTCTTACTTGTTGCCTAATATTTGATGAAGGGTCAAAATTGTCTCCTCCTCTTCCAAGCTAAATGCCCCTCGCTTTAATCCCGGCCTTAAATAATTAATCCACCTTAATCTGCAGCTCTTTCCACTCCTTAGTAAACCTGCCAAGCATTAACTTGAGGGTTAATTATGAAATCTACCCCTGAGGTTTAGCCTAATTACAAAAAATAACCCAGTTGTATCTTAATATTACAAATACCCCCATCTGATATTTGTTTTAGCTTACAAAATTGCACATTCGAGAGGCTTCAAGAGGGGATATTTGTTAGATAAATACAAACCCCAAGGGGCATTTGTAATTTTGAAAGATAACTGGAGTTGTTTGTAATTAGGCTAAACGTTAGGGTGGTGTTTGTAATTATCCCTTAAATTGATCGATAGGATGACTAAAGCAAGCACAATGGTGTTTTTCTAATCTATTTAATAAGATATAAAAACGGTCACAATCAATCTGCATCCTTAGAACATATGACTTTTTTAACATAATATTATTTTGTTATTGACTTCTAGTTGCTATCTCACTGGTTCTAAAAGTTATTTTAAGAAGTGTGGTGAAAAATAACGAACTTCTTAAAATAAAGAATGTTTCTGAGATGTAGAGAAATCATTAGCTGGACCAATGCCTATTCAAAGTCATAAGCATGATTAAACAAACTATTTTGATATGTGTTCATTCATTCTTCAAATTTCTTATGTAATATGTTGGGGTAAATTTTGACTATTCAATTTACCTGCAGTCAATTATGGCATCTCTAAAGGTTGCTACTGTCATAAAATGACATTTAGCACAAACATAAGGTCACTATTATATAGTTACATCAATATCCTCAAATACACACACTTAGACACCTTTTAAAATGAGATATTGCGGCCGCGATTGAATACCATAACTTTTTTATATCGTAACATATGATTGCTTATGAAAAGTTTCAGAAAATACACAATTCACTTACTTTCGTTTTCACTCACCAATTACTATTACACATTTCTCACAAATTTCACTATTCACTGACTCACATGTCCAATCACCAATCATTATTTTACTATTTATATATCAAATCAACTTTAATCATTACATTTTCATCTTATATCCAACCACAATCTCAAAACGTATAATTATTCTTTTTTTCTAAAACAAAAAACATATTACTATTCTTTAGCAGCAAAGAAAAAATTCAAAATGAAATGATATTCAATCGCACCCTGAAATGGTAGGAGTTAAATTACGGATTAACAGAACTATCTAGTAGTAACTTTTTCGCTAGCATGCACATATTGCAAAAAATAACATTCAAAAGAACTACAAAATGACAAGAATGCTAATATCCATGTTTTATTTGTTTCAGCATTGTTCTTAATAATCATCCATGATATCTTCAACAGATAGAGATGAATGGGAAAAAGAATGTAATTTTTTTTTTTTTTTGCTTATATCTATTTAATCTTACCTGCATTGTTAGGAACAGAGCTCCAGCAGCCATGGCCGTATTTCACGATGTAATTTCTCAGCTTCTGATCTTCGTCGGGAGACCATAAACCCTTCTTGTGCTTCTGCTTTTGCTTATGATCTAACGGCTTACGGCCCATTTTCCGACAACTAGAGCTCAAGAGTACGTATATATATTTTTTGTGTTCTGTTCTGTGAAGAATGAATATGTGATGTGTATAATCTGCACAAGAAATAGAAGAAGTATAGACAAAAGGAGACTTTAAAAGGGTTAGTTGGACTTGTTGTTTAGATGAAAAATAACTATCTATTTCTGGCTTAAAGAATTAAAAGGGCTATTATAAAATTGGTATGATAAAAACAATTGAGTATTTTTAAAGCTTATTTGATACTGTGAATCTTGATTGACCTTTGGATTAGTGACTAGGTGTCCTCTTAAGAGAATATTTAGAAGACCAAATATTAATGAGTCCATTTCTATAAGATTTTTTTGTGTTTTGTCATTAGGCAGGCTTAAAACCTACTTGACAAGAACTAGTACCTGTGTCTGCCTTTATTACATGACCTTAATGACGATTATAAATTATTGAAACAGTTCTTAATAATTCTTTTTTTAACTTATGTTTACTAAAGCCTGTTCAATGAATAGGAGAAATCAAAATATTTCTGTAAGAGAAGCAACAGCATCAACATAGAATATTAGGGGGATAATCCATTGTTATGGCCTGATTTATGTTTTGTTTCTGTACTATTTCCTTGATCTATTTGTAAGTATAAATGAGGATTTGAACTTGGAACTTCTAAATATCCTTCATATAATCAAGTTTTTATCGGGATTGTTTGCAAAAACTTTTGCTAGCTTTTGGAAGAAGTGATTCGTTGTAGCATAAATAAAAGTAGTTGAGAATCAGAAATTTTTAGTGTTTGCGAATAGAATCAGAAGTCGAGAGTATTTGATGAAATGATTGTAAAAGTGCTTATTCGTTTGTAAAAGCCAAACTAGAAGCAAAATCAGAAATCTAAAATACTCATTTCCCTGTTTTTAGATTCTGATTAAATGAAGCAGAAGTTGACATTTGCAAAATGAATGATTTTTTCATTATGTTGAGTATCCTTAAACAGAGATATATTATATGGTTTATCATTTGCATGCAAAATGTGGTACTATTCTGCTACTTAAAAGGTTTGGCAAAATCCAATATAATTTCCTTGCAGGGACGGATCGAGAGGGGTGGAGGGGCGGGGCCTCGCCTGATAAAAGTGGTCTTTTTATGCACGTTTATGTGTATATTTGAGTAGACTTGAGTTATTTTATTGTTAGTTTTGTAAATTTTTGATTGTACATAGTTCATATTACTCGAGGTGCTTTTATTGATGTAGATTGACCATTCGGGGCTAATTTTGGTGAATTTCGGACCATGAATTCATGTCAAAACATAAGGGAGTTTAAGGATGCAAAAACGCTCGAAATTCCAAGCCAAACGCGTCATTTCGGGGCCTTTTGGTCCAACACGGGCGGGGGTGTCGGGCAACACGGCCGTGTTCCGCCGGGAGCTAAAAACTCGATTTTTTCGCACAAAACAGCCTCCCGACACGGCCAGGCCGTGTTCCCCAACTGGCCGTGTCCGGAACACGGCCTGGCCGTGTTGGGAAGCACTGCGACCATGTCAGGACGGAGTGCTGCACAATTAAACAAAGACACGACCTGGCGTGTCGGGCGACACGGGCGTGTCCGGACCTCTTTTGCAACTTTTCTTTGCGGAATTTGGGGAAAACTCACCAACCAACCCATTTTGGCCACTTTTGTACACTTTTAACACCCTATTTTCTTTGAAACATGTCTCCATGTCCCCTCCTCATCACTTGAATACAAGAATTCACCAACCAACAAGGAAAATAGAGGCAATTGTTTAACAAAAGAGAGTACTATCAATGTATTGGTTCCTATAAAAGCCAATGGTTGAAGTTGGGAGAAGCATTCAATTAGATACTCGGGAAATATTCATTGTATTCATTTCATTAAGTAGAATTGGGATCAAGGGGTCTTGGAGGAGAAAGCTTGGGGCAATATTGGAGAAGAAGGCTTGGAGCAACATCATCAATCAAGAAAGAAGTCAATTGAGATTTTGATAAAGATAAGTACACCATGTCTACAATACTTAAATCTTCTTGTGTAATTTATTCTTTGGTCAAAATCATGTGTAGCTAAACTCCTAGTGTTTGAATGTAATGAACTCTAGAATGGATTTGTGATTAAGGTGTGTATGTTTTTAATAAAATCTTCATATTTTGTGTGATTCACTTATATTACGCTTCGTTCATTCGAATTGATATATGCGCAATATTGATTTGAAGTTTATTTTTCATCCCGGAAATCGAGATTCATGGTGAAATAGAATCTATATAAGTGAAAAGAGTTGCATGCAATCCTAGATATAGGACGACATAAATCTTCCGGATTAGGGTCAAACCTAATATGAGAATTCACAAATCGTTATAATCTTTGTCTTGGGGGTTTTAACTAGAAAGAGATTTCAGTTAATCAACTTGAGATTAGAAGTTTTTCGACTTGAGAAAGGGTTTAACTTAAATTGAGAATTTCTACGGTCCACAAGACATGAGATTTTATTAAAAGAGGTTGGTTTTTGCTTAAGGGCTTACGGTTGTATTTTTAACTTGTCAAATCACAAAAACATTCTACAGGATTTACATTCAAACACATTTCTATCTCTTGATTTCTTATTTTACAAATCTTCCTTCATTTTTGCAATTTATAATTTGTTTTCCTTTTTCATCGAACAAAAACTCGAAAATTGTTAGATTAAATAACAAAAAAGACGGTAATTATTATTACTTACAATCCTCGTGGGAATGACACTCGGTACTCAATAATCTATACTATAAAACGATAGGTGCACTTGCACTACGGTTTTAAAGGTAGCTTTTGAGCCATCAAGTTTTTGCGCCGTTGTCGGGATTGTAATATTAAGAACACCTTATTTTTGTTAATTTAATCATTTTTTTTATTTTATTTCATCATTTGTCTTTCTTTTTATTTTCTTTGTAAGTCTTGGATTACACTTATCCTCTTTATTTACCGATGCATGCCTACTCGTCACCGAATTTGGAAGTCGCGACACCGCCGATAGCAACACAGAGGAAAGTATTAATACAGACCACGAGGAGGATATTAACGAAGGCAAGGATCCAATATGGCGGATGAACAAAGAAAGAACCATGTATGCGACTATGCCAAGCCGTCTATGGACGGCATATCGTCTAGTATCGTAAGGCCCATTTTGTTGCGACCAATAATTTGAAATCAAACCGAATGTCATTCAAATGGTGCAACAATTTGTTCAATTCGACGGACCTACCGGACGAAGATCCAAATAATCATATCGCGAATTTCCTTGAAATTTGCGATACCTTCAAAATAAATGGGGTCTCACGATGATGCCATCCGTTTACGCCTATTCCCATTTACTCTTGCGGACGGGCTAAACAATGGCTAAATACTTTGCAAAGGAACGATTACAACGTGGAACATCATGGCGAAAAGTTCCTTTTGAAATATTTTCCACCGGCCAAAAGCGCACGATTGAGGAATGAAATCTCTTCATTCACTCAAGAAGATGATGAGACCTTGTACGACACTTGGGAGAGATTCAAAGAATTGTTGCGGAAATGCCCACACCATGGCCTACCTATTTGGATGCAAGTCCAAACATTTTATAATGGGCTACTTTTCGCAACAAGACAAATGATCGATGCGTGGTAGGGGAACTCTTAATAACAAAACGCCGGAAGCGCTCAGGATTTGATTGAGGAATGGCCATGAACGGCTACCAATGGCAATCCATACGAGGTAAAACTAACAAAGTCGGTTGGTGTGTATAATGCAGATCGGTGAGTTACGCTCGCGCGACAGTCGAAGCATTGACCCAAAAGATCGGCGATCTAGCGGCTCCTAAACCACCACCACCGCATGTTTTATCTTGTGAAACTTGCGGAGGATTGCATAATCATCGGATTGCCCCACACACAATACCTCACTTGAACATGCTAATTACGTTGGGAATCAAGGCAAAAATTACCCAAGTAATCCTTACAAAGAACACATATAATCCTAGGTGGCGACAACATCCTAATTTCGGTTGGGAAATCAAGGCCAACCACGACCTAATCCCAATCGATCTACACACATCTCCGGATTTCGGCCCAAATCAAGGTAAGCCTAACTTGGAAGATTTTATAACAAAATTTGTGCAATCAGATACTCGATTCAGGCGGTGGAAACATCCTTGAGAAATCAAGAGGCATCTATCCATAACTCGGAAAACCAAATAAGCCGTTGCGAAGATGATTTCGAAAGGCCACAAGGTAGTTTCTTAGGGTAATCGAGCCAAAACCCGAGGGGAGCACGTAAAGGCAATCACCATCGAGTTTTCCACATGAGCATGGTTATGCCAATGCCGCCACGCAGAAATACATGGAGGATGACATGCCCAAAGAAAATCTCATGAAAAAGGAGGTTGCGAATACAAGCCCAAGATCCTTACCTGAGTCTAACAAGAAGAAGATAGAAGGGATGATGATTTGGTAAGTACCTTGATTCTTTCAAACAATTACATGCCAATATTCCAATTGTTGACCTCATTCAAAGCATGTTAGGGATCTTAATGACATCATTCCTAGTGAAAATAAGCTTAATAAATTATCAAATGTGCGATTGAATGATAAATGTCATTCCAATGAACTACCACAAAAATTTAATGATCCAGGAAGCTTTATTATCCTTGCACAATTGATGGTTTACTGTTGATAGGGCACTAGCCGACTTGGGAGCTAGTATCAACGTGATGTCTTATGAAACATTCAAGCATGCGAGGATTAGGTGAACTTAAACCTATTAGGATGGACATTCAATTAGCCGATAAATCGATTAAACATCCTAGAGGTATTATTCATGATGTGTTAGTCAAGATTGATAAATTCGTGTTTCAATCGATTTCGTTATTCTTGACATGCATGATAATATAGAAGTTCCCTTAATTCTAGGGCGTCCATTTTTGGCTACCGCTAAATCTCTCATTGATGTGCATGATGGAAAGCTTACTTTGAGAGTAGGGGGTGAACAAGTTATCTTTAAAATTCCTTTGAGAAATCCTATAAATGATACTTGTTTTCCTATAAACTTGATTGAGACAAGGATAAATAATTCTTTGCTTGATATGTCTTCTAATAAATCCTCGAAAGTATGTGATGTTCAATGTGCAAAAGTTTCCCGAGATAAATCCCATTTTGAGAATAACATGCGAGAAAAATAGGACCATGAAGGTCAATTGTTCAAAATCGATACGGGTGGCGGTGTTGTTCAAAGAGATAAAATTTTTCATAAGTTCAAGGCTCCGCCGATTAAATCTTCACATTTAGGTGAAATGGTCCAGCTATATGACGTTAAAGAAGCGATTTACCGGGAGGCAACCCGATGTTTGTGTGCAATTGTTTTCATTCATTTTTATTTTTTTATTTTATTTTCTTTCAAAATAATCATAAGTCCTTAGAGTCATTTTCAAATCAAAAAAAAAAAAAAAAAACTCTTGAACATCTTCTTGGTTGTCCTAATTGGGAATATTTGAGATTTCACGGTATTCGAGTTGTGTATTGCTTAACTTTGATTAGGTATGAAGATGCCGTTGAAGGTCCGCACCAAAACAACCCAATGGTCGCTCAACACCGATTCCACTATTGTAGTAAGGTCGTATTTTCTTTTTTCCACCTCTTTTATATCATTCTAATTTCTTTGTTTTTTTTTTTTTTGAGTGTTTTGTGTGTGTTTGTCCATTTCTTTTCTTTCACATTGAGGACAATGTGAATCTTAAAGTTGGAGGTGGGTACAATAACATTTTCGGAATGCTTGTGTGTTTGTTTTCAAGAGATGTGATTTTTTTTTAACAAATTGAGTATTTGCTAGTCAATAACTTGGCCCAATTATACCTATATTAACTTGTTAATTTGTGTTTTCAGTGTGAAGCAATTGATTGTCTAGGATAGATTGGCGTGGATGCGGGCTAAATTTTGACGAGATTTCCAACACCATAAATATTTGATGTGTTAAGGCATATACGACGGTACTTAGTGCTATGAACTTCCGAGAACTCATGATTTAGTAGTGGTTAACTAGTTGTTAAACCAAGCTTGTGAATAAAAAAAAGAGAAAGAGAAAAATGAAAAAAAAAAAGAAAAAGAAGAAAAAAAAAGGACCAATCGAGGTTATACTCTCTATTTGTTGTTGCTTAGTAACTAGGAGCATTCATGAGCCCCATGTTTGTCTTTTACGTAAAACGGCGACACGAATATGAGTATGGGAAACCACCCTAGGAGTGTTTGAACATAAATTCAAAATATAAACCTAGTGGAAGCATGTCTCGAAAGGTCCCCCAAAAAAAAAAAAAAAAAAAAAAAAAAAGAGAACAAAAAAAAAAAAAAAGGGAGAATTAATACTCCTTGACTTCTCATTCCAATAAAGTTCAAGAAGCTTGGTTATATATGACTAGTAAGCTAACTACTATGATCCATTGAGTTCTTGTATTTTTCATAGCATTATTGAATTGAAGTTGTTCATAACTATCAATATTTGTGGTGTGATGATTTCAAGTCTCAATAATGCCTACCGATATTACGGTCTTTCTTTCGACGATCGCTTTGCAAAATAATTTTTTTTGAATGGTTAATTCGGGTTGAGAAGGCTAAGAACTTGACTGCTTGTGTTCAATGTGTTGAAAAAGAAAAAAAAAGAAAAAAATTTTGTGTTGTGATTTATTGAATCCCTCTTTTTGATATAATGTTTTGCTTGAGGACAAGCAAAGTTCAAAGTTGGAGGTGGTTTGATAAAGGGTCTTTTTATGCACGTTTTATGTGTATATTTGAGTAGACTTGAGTTATTTTATTGTTAGTTTTGTAAATTTTTGATTGTACATAGTTCATATTACTCCGAGGTGCTTTTATTGATGTAGATTGACCATTCGGGGCTAATTTTGGTGAATTTCGGACCATGGATTCATGTCAAAACATACCGGGGAGTTTAAGGATGCAAAAACGCTCGAAATTCCAAGCCAAACGCGTCATTTCGGGCCTTTTTGGTCCAACACGGGCAGGGGGTGTCGAGCAACACGACCGTGTTCGGCGGGAGCTAAAAACTCGATTTTTTCGCACAAAACAGCCCTCCGACACGGCCAGGTCGTGTTCCCCAACACGGCGTGTCAGGAACACGGCCTGGCCGTGTTGGGAAGCACGGCCATGTCCGAGGCCTACTGCGACAATTAAACAAGACGGCCTGGCCGGTCGGCGTCACTGGGCGTGTCCGGACCTCTTTTTGCAACTTTTCTTTGCGGAATTTGGGGAAAACTCACCAACCAACCCATTTTGGCCACTTTTGTACACTTTTAACACCCTATTTTCTGAAACATGTCTCCATGTCCCTCCTCCTCATCACTTGAATACAAGAATTCACCAACCAACAAGGAAAATGGAGGCAATTGTTTAACAAAAAGAAGTACTATCAATGTATTGGTTGCCTATAAAAGCCAATGGTTGAAGTTGGGAGAAGCATTCAATTAGATACTCGGAAATATTCATTGTATTCATTTCATTAAGTAGAATTGGGATCAAGGGTCTTGGAGGAGAAAGGGGCAATATTGGAGAAGAAGGCTTGGAGCAACATCATCAATCAAGAAAGAAGTCAATTGAGATTTTGATAAAGATAAGTACACCATGTCTACAATACTTAAATCTTCTTGTGTAATTTATTCTTTGGTCAAAATCATGTGTAGCTAAACTCCTAGTGTTTGAATGTAATGAACTCTAGAATGGATTTGTGATTAAGGTGTGTATGTTTTTAATAAAATCTTCATATTTTGTGTGATTCACTTATATTATGCTTCGTTCATTCGAATTGATATATGCGCAATATTGATTTGAAGTTTATTTTTCATCCGGGAAATCGAGAGATTCATGGTGAAATAGAATCTATATAAGTGAAAAGAGTTGCATGCAATCCTAGATATAGGACGACATAAATCTTCTGGATTAGGGTCAAACCTAATATGAGAATTCACAAATCGTTATAATGCTGTCTTGGGGGTTTTAACTAGAAAGAGATTTGTTAATCAACTTGAGATTAGAAGTTTTTCGCCTTGAGAAAGGGTTTAACTTAAATTGAGAATTTCTACGGTCCACAAGACATGAGATTTTATTAAAAGAGGTTGGGTTTTTGCTTAAGGGCTTACGGTTGTATTTTTAACTTGTCAAATCACAAAAACATTCTAGAGGGATTTACATTCAAACACATTTCTATCTCTTGATTTCTTATTTTGCAAATCTTCCTTCATTTTTACAATTTATAATTTGTTTTCCTTTTTCATCGAACAAAAACTCTGAAAATTGTTAGATTAAATAACAAAAAGACGGTAATTATTATTACTTACAATCCTCGTGGGAATGACACTCGGTGACTCAATAATCTATACTATAAAACGATAGGTGCACTTGCTACGGTTTTAAAGGTAGCTTTTGAGCCATCAAGTTTTGGCGCCGTTGCGGGATTGTAATATTAAGAACACCTTATTTTTGTTAATTTAATCATTTTTTTATTTTATTTCATCATTTGTCTTTCTTTTTATTTTCTTTGTAAGTCTTGGATTACACTTATCCTCTTTATTTACCGCAGTGCATGCCTACGTCGCCGAATTTGGAAGTCGCGACACCGCCGATAAGCAACACGGAGGAAAGTATTAATACTGAGACCACGAGGAGGATATTAACGAAGGCAAGGATCCCAATATGGCGGATGAAAGAAAGAACCATGTACGACTATGCCAAGCCGTCTATGGACGGCATATCGTCTAGTATCGTAAGGCCCATTGTTGCGACCCAATAATTTCAAATCAAACCGAATGTCATTCAAATGGTGCAACAATTTGTTCAATTCGACGGCCTACCGGACGAAGATCCAATAATCATATCGCGAATTTCCTTGAAATTTGCGATACCTTCAAAATAAATGGGGTCTCACGATGATGCCATCCGTTTACGCCTATTCCCATTTACTCTTGCGGACGGGCTAAACAATGGCTAAATACTTTGCCAAAGGGAACGCGATTACAACGTGGAACATCATGGCGAAAAGTTCCTTTTGAAATATTTTCCACCGCCAAAAGCGCACGATTGAGGAATGAAATCTCTTCATTCACTCAAGAAGATGACGAGACCTTGTACGACACTGGGAGAGATTCAAAGAATTGTTGCGGAAATGCCCACACCATGGCCTACCTATTTGGATGCAAGTCCAAACATTTTATAATGGGCTACTTTCTCGCAACAAGACAAATGATCGATCGGGGAAGGGAACTCTTAATAACAAAACGCCAGGAAGTCGCCAGGATTTGATTGAGGAATGGCCATGAACGGCTACCAATGGCAATCCATACGAGGTAAAACTAACAGTCGGTTGGTGTGTATAATGCGGATCACGGTGAGTTACGCTCGCGCCGTGTCGAAGCATTGACCCAAAAGATCGGCGATCTAGCAGCTCCTAAACCACCACCACCGCATGTTTTATCTTGTGAAACTTGCGGAGGATTGCATAATCATCGGGACTCCCACACACAATACCTCACACCGAACATGCTAATTACGTTGGGAATCAAGGCAAAAATTACCCAAGTAATCCTTACAAAGAACACATATAATCCTAGGTGGCGACAACATCCTAATTTCGGTTGGGAAATCAAGGCCAACCACGACCTAATCCCAATCCCGATCTACACACGTCTCCGGATTTTCACCCAAATCAAGGTAAGCCTAACTTGGAAGATTTTATAACAAAATTTGTGCAATCAACAGATCTCGATTCAAAGCGGTGGAAACATCCTTGAGAAATCAAGAGGCATCTATCCATAATCCGGAAAACCAAATAAGCCAGATTGCGAAGATGATTTCGAAAGGCCACAAGGTAGTTTTAGGGTAACATCGAGCCAAACCGAGGGAGCACGTAAAGGCAATCACCATCGATTTTCCACATGAGCATGGTTATGCCAATGCCGCCATGCAGAAATACATGGAGGATGACATGCCCAAAGAAAATCTCATGAAAAAGGAGGTTGCGAATCACAAGCCCAAGATCCCTTAGGAGTCTAAGAAGAAGATAGAAGGGAGGATGATTTGGTAAGTACCTTGATTCTTTCAAACAATTACATGCCAATATTCCAATTGTTGACCCTCATTCAAAGCATGTTAGGGATCTTAATGACATCATTCCTAGTGAAAATAAGCTTAATAAATTATCAAATGTGCGATTGAATGATAAATGTCATTCCAATGAACTACCACAAAAATTTAATGATCCGGAAGCTTTATTATCCCTTGCACAATTGATGGTTTACTGTTGATAGGGCACTAGCCGACTTGGGAGCTAGTATCAACGTGATGTCTTATGAAACATTCAAGCATGCGAGGATTAGGTGAACTTAAACCTATTAGGATGGACATTCAATTAGCCGATAAATCGATTAAACATCCTAGAGGTATTATTCATGATGTGTTAGTCAAGATTGATAAATTCGTGTTTCAATCGATTTCGTTATTCTTGACATGCATGATAATATAGAAGTTCCCTTAATTCTAGGGCGTCCATTTTGGCTACCGCTAAATCTCTCATTGATGTGCATGATGGAAAGCTTACTTTGAGAGTAGGGGGTGAACAAGTTATCTTTAAAATTCCTTTGAGAAATCCTATAAATGATACTTGTTTTCCTATAAACTTGATTGAGACAAGGATAAATAATTCTTTGCTTGATATGTCTTCTAATAAATCCTCGAAAGTATGTGATGTTCAATGTGCAAAAAGTTTCCACAGATAAATCCCATTTTGAGAATAACATGCGGAAAAATAGGACCATGAAGGTCAATTGTTCGAAAATCGATACGGGTGGCGGTGTTGTTCAAAGAGATAAAATTTTTCATAAGTTCAAGGCTCCGCCCGATTAAATCTTCACATTTAGGTGAAATGGTCCAGCTATATGACGTTAAAGAAGCTACCCGGGGAGGCAACCCGATGTTTGTGTGCAATTGTTTTCATTCATTTTTTTTTTTTATTTTATTTTCTTTCAAAATAATCATAAGTCCTTAGAGTCATTTTCAAATCAAAAAAAAAAAAAAACTCTTGAACATCTTCTTGGTTGTCCTAATTGGGAATATTTGAGATTTCACGGTATTCGAGTTGTGTATTGCTTAACTTTGATTAGGTATGAAGATGCCGTTGAAGGTCCGTGCACCAAAACAACCCAATGGTCGCTCAACACCGATTCCACTATTGTAGTAAGGTCGTATTTTTCTTTTTTCCACCTCTTTTATATCATTCTAATTTCTTTTTTTTTTTTGAGTGTTTTGTGTGTGTTTGTCCATTTCTTTCTTTCACATTGAGGACAATGTGAATCTTAAAGTTGAGGTGGGTACAATAACATTTTCGGAATGCTTGTGTGTTTGTTTTCAAGAGATGTGATTTTTTTTTAACAAATTGAGTATTTGCTAGTCAATAACTTGGCCCAATTATACCTATATTAACTTGTTAATTTGTGTTTTCAGTGTGAAGCAATTGATTGTCTAGGATAGATTGACGTGGATGCGGGCTAAATTTTGACGAGATTTCCAACACCATAAATATTTGATGTGTTAAGGCATATACGACGGTACTTAGTGCTATGAACTTCCGAGAACTCATGATTTAGTAGTGGTTAACTAGTTGTTAAACCAAGCTTGTGAATAAAAAAAAAGAGAAAGAGAAAAATGAAAAAAAAAGAAAAAAAAAAAAAAAGGACCAATCGAGGTTATACTCCTCTATTTGTTGTTGCTTAGTAACTAGGAGCATTCATGAGCCCCATGTTTGTCTTTTTACGTAAAACGGCGACACGAATATGAGTATGGGAAACCACCTAGGAGTGTTTGAACATAAATTCAAAATATAAACCTAGTGGAAGCATGTCTCGCCCAAAAAAAAAAAAAAAAAAAAAAGAACAAAAAAAAAAAAAAGGAGAATGAATACTCCTTGACTTCTCATTCCAATAAAGTTCAAGAAGCTTGGTTATATGACTAGTAAGCTAACTACTATGATCCATTGAGTTCTTGTATTTTCATAGCATTATTGAATTGAAGTTGTTCATAACTATCAATATTTGTGGCGTGATGATTTCAAGTCTCAATAATGCCCTACCGATATTACGGTCTTTCTTTCGATCGATCGCTTTGCAAAATAATTTTTTTTACTGAATGGTTAATTCGGGTTGAGAAGGCTAAGAACTTGACTGCTTGTGTTCAATGTGTTGAAAAAGAAAAAAAAGAAAAAAAATTTTGTGTTGTGATTTATTGAATCCCTCTTTTTGATATAATGTTTTGCTTGAGGACAAGCAAAGTTCAAAGTTGGAGGTGGTTTGATAAGGGTCTTTTTATGCACGTTTTATGTGTATATTTGAGTAGACTTCGAGTTATTTTATTGTTAGTTTTGTAAATTTTTGATTGTACATAGTTCATATTACTCCGAGGTGCTTTTATTGATGTAGATTGACCATTCGGGGCTAATTTTGGTGAATTTCGGACCATGGATTCATGTCAAAACATACCGGGAGTTTAAGGATGCAAAAACGCTCGAAATTCCAAGCCAAACGCGTCATTTCGGGCCTTTTTGGTCCAACACGGGCAGGGTGTCGGGCAACACGACCGTGTTCACGGAGCTAAAAACTCGATTTTTCGCACAAAACAGCCTCCCGACACGGCCAGGTCGTGTTCCCAACACGGCCGTGTCAGAACACGGCTGGCCGTGTTGGGAAAGCACGGCCATGTCGGGACGGAGTGCTGCGCACAATTAAACAAAGACGGCCTGGCCGTGTCGGGCGACACTGGGCGTGTCCGGACCTCTTTTTGCAACTTTTCTTTGCGGAATTTGGGGAAAACTCACCAACCAACCCATTTTGGCCACTTTTGTACACTTTTAACACCCTATTTTCTTTGAAACATGTCTCCATGTCCCCTCCTCATCACTTGAATACAAGAATTCACCAACCAACAAGGAAAATGGAGGCAATTGTTTAACAAAAGAGAGTACTATCAATGTATTGGTTGCCTATAAAAGCCAATGGTTGAAGTTGGGAGAAGCATTCAATTAGATACTCGGGAAATATTCATTGTATTCATTTCATTAAGTAGAATTGGGATCAAGGGGTCTTGGAGAGAAAGCTTGGGGCAATATTGGAGAAGAAGGCTTGGAGCAACATCATCAATCAAGAAAGAAGTCAATTGAGATTTTGATAAAGATAAGTACACCATGTCTACAATACTTAAATCTTCTTGTGTAATTTATTCTTTGGTCAAAATCATGTGTAGCTAAACTCTAGTGTTTGAATGTAATGAACTCTAGAATGGATTTGTGATTAAGGTGTGTATGTTTTTAATAAAATCTTCATATTTTGTGTGATTCACTTATATTATGCTTCGTTCATTCGAATTGATATATGCGCAATATTGATTTGAAGTTTATTTTTCATCCGGGAAATCGAGAGATTCATGGTGAAATAGAATCTATATAAGTGAAAAGAGTTGCATGCAATCTAGATATATGACGACATAAATCTTCCGGATTAGGTCAAACCTAATATGAGAATTCACAAATCGTTATAATGTTGTCTTGGGGGTTTTAACTAGAAAGAGATTTCGGTTAATCAACTTGAGATTAGAAGTTTTTCGCCTTGAGAAAGGGTTTAACTTAAATTGAGAATTTCTACGGTCCACAAGACATGAGATTTTATTAAAAGAGGTTGGTTTTTGCTTAAGGGCTTACGGTTGTATTTTTAACTTGTCAAATCACAAAAACATTCTGAGGGATTTACATTCAAACACATTTCTATCTCTTGATTTCTTATTTTACAAATCTTCCTTCATTTTTGCAATTTATAATTTGTTTTCCTTTTTCATCGAACAAAAACTCGAAAATTGTTAGATTAAATAACAAAAAGACGGTAATTATTATTACTTACAATCCTCGTGGGAATGACACTCGGTACTCAATAATCTATACTATAAAACGATAGGTGCACTTGCCTACGGTTTTAAAGGTAGCTTTTGAGCCATCACCCCCTCAAATTTTTATATTTTGTAGTACATATATCCATATATTATATATCTATATATATAAATTATTTGTCTCCTATTTCGCCACTCCTCTCTTAAATATTTTCAATTCCGCCCCATCATGCTACAGTTTCTGCGTCCGTCCATGTTTCCTTGCATTATGTTTTTGCCTCTATTTGGTAACTAACAAATATTAAAAGTATGTATAAATTCCAAGTTGTAAATCATGAGAATCCCACTTCACCAGTGGCAATAGAATTTAAATGTGCTAATATTGTGAGGGTATTTTTTAATACGTAGCTTCTTTAGCCAAGAAACAACAGCATATCATAAAAACAGAAAGATTAGTGAATTAATAAAAGAGAATTTTAACATAATTGTTATCTTCTAAGACAGCAGTCTGGCTATTGGACAGTTTAGACAACATCCAATTATTTAATTATCAATCATTGTCAGAAGTAAACCATCAGTTAGTTATGTTAGAATACAACAAACAATCTTTTCAAAAAAAAAAGAATACAACAAACAATAAAATTATTAGCATGTTGAAACTATCATTCCATTTAATTGGCTGAACAGGTACTTTTTTTTTAATTTTTTTTTCTCTAGGGGGTAGGTTGTACTTTATAATTAAGTTTACCATTATTCATTATTGGAGTATATTTGATATGGAATACAAAGATATCCTAGTGGCATGCCCTTAAACCTTTGATTTATTTGATTAAATAACAGTTTAATTTATCATTTGTCCAAGGAGAATTGAGAAAATCCAAATTATCATATTCTTAGGTCCCTACAACCTTGAGCATATCTTTGAAATTCAGTCGAAATTGCCAATTAAATGATTAAATCTCAACGTATCACACAAATTCTTTTAATATATTACTTGTGCCACACATGTATTTAATTTTCTCTTATCAAGATTCTTTTTTCTAACATCCAAAATAATTATATTTAATCAGATTTTTGCTTCGCATGTTACACTTAAAACATCTTAGGCAACACAACAGATCAACCATAAGGTATGCAATGTACATTAGTTATTTACCACGAGTTTGTAGTTCAAGTTGTATTGCTCACCATCCGTAAAAGTCTTGATCGGGTTCGAACCCGATATCTTTCGATTTAGCTATGCTAGCAAATTCCAAATACAAATTAGGGCAGCTCGGACCTAATTTATTGAGGTTTATCCCGTGATTCACGTTCTCCATAAACCTCTAGAGCAAATGCGATGGGACTAGTGGCGGATTCGAATTTTGAAAATGGGAATACGATAAGTATAACAAAATGTGCATATAAATAATGTTTAATATTTAAAGTTCTACAACAAAACACTTTTTAAAATTTTGTAACAATTGATCATATAACGTAGATGAAAAATTAATACACATATATAAAAGAAATAATTAGAGTAATTAGAGAAAACAAGAGACAACAAAACATAGTTTTGTAACATCATTGATATTAATAGTTTTTTTTTTGTTGATATTTTTAGTTTGTAGGTTTTGACTTTTACCAATTTATTTATTCAAATTGTTAATTCAATCTTTCAATTTTTTAATTTTTCTTTTTTGTGGGAATTTTTATTGTTTTATTTGGATTTTCTAATTCTTTTTGTAAAAATAGGGGTATTATTATTATTTTTTTATTAAAAATTATTGTTGGATTTTTTTTTTAATTTGTATCCCCATTCTTGCACATAGATCCGCCAGGGACCTCGGAAATGAAGTTCATACTTTACTGAATGAAGAAAAAGAGGGTATCCTGGTTTGACATTTGTCCAACCAGTTTGGTCATTGTAGTTAGAAATTGACATCATTTTTTAAATAAAGAGAGCTTCTATAAGACATCAACAAACTGAGTCATAGTAATTCATAGTAAGAGTTTAAGGGTTGTACTTTGACAAACCTAACAAAAGTGCTCGAGCATATGTCGATGTAACTGCTCCTGAAAACTCAATAATTGACTCTCAAATTATGACATTATTGTTAAGACGACATCGGAATCGTCAACCATAAAGGGTAGCTGCGAATTTTTCTATAACTAGAAGTGAGGCTTAATGTCACGTGGTTGGCCTTTATGACCCATTTTTCGTCATCTGCTGGGACAAATAGGCTCACCATCGTATGTAGTCCATTGTCTAGAATCATCTAGCATGATTCTAGATTAATATAGAAGAATCTAGAATATTCTAGAAGAGTCTAGAATAGTGTAGAAGAGTCTGGAATTTTCTATAAGAGTTTAGAATATTGCAGAAGAGTCTTGAATGTGGTAGAATAATATAGAACATTCTAAAATATTATAGAGTAGAATGGAACTATGTAGAAGGTTGTAGACTAGAGTAGCAAATTATAGCATAGTTGTAGAATATGTAGGAATTATTTGGAGAGTTATAGAGAATATCTCCCAACCGTTGGATTAAATCAATCACCGCCGTCCATAAGGGTTGGAGTAGTATAAATATGTGAAGAGTACCACATTTGTAATCAATCAAGCATCTTGTAAGCAAGTTGAGTGAGTAAAATAAATGTTCATTTCTAAACACTTGGGTGAGGCTGACTTAGCTAATCGCAAGGGGCGATTGAAAGAGCTAAGGCCGCATGGTAAGGAGCTAAGGTCACACGGTCGTTGTTGAGGGAACAAGTCCGTAAAATCAAGGACAAAAGTATATTGTAATTGAAATTTAAAAGAGTTAGGAGTTAATAATACTTTATGCATGTTCTCTCAACAAGTCCTTGAAATCAAGGACAAAAGTATATTGTAATTGAAATTTAAAAGAGTTAGAATAATACTTTATGCATGTTCTCTCTGAGGTGTGCCGCCATATTTCGGCAAAAGCTTAATAAACTTCGATTCACTTGGAAAATGATCACCATTACTCAAAGTTAATTTCCATTAGCGTAAGTGGCATATATTGGACCGGCTTGAAGATGATTTATCTAGTTTTAATTAGAAGTAATTACGAGTTAGATCTCCTCAACTTGATAATAAGATCAAAAAGAAAAGGGATACTTCTGTGATTCAACATCAAGCTTGCGATGGAACGGTAATCATTCCTTTTGTCACTGTAGCATTATAGAAACCAAGCCCCCAAAATTTCATGAAACCAAGTCTCAATATTTGAAGACATCATCTTTTCTGTATTGGTTAGAAAATTTCATGAAACCAAGTCTCAATATTTGAAGACATCATCTTTTTTCGTATTGGTTAGAAATATGTAACAGAGTATACTAAGAGTCTAAAATCATAAGGTTGATAGACTATACATATTCTACTATCTTCAAATTGAAGTTATCAGTGAACTCATTTCGACAATCTACAAAAATTTCCACAAAAATGGTAAATATCATAACTCAAAGTATTTAATAAAAGATCATATTTCAAAACACGTGCGTCCCACGTGATTTATATGACTTTACTAATATAATTATATTATTT
Source organism: Rehmannia glutinosa (assembly GCA_016081115.2). Lineage (NCBI taxonomy): Eukaryota > Viridiplantae > Streptophyta > Magnoliopsida > Lamiales > Orobanchaceae > Rehmannia > Rehmannia glutinosa. The sequence goes on from JABTTQ020001116.1 coordinate 76,244, forward strand.
AATAATATTATTGATTAACATTAAAATATTAAAAAGTCATTTACAAATAAACAAACATTAGTTAAATACTCAAATTATTTAATTTTGAATATTTCAAAGTATTATAATATATATTGCTTTACTGTAATTATTAATCGACGTGAATTGTTAAATAATTATTTTAAAGAAATCAATCCAAAACATTTTAACATTAGATGTATTTTACATAATTAGACAAGCAATTTAGCTTATAATTCATAAGCTAATGATTAATAAATCACAAGTTATCACATTAATAAAAAACAAATTGATCAAATAACTTCTATATTGAAACCCAACATAATATCATCATTTTATTTCACTACAACAAATTCAGTTTACCAACATAATTTACCCCCAAATTATACCGACAAATTACCCACAGATCACCGACAATTATTAAATTTACCGACAAAAATATTGTAGGTATTTACCAACAGTTTAAGATTCTTTTATTAAGTATTTACCTACAATTTACAGTTATCTTAATAATTACATATAGATTTTTCTCTAGGTAAACTAATGTTTTCTTGTCGGGAATTTGTTATTTTTATTTAATTCAGAAAAATAAAATAAAGGTTAATAAAATTCTTATATTTCTTGTTCTTACTTCTTTTATTCTTTCTCAGTTCTTCGATTAAAATAATATAAAAACCAAAATTATAAAATACATTATATGTAAAAGAAACTTTTCATATATTATTTAATTCTAATAACACAGTCAATATTTTATCAACACATAAACTTAAAGTTTGCAATCCTCATGTTTTCAATGTATTAAATATTAACCTAATATAAAAAAAATTAATCCATTATTAGATATTAAAGAAAACGATGAGAAGTGATAAGTCGAAATCTTGATTTTAAAACTCTATTCAATTGCATACAAAATATTTTTTCTTGATAATAATAAAATCAAATATCGTCTTACGAAAGAAAAAATAAGATACCAATCTTCATGTTTCAACCTTCAATAACTAAATATAATTAATATTAATAATTTTTATGTTTGAAAATTATTTTGCAAAAATTTATGTTTTTAAAAGTTATATAATAAACTAAAAACTAATTTAATTTAGTCTTTTAAATTGCATAAAATTTTAGAAAGATATGTTATACTATTAGAGATGGTACTTGCAATTGCATTTGACTATTTTGGTTTATATTAAAATTTACATTGTAGTAAATTTTATGAGCCATATAGTTATGAGAATCGTAATTATTCTTAATATTCTAAAAATAATATTTATTTGTTTGAAGAGACTGAAAATTTAAAATTGAGTTCATTTAATCATGTTTAAAAATCATATTTTTTATTGTAAAATATAATTATCAATCTATTTTCAGTAGAGCTAGCAACGAGTTGGGCTTTTGAAATTTTTTGGGGCGGATTGGGCCAGCCCGATTTTGATCGAGCCGCGAAAATGCATGGCCCAACCCAGTCCATGTATATATTTTGTACACTAAAATTGTCGGGCCGGCCCAAAAGTCAGGCTAAGCCCAATTTTTTTTGGGCTTAAAATATTATAACCCAACCCAAACCTCGGGCCAGGCTAGATTTTGCCAGCGCTAATTTTCAGTGCCTTTACTGGTAAAAAAATGTATAGTACTTTAATATTTATTTATATTTTTGATTGAATTTTTTATCAAAAAAAATATAGTTGACAAAGATTTAGATATCAAGTTATAAAAAAAACCCTTAGCTAAACATGGTCACTTTGCTCGACTTTATCATTTTATGGTTTAACATAGAAAATTTGGTACATAAATAGTATTTTGAATACTATATTGGTACTTGAATTAACCTATATAAGAAATATTAAACTTTGACATAAATCAAATTATTTCATATTAAATAAGTTTCTTTTGTTTATTTATTTATTACAATTCCATATAGGTACATTCGTGTTCAAAATTTTTATAATCTTTCATTTTTTGAAAATTAAAATAACTTGTATAAAATTTTATAATAATATTTATTTTTGTGCTTGAATTTTTATAAATTTTAAAAGTATACTTTTTAAAAGAACTGAAATTTTATCGAAAATGTCAATTTATATATATTATATGAAAGTCATTTAATTTCTTTAGATGTTCTAGCTATGACACATATTTTTTACTATTTTCTTTTTTTCTCAACTTTCTGTAATATATTTTGTTTGGTTTAATCCTAAACTATTTATGTGAGATTAACCCTCATAATTATATTTGATGGTCTCAAACTCATTAATGTCAAGTATAACTACTTATTTTAATATTTCATATTCTTAGTTTTCACTTTAGTTTGTTGTAATTATTTAATTTACTTAGTTTTTTATGAATGTAAGATTAGTATTTAAGTAACATATAATTTAAGTAAATGACACATTGTTATGTATTAAATGAGTTTTTTTTCTCCATTTTCCCCTTTTACATAGCATATGATCTTTTAGACTTAGTCAATTTTTAACTCATGTGTTTTTCAAATAATTTTACTAAAATTTAATTATTTTAGTACATAATTTTTATTATCAATTTAACATATACATATTTTTTTTTAATTAAGTTAACCTTCTATTTTTTGTAATATGTATACAGCTTTTAACACTTTTTTGCACTTATTCTTTTAATTTATATATATATATATATATATATGTGTGTGTGTGTGTGTGTGTGTGTCGCGATGCATGTATGTGTGTTTTCTCTGGTTAATTAAATCAACATCTATGTATTAATTACATGGATTTTGATATCTCACAATACATAGGAAACAATGTACGCTTGAAATTGGAATAAAAATAAAATAAGAAAGTCTCTTGTTTTCTATATTATTTATTTAACAATTATTAATATAATAATTTTATGATTATATATTATTAATCAATAGAGAGTTTTGCGACCTTGAAGGACTTATTTTCTCTTTTTTTTATTTGGCATATATCAAAACTTCTTAAATATATCTTTTTATGTCTGATGTAATTAGATATTTGTTATATAAATTGTAATAGATATTTTTATTATTGAGAAAATCCAAAAGAATATAAAAATATATATAATTGTGCATCATACTCCACTTTAAACAATTTTTTTTTGTGAAGGAAAACAATTAAAGTTTTCTTCTATAAGGACTTTTATATGTATGTAACATATGGTTGGAGATTTTGAAACCTAGTTTAATTTGGAATTGATTTTATAAGAAATTTAAAGTATTTTTAGTGTTATGATTAAAAAATAATATATTTTTTCAGTTTTTGAAAAATAATTTGGGTATAAATGAACATTTATCCTATAATTTAACTAACAAATATTAAATAAATAACAAAATACTTAATTGCTCTTAAAATAACCATATCAATGATACTTTTGTAAAATCAAAAGTTTTATGCATGCACTTTTATCAATGATATAAAGTGTGTGTGTGTATAATTGAACAAATAAAAGTTAATTAAGTATCAAATTACTTAGTTGCCCTAAAAATTTACTTTGTCAAACGGATATTTTTGTCTAATAGAAAGCTTCAAGAATAAAATAAGAAAGTTTCAAGAAACATTCACACTTTTAAAATAAGCAAGTATAAGTATAAGTATATATATAGATAAATATATATAGATATAGAAATATATTATTACAAAAAGAACCTTGATGTTTGAGCTGATTACAAGAAAAAACATAGAGATATGGGTATGATATGGTTTTTTACTTATGAAGAGGTAAATGTAAAATAAAATCAAACTTCAATGGGGATTTCGTAATTTTCAATTTTTTTTTTAATTAGTCCCAACATCAGGATTTTTTTTAAACTGTCCCCCCCCCCATTTTTTGAGAAGATAATTATCCCTTTTTTTACTTCAATTCGGCTTGTCATATTTTGTAAATTATCAACCGACACGACAACCTTTGTAGGAATGGCTAGTCTCATCGACGGTCTAACAGTTTAACTGTTAGATGGAGCCCCAACAACCAATCCGACCCGAAGCGCTCCCTCATCATTCCCAAATCCAAAATCCAAACTCTTTTTCCCCAAATCCTCCAACCCTAGAAAACCCAACATCTCTGTCACAGAAGGCCACCCATTAAACCCTCAAGTGGTCTCCGATTGTGAATAGATCCAAAATTCTTGTGGGTTTCCCAATCGCAGTTCTGACAAACCACGGCCGATTTAGTGCAGCGGAAGATCGAAGAAGGCGACGAATTGCACGAATCGCAGGGTGTGTTTGTTGAAGAGCTGGTTCGTCGCGCAAACAGAATTACTTCACGGTCGTACTTTAAATAGAGGGTTTGTACAAGTTTGGCCTAGTCAAATAGATGATGTTCAAAAATGGCTTTACTTATTCCCAAAAGTTCAATAATGGCCTTCTTCTATGTTAAATGTCCAAATTACCCTTTCAAAGACTTTAATATACCAACAACCCTCCAATTGCAAAGGTCTAAAATACCCCTTTTTATTTCTTCCACAAATTTGTGTATATCAACCGAATTTTTGGGGTTTGTAGTTCAACGAACCGAAAATCCGTGCATCTCCTCCTTTCCAATCTTCGACATTGCAAGCGAAATCAACATCCAAGTTTGAATTTAGTTCCTCGACCTTATGACATTGTTTTATTCAATTTATCCGTCATTTCGTTCATTTTTTCGAGTAGATGAAGTCGATTAATCGAATCTTTGCGTATTTGCGAGAAACGGGTCGCTTAATCGACCCCAATGAGTCGGTCAATCGACCAAAGCATTAATGTGTCGATTGGGATCGACACATTAATGCTTTGGACACATTAATGCTTTGGTCGATTGACCGACTCATTGGGGTCGATTAAACGACCGCTTTTTGCAAATACGCAAAGATTCGATTAATCGACTTCATCTACTCGAGTGTCGCTCAATCGACTCACGTTCTCCCTAATAAGTCGATCAATCGACACATTACAGCTGGTCGATTGAACGACTAAGAATCGACACATTAATGCTGGTCGATTGACCGACTCATTGGGGTCGATTACACGACCCGATTCTGGCAAATACGCAACATTCGATTAATCGACTAAAACGAGTGTCGTTCAATCGACTCATGTTCTCCTAATAAGTCGATCAATCGACACATTACAGCTGGTCGATTGAATGACTAAGAAGGGTCGATTACACGACCCATTTCTGCAAATTCGCAGCAGTCGATTAATCGACTTATTCAAAATCAAACAGAACTGCACTATAGTCTATTACTTGACATTTTTATCTTCAATTTAATTGGACAACATGTCTTCACCGTTTTGGATTACCGTGTATTATTTTGGACATTTTGTTAATAACAATGAAAAATGGCAATGGGTATTTAGTGATGATGGAATGCATGCATCAGGAGTTCCAATAAGTACAGAAACTTCATATGAAGAGCTATATTCTAAGGTACAAAATATTTGCAAAGTTGATCCCAATTTGCATGATATGGAGATGGGATTTATTTCTCCAAAGAATCATACAATCTTTTCAAATTCTGTCCGGATTACTCCAGGACGAGGAGTGCAATGGTACTTGGCTCTCAATAAACAAGGTTCAGTTTATTCCTTGTGTGTAACCCTTGTGATGAAAACTATTTGTGACGTGCCACGGGACGAGCATAATGTAGTTGATCGTGACGTGCAACCGGTAGATGGATATCATAATTTTGAGGTGGAAGAAAATAATCACAAAGTGATGATGTTCGAAATGTGAATGATATTTGGGATGGGTTGGAGGTAATTCGAGAATCTCCTTCCAATGATTATAACGGTGATCGTTTACTACACCGAGAACCGATTTTAATCAAGGCAATTGGAGAAGAAAATCGGTTCACAAATGAGCATCTTCTTTCTTCGGTCGGAAGTACATCACGAGTTGTACCGTTGATATTGACTTGAATGTTGACCAAGTATTCGATACCAAGAAAGAGCTTCAAGTTCGTGCACATGATCGCATTGAAATACAATTACCGATTCAAAACAAAAAATCGAACAAGAATGTGTACACAATTGTTTGTGTTGATGAAAATTGCAAATGGCGTTTGCATGCAACAAAGTTCAAAGACTCTGATTATTTTCAGATTAGAAAATATGCACCAGAACATACTTGCCCTCTAAATTTGTCCACCAATGATCATAGACAAGCAATATCGTGGATCATTGGAAAACATATCGTGTCAAGGTTTGAGGGATCGCAACACTACATATAGACTGTGATGTTGCGAATGAAATTCGCGAGACTTTGGCATTGAAATAAATTATCAAAAAGCGAGGAGGTCTAGAGAAACTGCTTTAGCATACATAAGGGGTTCACCTGAGGATAGTTACACTAAGTTGGCCGCATGGGCCCATAACTTGAAAGTAGCTAATCCAGGAACTATATACTCTTTAGAGGTTGATAGTGAAAACCGCTTCAAGTACTTTTTTGGCATACGGCCCTGCATTCGTGGGTTTCACTCTTCAATGCGCCCTTGATAGTTGTTGTGGACGGAACATTTTTAATCGAAAGATATAAAGGTACGTTGATTATCGCTACTTGTCAAGATGCAAATATGATTTATCCCTCTTGCATGGGCCGTTGTTGATTCTCGAGAACGATGCTTCGTGGCATTGGTTTTTTATGAACTTGAAAGGAATTACAGGTGACCAAGAAGACCTTGTTGTGATATCGGCAGAACGTGAGTCTTATCGGTGCGGTCAACCCAAACTTTTTTCAAAATGCACGCGTCATGCTCATTGTATTTATCATATCAAAGGCAACTTGAGGATCAGAATCGAAAGATCGATACTATCTCCTTTTTAACAAAGCGGTGATGCATATACAATAGAAGAATTTCACAAGTATATGTCACAAATTCAAGCTATTGACGAAAGGTTGGAAGTATCTTAACGATACAAATTTTGCTACTTGGGCGAGGTCATATTTTCGGGAGACCGTTATAATATCATGACGTCAAACAATGCAGTCTCGAACTCGGTGTTTAAAAAAGCCCGACAAACTCCTATACTTGCATTGTTTGATAGTATTGGAAAAAGTTGCGATCTTGGTTCTATGAGAGGCGTGAGGTCGCACGGTTGTACAGCAATCTAACCCCGCAATGGAAGAAAAATTACGCAAGTCTCATGAAAAATCCAAGAAGTTCACGGTTGAACCAATTGATCAAAGTTTATATGTGGTGAGGAGTGGGGCCATAAATTTCACTGTTAACTTTGCCGAGAACACTTGCACTTGCAGAAAGTTTCAATTGGACCACCTACCCTGTGAGCATGCAATAGCAGCGGCCAAGAAGAGAGGTTTGTCAATATACCCCATGTGCTCACCGTACTATTCCGTTGACTATTGGAGGAAAGCATATGCGGAGACTATCTTCCCTGTGCCTAACGAAAATGAATGGGAGATTCCCGATAACATTAAGGAAATGATTGTCTTGCCACCTATTGTCAGACAACGAGGTGGGCGTCGTAGAACAGTACGAATACCGTCAACAGGAGAGTTCCGCTCAAGACAAAAATGCAGTAGGTGCCAACAATTGGGGCACAACCGACTGAATTGTCATGATCAAAGACCGATGAGCGATAGACAATCACATATTTAGTGATTGTTGCATTTAAAATCTCCGATTTCGTAATTGTTGTATTCATGAATTCGGACAAACCTCTCTGTATTGTCAAAATAACCAAAAAAATGTTAAGTAATCGTTCTTCGTCAACATGGTCATTCTTTAACCGACTACATGGTCAATCAGGGTCGGTCGTGTGGTGAACGACCTTCAACCAACCACGGGGTCGGTCGGTCGGGTGAACGACCGCAATCGACCACTCGGTCGGTCGGTCAGCCGAATGACCGCATCGACCACGGGTCGGTCGGGTCGGTTTGAACGACCTATGACCGACACGGGTCGGTCGGTCGTCGAGCGACCTATGACCGACCACTGGGTCGATCATGGTCGGGTTACCGCGACTTGTGACCGATCATATAACATATAGTACTAAATTATATAAGATTTTATAACATATGATACTATGATACGGTGCAACGTGATTTATAGTCGGTGATTACCGTAATCCCGATCAACACTAAACTATATGAGATTTTATAACATATGATGATACTATGTAGCATATAGTATGATATATTTTACAATTGACGGCGAAAAAATTGGCAACATATTGATAACATATGATACTATGATACGGTCAACGTGATTTATAGTCCGGTGATTACCGTAATCCCGATCAACACTAAACTATATGAGATTTTATAACATATGATGATACTATGTAGCATATAGTATGATATATTTTACAATTTGGCGAAAAAAATTGGCAACATATTGATAACATATGATACTATGATACGATGCAACGTGATTTATAGTCCGGTGATTACCGTAATCCCGATCAACACTAAACTATATGAGATTTTATAACATATGATGATACTATGTAGCATATAGTATGATATATTTTACAATTGACGGCGAAAAAATTGGCAACATATTGATAACATATGATACTATGATCACGATCTAACGTGATTTATAGTCCGGTGATTACCGTAATCCCGATCAACACTAAACTATATGAGATTTTATAACATATGATGATACTATGTAGCATATAGTATGATATATTTTACAATTTGACGAAAAAAATTGGCAACATATTGATAACATATGATACTATGATACAAAGCAACGTGATTTATAGTCCGGTGATTCGTAATCCCGATCAACACTAAATTATATGAGAGATTTTATAACATATGATGATACTATGTAGCATATAGTATGATATATTTTACAATTGACGGCGAAAAATTGGCAACATATTGATAACATATGATACTATGATACAAAGGCAACGTGATTTATAGTCCGGTGATTACCGTAATCCCGATCAACACTAAACTATATGAGATTTTATAACATATGATGATACTATGTAGCATATAGTATGATATATTTTACAATTGATTGGCGAAAAAATTGGCAACATATTGATAACATATGATACTATGATACGATTAAGCGTGATTTATAGTCCGGTGATTACCGTAATCCCGATCAACACTAAACTATATGAGATTTTATAACATATGATGATACTATGTAGCATATAGTATGATATATTTTACAATTGACGGCGAAAAAATTGGCAACATATTGATAACATATGATACTATGATACAGTGCAACGTGATTTATAGTCCGGTGATTACCGTAATCCCGATCAACACTAAACTATATGAGATTTTATAACATATGATGATACTATGTAGCATATAGTATGATATATTTTACAATTGACGGCGAAAAAATTGGCAACATATTGATAACATATGATACTATGATACGAGGCAAACGTGATTTATAGTCGGTGATTCGTAATCCCGATCAACACTAAATTATATGAGAGATTTTATAACATATGATGATACTATGTAGCATATAGTATGATACCCTAAACCCTAAACTATAAATCCAAAACCCTAAACCCTAAACCCTAAACAAACCCTAAAAGTAGGGTTAAACGACATCTGACCGACCATTAATCGATAGACGTTTAAGGGTCGATGCGCCGATCCACTAACTAATCTACCAATTGCCGCTCAAAGGGTCGATTAATCGACCACCGTATCGTTCATATGGCGTTAACGACACGAAGCGACACGATTAAAAATTTATTGGCCCCCAGCGATTAAAAAAGACGTTTGAGTCATTTTTCATTTTTACTTCAAAAAAGCGAACAAAGAAAGACGACGAACTAACGGATCTTGAGGTAAATGTTGTTCTTTTGTTTTACATTATTATGCTTTGCTCATTTCCTTAATCAATTGTTTCATATTTTGTTCCTTAATCGATTTTAGTTTAGTTTTAGGGTTAGGGTTTTATAATATCGATTTTAGTTTAGGGTTAGGGTTAGGGTTTCAATTTTGGGTGAACGACATCCGACCGACTTATGCACGGCGGGCGTTCAAGGGCCGACTAATCGAACACTTAACGACTTATGCACTTATGTCGTTCACGGTCGATTAATCGACCCGAAACGACATAAGTAAAATGACGTTTCGTTTAAAAAGTCGTTAAAAAAGACGCGTTTGATTTTATTTTTATTATTAAAAAGAGGCGTTTCGTTTGATTTAAAATGACGGTTCGTTTACCCCACCCTACGCTTAAAAAGTCGAATGTTGTTTTTACTAATCTGTCATTTTCCTTGAATAGAGAGATATGCCTCGTACCAGGGAATCAATAATCCGCGGATGCTCCAACCAATCGGTTGGACCATCGAAAGAAGAGGAATGGCTCTATGAATATCTTAATCGTTAATCGCTTTTATCATCTTTGTCCATCCAATCCAAGTGGAACTCGTTGTTGCGTCTTGCCGCTTTTGACCTTGGTGCACATTTCAAGAAACATTTTAGCCTCGGAAGGTTAAAAGTCGATTCAATTGTTAGAACAAAGTTCGAGTCATTTGTGCGATTCATTAAAACTCCTGGTGTGACGTATGATCATGAGAACAACATAGTTTTCATTCTTGGGCTTTCTTTGGGATCATGTTAGAGGGTAAGAAATATTTAATTTGTTCATATTGAATTAATTAATTATACATAATAATATTTTTTTTTTGTATTATTGTCATTTAGGAGACCATTGAGCAACGATTCTTCGGGACGAATGGATTCAAATACTTCAAAATCGCCCATAATATATTCGTAGAATCAAATGCCGCCCGGTTGACTTATCCAACGACACGATTTAGGTTTTGAATGTATGGTTGAATAGTTAAGATTAGGCTTTGTGTAATTATGGATGAACAATAGTTTAGGTTTTATGTAATTATGTATGGTTGTTATGAATGTGTGATTCTTGTTTTTGTTTTGAATGTGGATTGCAGTACAATCGGAAGGAAACATTGGTCGATTAATCGATCATATGGCGACACATGAATCGATTAATCGACCACGTATTAATTGACCATGTATTAATCGACCACGTCTTAATCGACCATGGAACGACAACCTTGGTCGGTTAATCGATCGATGATACGACACATGAATCGGTTAATCGACTACTAATCGATTAGTGAATCGATTAATCGACCTTTGTCGGCGTTTCGTGTACCCTACAGATTGATTAAATAGACGTTTCTTAATCGACCACTTTGTCATTTTCATTTTTACTTTCCGAAAAAGCGAACGAAGAAGATTTAACGGGACGAACTAACAATTCTTGAGGTAAATGTTGTTATTTTGTTTTACATTATCATGCCATATTTCCATTTTCTTAATCAATTGTTTCATATTTTGTTTCATGTTGCTTTTTAGTGTAGGTTAGGTTTAGGGTTTGAATATATATCGGTTCTTAATGTCTGTTTTGGTTGTTTTGACATGATCTGAGCTTGACAAACAAATTTAGAATTCTACAGGCATTGATTTTGACATTACATATCTACAAGTAAGTAGATGCCAAATTATAGGTTGTTTAATAATTAGAATGCATTCTACTTTGTATTTTTTCGTTTCTTTAAGACTACTTGTTTGAATGCTAGTGAAAGCTGGGAACCGCACGGAGAAAGCTACCTATTTAAAATGCTAGATTGTTCTTTGTCGCATCGAGAGGAATGCCCGAGTGCATGATCTTTGTTGAGTGGAACTCCTTCATCCGTCTAATTGCTCCAATACTTCGATCTATATTTTGAAGGATTTTAGTGTTCTTTGATGTTAAAACTCGAATTGATTGTTCCTGGACAGTTTGAGAGGTTTGAAAGTTATATTGACAAAACAAAAGCTAGATTTGACAAGAACGAAACATCGTATACGTGGATGGCAATTACTTTAATCGAATTGGAGAGGTAATTGTAAGTCCAAGCGCTACGATAATCTAGAGGGGGTGAATAGATTATCTCCATCTTTTCGATTTCGCCCTCTTTTTCCAACCGAATGCTCAAGGATAATAACAAAGGTGCGGAATGTAAACAACACACGTCGATTTAAAGAGGTTCAACCCACCTAGGCCTAATCCTCTACCACCCCAAAGATATCCAGGGATGGATTTCGAAAAAGAGAAAAAGATTTTATTAATAATTACCAAAATTATTACAACAAAATCTTACACCAACACCTTGAAGAGCACCACACTCTTCTTCAACACCACCTTTGAGATTACCACAATCTCACTTGAAGATTACCACAATCTCCAAACGGCACCTTGTGAAGATTACCACAATCTTCACCCTTGAAGAGCACCACACTCTTCAACACCTCAAAAGAAGATTACCACAATCTTCTTACACCTAACACCTAGTTCACCCAAGTGTGTTCTTACCAAGAACACTCACAAGGATATCTTGTGTTTGAATGACGACCACAAATTCAAGATTACAACTCGATAATTGATAATACAATAGAGTGCAAGTGTAATCAAGAATAGCCTAGACCTCAAGAATGTGAAAGTGAATAGCTAGGCAAATTACAACAAGAAATAAGACAATGTAAGAACACGTGTATTCTTGAGTGTATCTTGTTGTGTTGTAGTTTTCTCTCTTATTGTTGTGCTTCAAAACTTCCTCTATTTATAGGAGATGATTGATACTTGATAGGCTCCTCTTGGAATCGATTTCTACAAAAATTGCAATTAAAATCAAGATTATAGCTGTTAGAAATCAATTCCACAATTTAAGGAAAAGGTGTCTCTTTGACAACGGTTAGAATTTTGTCATGTCAAACTTAAGGGCGACCGGTCGCGCACAAATAGACGTTTGAAAATGAGAATATAAATTTACAGGCGACCGGTCGACGTCTACCTCGACCGGTCGACCATCTCCCCAACCGGTCCCCCTCATGGATTTTGCAAGGATTAAAAGTTCGCTTTCAAACACACTTAGTGCATCGGCCGATCATTGGCATTTGTCGACCGAGCCCGGCCGATCGCCTTGAGATGCGACTTGGGTCGACCTGCTTGTTTTTTTCTTCCGTCTCATTTTCTGTTTCTAAAATCATCTTCAGTGCACGGGTTGCCTATAGGATGCACTCGGTCGACCACGAGATTTAAAATATTGTCCAATTTTTGTCGAAAATAAAACTCAAGAAATACTCCAAAATTTAGTAAAACATTTTAAACCGATCGGAAGTATTAGGACAACATTTAGAAACATCGTTTGAGAGTGAAAACCCAATAACGTAAAATCATTAAAAGCGTTGTCCAATTTAGACGAAAATAAACTTTGAGAAAATACTAGGAAAGTATTAAAATCATTTTAAATCATTTAGGAGTATTTGGACAACCTTTAAAAACATTGTTTTGGTGATAAAATAAAATCATCAAAATTAAGATAAAACCATTTATCAAACAATCTCCCCTTTTTGATGATTACAAACCAAAACAATTTTAACGAGGTCGATTTTGAAAACAAAACAATTTTACCTAGGTTAAAGAGAACTATCCGTTGTGAGCGACAACATTTCATGCAATAAAAACACAAGGATGGGAGTAGAGATATTCAAACACATATAGCAAATGCTCCCCTATCAACATGCACAACAAAGAGTTATATAGAAGCAACTTAAACATAAGCTAAAATATTAGCTTTTCGATATTGAGCTTAAGTATCAAAACTTAAAAGCTCCCCTGTCAAAGAGACATCGTTAGAAACATATATAGGTCCATACTACAACAAATGGACTAAGAAACATATACAACCACAATATACCAAGAGTGGACAAAATATGATCCACAACTTATGACTTTCAATAGCCACAACATGACTTTCAATAGCCGCAACTTATAGCTACTTTTCGTTGAGCTTTTCTTAGCTTCTTTGAGCTAAAGAGCTTATAACCTATTTCTCCCCCTTTGGAATCATCAAAAAGAATGTTAGCACGATAAATACATCATATATTCTTATCAAAGTGCGCAAGTAAACCGATGTATCGAGCTATTTGAGCATTGAAGCTTATAAACCAAATAGGAGGGAAAAGTCGAATCATACGACTTGTAGAGGTTTATGAAAACTCATTTGATAAGCAAAACATGATCTCTAAAAATGTATAAGACTTTTGAAATCGAGAAAATCATGTATGTGATGAATTTTTCATTGAAACGTTTTATCGAACACTTGGCGGGCGTCAAAAATTTAGAAAGATATATATAACCCTTGTAAATGAAATCAAGCCAAGTTTTTCATCACCAAATTCAATTTAACAAATATCATTCATCAACAATCAATAAGCTCATCCCAAACATATATGAATTATATCAAAAAAATACATATAAGCCACAAACTCAAGGGTTCAACCCAATTGAGCTAAAGATAGTGAAATTCTTACCATTCAATCGGTAAAGACGAGCAATGATGATGATAGTCGAGCTAGATAATCCCCAAAATATATAATTCATGCATCAAAACTCATTTGAAGTGAATTGTGTGTGAAATTTGCAAAGGGACGAAAAATGGCCAAAAAAGTTAATCTTGCGAATGTCAAGACAGAACCATTTTAATCCAAGATTTTGCTTAGGCGACCGGTCGAGGTTGAGGGCGACCGGTCGAGGTTGAGGGCGACCGGTCGAGGTTGAGGGCGACCGGTCGAGGTTGAGGGCGACCGGTTGCCTCAACCCTTTCACCCCACTGTCTCTCGCTTTTTCCAAAATCCGAATTTTCAACCAAAAATCCAATTTTTCGCCCCTAAGTTTTTAAAAAACGTGCAAAATGCAAACAAAGACCTCATTCAATATACATTATGTCATGATCAAGCTCAATATGAGGTAAAATACTCGGTTAACGATCAAAAAGTCCGCGAGTTATCCTTGAGACTTTAATTAAACACATCTCAAGTTTTTGTTAAAAATCACAATCCCTTAAAAAATATATCGAACCTCAATATGTTTAGTTCGATTATGACGAACCAAATTTTTTAATACGAATAATCGTATATTAGATACCGAACTTGTTATCCCGAAAAAAATAAGAACGTTTTAAATCTTTGGATACAACAAGTCATATAAGAAGAAGTGCCTTTCAAATATTTGAAAATTTCTTTTAATGGCACTTTAATGAGATTCGTTGGGATAGTTTTTGAAGTCGAGCATATAGACATAAGGCATATGGAATGTCGAGTCTATAGGAATAATACAAGAAAACATACCTCGAATTTGTTTGTCAACTGACATGCCTTTCTCAACCTTTGTCAATCTTTAGCCATAGAGGTTGAGATAGTTTTTCTTTCTTCAATGCCTAACTCCTTCAAGAGTTCTTTTGAAATATAACCATCTTCTTGGCATTGAATAATTTGAAGTCCAAGCGATAAATTGAGCTCCTCATCATGCTCATCTCGAGTTCACCTAGTATCAACTTAGAAAAATATCTTGCACAAATATTCGTTAGTAGCACCAAAAATATTCTCATAAATATGCACAAGTTTAAACAACCTTGCCCTTTTTCACAAACAAAAGAGTAGTATCAACTTTACCTTTTGTAAAATCATTTAGCAAAAATAGCTAAGTCTATCATACCATACACGGGGTACTTGTTTAAACCATACAAGGCCCAAAAAAATCATTTGGCCTAGAAAAATTTTAAACCCCGGAGGTTGTTTTACATAGACTTCTTCTTGAATAAAACCATTTAGAAATTTGGATTTAACATCCATTTGGTAAAGCTTGAAATTTTCTTAAAACAAGAATGGGCAAATAAAATGCAAATAGCTACAAAATGTGCTATGAGTGCAAATGTTACATCAAAATCGATTACCTTCTTCTTGAAAATACCTTGAGCTACTAACCTCGCCTTAGTTCGACCAACGTTGACTTGGTCATCGAGTTTGTTCCGGAATACCCTTTTTATCTTATTCATCACTATCATCATAGGGCATCCAATTGATCTAAGGTGTTCATAATAGAACATTTACATCCAAATATTTTGAGGTAACTAATATTTGGAGTACTTCATTTCTCATCTACACAACTTACAAACTCATTAAGGCATCGCTTATATAAGCAAGAAAAAATAGCCCAAGTGTAAAAACATGCCTCAATCATCAATCACAAAATATTTTGCAAAAGGGCATATAGTAGGAATAGACACTATATATAAATATAGACCATGAAGCAATAAACACATACTATGCATTTAGAAGATCATCAAGAGTCTAATAAATCATGCAAGTTCAAATAAGCTTAAGAAAGCTACAAAAGGTCTCTTTTGAAATTTGAAAATCCGAAAGCATATTGTTGAGACCTTATTTAAAAGAAGTATTTGAACAAGAGTTGATACGGCAAATATGTGCAATCAAATATCGAATAGTGCCTTTCAAAAAAATCTAAAAATCCTCTTAATGGCACTTGTATGAAATACTATGAAAAACAAGCACATAGGCACATGACAATACATATATCGAGTCTATAAGAGTAAGAATAACATAAGTAAACGTACCTCGATAATTTATGCCTTTCTTAACAAATAATGACGTAAATGGCCATTTGTGAAAATATGTAAATCCTACACAATTCTTAAAACATATCTAAGACAAATCATAATGATAAAAGTGTAGGCTAAGAGATATCACAAGTAAGCTCATGCCATAAAAATCCATAAAAGATGATAACACACTTTAGTCTACAAAAATGCACAAGAGTTTTAAAAACATCATATAAGGTATTCTTTTTCAAAAAATTTTAAAAGCACAAGTATATATTGAAGACCTTAATTAAAAAATAAATATTTGAAAACTCATTTTGCAATTAAGACACAAATAAAAGCATGCATAATAACAAAATAAAATGCATATTTAAATAGGGAGATACGGGTTACCAATTACGCCATTTCCATGGGTTGTGTCGTTCCCATTGTTGAAAGTCTCTTCTTCTTTGAAAATCATCTTGTTGATGATGTCTTTGCCATTTCCAAGGATTGTGTTCTTCCCATTTTTGATTATACCCTCTTCTTGAAATGGCTTTGTAAAAATAGTTTCTCCTTCTTTGATCAAATGAAACGGTCATTTGATGTCTTCTTCGCGGTATAAATTTTCTTCGATCATTATTTCACGGGTACCTAATATGACATTGTTTTGTGGTACCCTTATGTGTTTGGGTCCTTTGGGATTAGTCTTGAGACATTTAGGTCTCCAACAATAATTGGAGCTATTTCTAGCCCGACAAGTATTTACCGTATGACCCTTTTTACCACAATAAAAACAAGTAATAATTCTAGGAGCATAATGACCAATATGCATAGTGACTTGATCCTTTTTCATATGATTAACAACTTTAGGCTTATGATCAAGTCCTTTATCACAATTATGAATATCAACAATATTGGACATTTTATTGGTACTCGAGTTGGATTTTAATAAATCCTTTTTCATGCAGTCAATATTCTCAACAAGAGTACTATTTTCTATTTCAAGGTTTCTAACCTTATCAAGAGTGGTGGTGTGAGCACATGATAGTGATTCATAGGAAGTAAATAAGCTATCCTTATCATTTTTCAAAATATTGAATTCCTTTTTCAAATTTTTATACTTAACAAGCAAGCTTTGGAATTCATCTTGAAGATCATCAAAATCATTTTGCAAATCACTATAATCATTTTGAATAACAATATCATAAGAAGTAGAGGGCTTAAGACATACCTCATTTTCTTCATTGATGCCCATAAGGCAATATTCAACTTCTTCATAATTGGAAGTTGAAGAGTTTGTTCCTTAGATTTGAGCTTGTATGACCTTGAGAAGTAGATGCTTTTGTTTGACTCCTTTCATTTGCAAATACTCCATAGATGGCTTCTAATTTTTGCCATACTTCATGTGCCGACTTTATTCCTATAATATGTTCATATTCTAAATTAGTGAATGAACAATACAAAATATTTAAAGCCTTACCGTTTAGGGAGATGATTTTCTTCTCTTCATCATTGAGCTTTTTGAAGCCTTTTGAGGTGTGTGGTGTATCTTTCATTGGGATGGATTCTCCGTTTATGACGGTGTTCCAAATGTCGAACCCGCAACCTTGTAAATAGCATTTCATTCTCTCTTTCCAAAATGTGAAATCTTTGGAATTAAACCGAGGTGGCTTGGTGGTGGAGGTGTCTTGGGATAGATGAGCTTCGTTCAGAGCCGACGATCGTTTTCTCTTCACTCGCGATGTGAAACGAGCTTGCCAAAGAGTTTGGCTCGATACCACTTGTAAGTCCAAGCGGCTACGATAATCTAGAGGGGGTGAATAGATTATCTCCATCTTTTCGATTTCGCCCTCTTTTTCCAACCGAATGCTCAAGGATAATAACAAAGGTGCGGAATGTAAACAACACACGCCGATTTAAAGAGGTTCAACCCACCTAGGGCCTAATCCTCTACCACCCCAAGATATCCGGATGGATTTCGAAAGAGAAAAAGATTTTATTAATAATTACCAAAATTATTACAACAAAATCTTACACCAACACCTTGAAGAGCACCACACTCTTCTTCAACACCACCTTTGAGATTACCACAATCTCACTTGAAGATTACCACAATCTCCAACGGCACCTTGTGAAGATTACCACAATCTTCACCCTCAAGAAGAGCACCACACTCTTCAACACCTCAACAAGAAGATTACCACAATCTTCTTACACCTAACACCTAGTTCACCCAAGTGTGTTCTTACCACAAGAACACTCACAAGGATATCTTGTGTTTGAATGACGACCACAAATTCAAGATTACAACTCGATAATTGATAATACAATAGAGTG
This sequence comes from Rehmannia glutinosa, assembly GCA_016081115.2. Lineage (NCBI taxonomy): Eukaryota > Viridiplantae > Streptophyta > Magnoliopsida > Lamiales > Orobanchaceae > Rehmannia > Rehmannia glutinosa. Next base: position 94,963 of record JABTTQ020001116.1, read on the forward strand.
CAAGTGTAATCAAGAATAGCCTAGACCTCAAGAATGTGAAAGTGAATAGCTAGGCAAATTACAACAAGAAATAAGACAATGTAAGAACAAGTGTATTCTTGAGTGTATCTTGTTGTGTTGTAGTTTTCTCTCTTATTGTTGTGCTTCAAAACTTCCTCTATTTATAGGAGATGATTGATACTTGATAGGCTCATCTTGGAATCGATTTCTACAAAAATTGCAATTAAAATCAAGATTATAGTGTTAGAAAATCAATTCCACAATTTAAGGAAAAGCTGTCTGCTGCACAACGGTTAGAATTTTGCTGTCAAACTTAAGGGCGACCGGTCGCGCACAAATAGACGTTTGAAAATGAGAATATAAATTTATGCAGGCGGCCGACGTCTACCTCGCCGGTCGACCATCTCCCCAACCGGTCCCCCTCATGGATTTTGCAAGGATTAAAAGTTCGCTTTCAAACACACTTGCAGGCAGCAGGTCGGCCATTTGGCGGCCGGCCGATCGGGATCGGTCGACGCCGATGCACCGGCCGACCATTGCTTGTTTTTTTTCTTCCGTCTCATTTTCTGTTTCTAAAATCATCTTGTGCACGGGTTGCCCTATAGGGCGGCCAGGCCGACCACGAGACAGTAAATATTGTCCAATTTTTGTCGAAAATAAAACTCAAGAAATACTCCGAAAATTTAGTAAAAACATTTTAAACCGATCGGAAGTATTAGGACAACATTTAGAAACATCGTTTGAGAGTGAAAACCCAATAACGTAAAATCATTAAAAGCGTTGTCCAATTTAGACGAAAATAAACTTTGAGAAAATACTCCAGGAAAGTATTAAAATCATTTTAAATCATTTAGGAGTATTTGGACAACCTTTAAAAACATTGTTTTGTTGATAAAATAAAATCATCAAAATTAAGATAAAACCATTTATCAAAAAAGAATTAACGTAACATAATCGGTTAAGTTGGTTATTTTTACACTTTGACATTCTAATTTACATGTCATTTGTACAGGAAAGCATTGAAGAAAAAGAGTTTCGGACGATGGGTTTCAATATTATGACATCGCTACAACGCCGTCTTCAAAACACATAACGCCGCTCAAATTGACTTCTCGGATGTACTGGGTATCATATCAACAATCCAAAGAGTGATTGATTTCGAGAAAGTTCAAGCGGAGGATGTTTTGAGGAAGTAATTGATTGTTTAGTTGTTATGCATGTAATTGAAGAGTTTGTAACAATGACAACTTTTATAAATTATGTCTTGGATTGATTGTTTGTTAAACAATGACAACTTTTACAAATTGTGTCTTTCGGATGGTCGATTAATCGACTCATCTCATTGTTCAATTAGTCGATTAATCGACCTCGCACGATACGCAGGTCGATTAATCGACTCACCGTTGTTCATATATTCGATTAATCGACATTTGTATTATTCAGGATGGTCGATTAATCGACTCATGTTGTTCATATGGTCGATGAATCGACTCATCTCAGATCGTTCAAATGGTCGATTAATCGACTAATTCTCAACTAATTCGACTAATCATAGCATTTACAATATACTTAAAAGTATATCATTTACAAGTATTCAAAATATCTTGATCAATACAATCAAGGATCATAATTAAAAGCATATATGTCGGCACCAACTTCTCCCTCCACATAAGCATATGATGGCTATTTACGAGATTTATTTCTTGCCCTAAGACTCGAAATTCAATATATTTGATCACGAAGACTCCGCAATCACCCCTATGATATGTTAAAACAACAATTAGCATTTAAGTAAAACATTAAGCTAAATAACACAGCTTAAGATTAGATGACTTACGACGTGCCCCGCTTGGATGTCTTGTCGATCCGACCACTTTGAGGGGGCCGTTTATTTTAATCCCAACTTGTTGTGCAATTAAGGGTAATATCACACGAATAAAAAGGTTCATGGCGATTAAGTTGCCCCTCATAGGGCAAACTTGTCGGGATCATAGATATTCACCTCCGATGTTTCAAATACAACTTCGGCCGCAATCCAATGCTTATTATAGCAAATTGGAAAGATACAAGTGTGTACACCAGCCCATTCCCTCCCAAACTTTCTCCAAGTCCCATTCGTATAATTAATCAAATAATTTTCGAACTTGAAGTTAGTGGGGTTCTCGCTTGTAATCATTGAGTGCAAATATCAATGAATGATAGAACACACTTTGTCTAGAATGGCTCGGGTGTACTTGCGAAGGACACCGGATATCTTGTCTGTCTCTCCGTAACAAGGTCATCGCCAAATCCACGTCTTTGAAAAGTGAAAAGTTGTTATAAGATTCACATAATACTAAATCAATATTGTACATATTAAATGGACTTACATCATCTTCAAGCCAAGCCCCGATGCGAGAATCAACGTAAACCATCTTTTAGCATTTTTATATGTGGCCCCATCTATGATCAATTCTTTGTTGGAAGCAATACGCATATATTAATTAATGAAATGAAGCAAAAACATAAAATAAACCTGGGGTCAGTCAGTGGTCGGTCAATCTACCATTAATCGACCTCTGATCGACAGAAAAATCGATTAAAGGTCGATGGACCGACCATTAATCGACATCTGATCGACTGAAAAATCGATTAAAGGTCGATGGACCGACCATCAATCGACTAAGCAGTCGATCAATGGTCGATTGACCGACCATCAATCGACTAATCAGTCGATCAATGGTCGATGGACCGACCATCAATCGACCTATCAGTTGACAGTGTTTGCAGTTAATATTACCTATCAGCTGCATTTGTGTACCATTCTTTAAATTTTTTGGCCTTCAATGGATCCACCGGGAGGAAGAAATCAATTTGCATCTTGTCCAAAAATGTTCTGGAGGTGGTTGTTTGTGTCCTCGATTCAGTTGTGAAGGGAGTTCTTGTATGAATTGAAGGCACTCTCCTTCGCTTCACTCCCGTTTGTAGAACATTTTCTTTTTCTACATGTTTTGATGGCCACAGATATTAGAAATCACCTTTAAAAGTTCACAAACTCGGGAACCTAAGGTAGCTCTGTGATTTAGGTAGGTCGGACCATGAGGTAGCTCAAACCATAAGATAGACTTGTTTCTAATTAACCGCAAATTTCCAAGTTGATCTTCGCATAGACTTTGATACTTCCTTGTATATTTCACCGTTCCCGATCATCCCCCGTGTTTGCCTCGCTCCACCTCCACCACCTCAACATCGGAATGCATCTCCGCATCCACCACATCGGCACTTTATTCTTCTCCACCTCAACAGACGGGTCTTCTCTCACCCCGATCTTCCTCCTCCTCAAAAGATCGACCTCAACAACCCGATCATGCTCCTCCTCAACAACCCGATCATGCTCCTCCTCAACACTGATCATGCTCCTCCTCCTCAGCCTGATCATGCTCCTCCTCCTCACAAGCCTGACTCTTAGTCTTCTCTGTCTCCACCACCGTCCCATAATCGGGAGACAGCCCCGTCTCCATACGCTGTCTCTCAGGAGTGAACCACGTATAAGGCTGACTTCTTGCTTCAAGTTTTTGGTCTAATGCATAAATCTTGCGGTCCAATTCTTCGATCTTTCCGCTCATAAGAGAAAAAGCATCTTCGACCTTTTTGTTTAGAAAAGAAAAAGCATCATCTTGCTTTTTTGTCAGCGTGGCCACGGCATCCAAAACCTGGCTCATACCGATGGAAGGGCCGTGGAAGGTGGGGGTACTCGAGAATCGCTCCATGCTCCGTCTCATGGACATCCACGACTCTCTGTGTGCCTGTCTCTGTCTCGTGCTGTCTCTATCACTCTGTCTCTCTCTTCCACCATCTCCCGATCATCTCAGGGCACCGTCTCCTCATCCAAAGGATAACCGAGATCCTCGGGAACACGGAAACATTACAACATATTCCTTTTCCATTTCTTCTTGTGTGTCGGAGACAATGGAAACAAAACTTCATCCCGCCAATTCACAAACAATATCTATTACAAATAATCTCAAAATGTCGATTAAAAATTATACGCAATTAAAAATAATCTCAACATTACCATAGGCTCGTCCAAGACGGCAATAATCTCCCAAAAGCCAAAAGTGGTTGTGGACCTCCACCCACACATCCTAAGAAGTCTTTGTTCGGTTCTTTCGGTTCTAAACATTCGGCATACGGCAGAAAGGTCTCAAATGCCCATACCTAACAAACAATCCAATGTTATAAATATTTATCGAAATTGAAAATATACATTGTAATCTAACGAAAATGACTTTGATAAATACCTGTACGCATGTGTAAAGCCCTTGCTCGTGATGGTCAACTTTAGCGATCATAGTTTTCACAAACCGTGTAAAAGATATTCATAGGATGATCTTCCCCAAGGGTATTTATTGACAAGATCCAAATTATCAACAACTTGCAGAATCTTCATATCAATTGAAGTGCTAAGCTCCTTACACCGCAAAACACACTCATATATGAGGGCCAATCCCAATTTATATCGGTCCTCCTCATTCTTTGCCTGGTGCTTAAAAGCCGCCTTCAAAACACTTGGTTGAACAGCCTTTTTCCCTCCCCCAAAATACTCTACCGCTTAACCGTCTATCCGATGGGATGTCCTTTACAAAATCATTCTCAATTAGGGATTTAATCCAGTGATGAGAGTGAAGTCCGAGAACCCGAATCTGACATTTGCATCCCCAACACGGAACTATACCTCATCATCAACCGGTGATTTAATCCTCATAAATAATAGAGCATGAAGAAGTTTACAAGAAATCTGCATATTATCACGGAACTTGTATAATTCTCCGAAAGCCGAGTTCAACAACATCTCTTTGTGTACGGCGTCTAACTTATCATATACTAGCCTTAGAACTTGTAAGTTACATCGGGATGTAACTCTTGAATCAAACCGATTTTCAATGGTGGTGAGGTATGCCATTTTTTTCGTATAATTGAAACAGAAAAAGACAAATTTTGGAGTGTTAAATATCGTTAACTTGCAAGAAATCGATATTAGCGATTATCAAGCGATTATTTCGCTTAAAAAACACTTTATATAACATTTTCCATAATCGTCTAACATTCCTCCCCCAAAGACTCCCAACAAAATTTTGCAATGAAAAACACAACATTCCCATAATCGTCTAACATTCCAAATAACATTAACATTCAATTCAAACTAAACCCTAAACCCCATTCAAGATATAACATTCATTCAAGGTGTCAAAAAAAAAAACATTCATTCAATAATTCAATACCTCAAACCATCATAACATTCTTACAATGCGGTTAAAATAACTAATTCAAAAAACAAAATAAAACTCTTACTTTATAGACAAAAGTCGCAAGAAAATATTCCCCAACGACGGCGGCAGGTGGCTATCAACGGCGGCTATCAACGACGGCAATCAATGGTGGTCGCTTTGGCCGGTGGTGAGGGTCGATTTGAACGATTGTCGTTTAGAGTCGATTGAGGGCTTATAAACCTACTGAGAGGGGTTTTAAATTTCTAATCGACCACTTTAGTCGATTAATCGACCCGACCGAAACCACATTTGTTTAGTCGATTAACGAGTCGATTAATCGACCTCCGACACATTAATGCTTTGGTCGGTTAATCGATTTCGATGGGTCGATTAACCGACCCGATTCTCGCATGGTACGCAGCATCGATTAATCGATCCAAAATGACCGGTTAATCGACCTGCGTCTTTTATGATGGGCATTTCGGGAAGTGTACAATTTCTACATTTTTCTATTTTTTTAAGCAATAAATGCCGGTCAAAGGCCATTCTTGATAAGTTGTTGGGTCAAAAGGCTATATTTGATATATGGGACTTAAATAGAGCTTTGAATCGGCCAGTAGTAGAGAGGCTTTTGATTCGTTGCACAAATCGCATAAAGGGTCGGTTTGATCGACGAAGCTTAATTTTCTTGGTCCAGTACATTCATGGTGTTGGGGACAAGAGATAGTGATGATAATATGTGGTTGAAATGAAATTCGCAATTGAAATTGCGTAATACTTTTTAGGTGATCTGCTAATATTTTTCAGTGGGACAATTAATACTTTGTATTAGAAGAATTAATACTTTTAAGAGGAATTACAAAAAAAATTAGTAGAGAAAAAACTAATATTTTTTAGGGGTACCTACTAATACATTTTATGGGGACGAGTAAGGCTGCGATTGGATGTGGAAGGGAATTTATTTTCGTTCCGTTGGAGAATTTTTTTTGACCAAACATGCGATTGTTTATGAAAATTTTCAGAAAATATACTATTCTCTCACTTTTACTTTTTCTCTTATCAATCACATCTACACATTTTTCACAAAAAAACTAATCATGATTATACATTCTCCCACAAATTTCACTATTTATTCACTCACACATTTCTAACTACCAATCATATTCAATCATTATTTTATTTTTTTTAAATCAAATCAACTTTCATCATTACTTTTTCATCTCACATCCAATCACACTCTAAAAAATTACCTTTTTTCTTCTAATTTTTTTTACTACTATTCTCTAGCAAAATGAAAATTTTCAAATTGAAAGCATATCCAATCGCGCCCTTAATACTTTTGACGGAATACTTTTTCGAGAAACTACTAATACTTTTTTCAGGGACATCTAATACATTTCGGGAGAAAATTTTAATTATATTCAGGGAAACTACTAAAAAAACTCTCGAGGAACTATTAATACTTTTTCGAGGAACTACTAATATTTTTTTGAGGTACTACTAATACATTTTAAGTATATTCAGGAGAAAAATACTAAAATACTCTTCAGGGAACTACTAATACATTTGAGGAAGAATCGCTAATACATTTTAGAAGGACGGCTAATAATTTTTAAGACTGTTAATACTGGTGTCCCTAAAAACTACTAAAACATCACCGCTAATATTACGGAAATGCCGCGGGATCGACGGGTCGCATCCGTTTAACGATTGCACTGCGTTAGACGGTTTTGAGGAATTTTTGTATTGTAAAAATAAACATAAAAACATATAGGCCACTTTAAAGGTTTTTGTTACAGTTTGACTTTGACTCAGTGTTTCTTGTTTATAGTGACACATTGACAAAATATTTATATAGGCGTACACAAATTCCTTGTACATTTTATCCATGTGGCACCAGGAGACCTGAAGAAATACTCCATGTGAATATATAACTATTGTAGATTTATTGTGGATATACATAAATTCACACACAATAACACACAGTAAACATATATTGTATGCGACTATGCGTGTATTTCTCTAGAAATAACATCTACTAGACCATTAGCGTTAATTGGAAATTTGGGCAGTCGATTTTAAGGAAAGTACGACAAATAATGAGATAATTTATCCTCTAGGCGGAATGTCAAACGCACTTAATCATCAATTAATTAATAAGACTTTGTCTAATCGCCATTCTTCCGTGATAATATCATGGTATTAATGTTGATTATAGTGCTACTAGGAATAGTTTAATCATATATATATGTGAAGAGGTACTAATTCTTTTGTTACATATAATTTGTATACATATTACGTGTATATTGATTAATTTCAAATATATATTTATTTTACACTTGACGCATAAATATTATATAAAATATAAGCTACGGTACAAAATTAAAATTAAATATGGTATCAATGCTACATTCTTAATACAATATATGTCAATGTTGCATAAACCACTAGGCACTATTTTTTTTAATATACTTTTAGCCGTTTCTTGGCCTCGTAGGCTCTACTTTTGGCCGAGGCGATTTTTCCACCGATTTAGATATAATTGTCTCCCTAGGCTGATTTTTACAACACTACTATAAGAGTATAAGTACACATATAATTAAGGGGGAATTATTATATGTTGCGAATCATGGTGATAAAAGAAACAGAAAAGGGAAAAAAAAAATGATGATTCTTGAAAATAATTAAATTAAAACCCTTCTAATGATAAAATCAAATTTCTCCAATTTGATTTAAGACTTGTTTTAATTAACTCAATTTTTAGTAGTTTTTGCCAAATTTGAACCTTTTGGCTTTTGCTGCATATACCCGAAAATTAGGACAACAGGTCCAACTTGCTCTATAGTTTCTTAAATCATTACGAAATTCCAATTGACCAATTCCAGTAATTAACGACAATGACAACCAAAAAAATTAATTAATGAAAGTACTAAACAAATTAAAATTCTTAACAACAATTTTCTTCCATGAACTTCGGTCTGCTCCCTGCCACAAGACATGCATAAATCTTAATTAAAACTGCAAAAACTATTAATATAGGTTTTTTAAAAACGAAATACGAAATTTTAAATGAGCAGTGAGAAAGATGTATTAGTAAATAATTTGTTCTAAGCAATTCTTTTTTATTGGCGGTGCCATGTGTTCGAGTGTTATTAAAAGTGATTAGAAAATGATATTATTATTATTATTTATTACCAATTACTAATTAAGTGTTTTTACAAACTTATCATTTCTTTTTACAGGTCATGTGGCAATGTCATATGACAGAATTGTATATATATTTATCAATAATGACTCACTGGAAGACGAGAAATCATAATTAAGATCAAATTAGTATTTAGTAATATAAATTAGAAGACTGATGAAGTAATACTATAAAGGCTGGCAATAGCCAATAAGCGTGGGAATTTTTTTATCTTTATCTTTTTTATTTCATAGCGTGATTGGGAAAGGAAGCTGACGTACCCCTTTTGGCCATCTTAAATAAACCACCTCCTTAAAGAAAATATATATTTTTAAATGTACGAAGCATAATTTATAAATTAAATATTAACCTAAGGAATATGTCATATTTTGAATAAAAATAAAGTCAAATGCATAATAAAATTGTGGAAGACATATTATATATAAATAGACCAAAATTTAATTCCATATATTGTAGCTTACACAATCGATGATGCATCATTATTTGCTTAAATATCCATCATCATTTGTTACACTAAAATTCTTGATATATATACAAGTGGATTTTGTATAATAATAATGTTGGGATTTATTTAATTCTAAATTATTTAATTAATTGTCCAATATTATTAAATATTATTTGGTCACATATATAGTTATCCCACCAACGTTATCACATTAAGCCCATGCGGTCGGCGAAACTTAACTCGACACCGGGGGACCAAAAATTGGAAGCAAATGTTTATTTTATATAATAATAAAATTTAAAATATATTTTATATTTGCATCAAATACAATGTCAATACTCATCATTAAACATCCCTAAATTGTAATGTTATAAAAAGCGCTAGGCGCTAGCTAGTCGGGCAGCAGACTAGGGCCTAGCGCCTAGGCGGAGCTTTGACGGGGCCTGGGTAGGGTTAGGCGGGGCTTGGATTAAGTTTCATTGATCATCATATTAATTTGAACTCATTAATTAATAATTACCAAATCAATACTATAATATATTAAAATTGATCCTAAACATATAAAAAGATAAAAAGAATGTTGGGGGGGGGAGCCCCCTTAGAATACACGTGAGTCCGTCTCGCATGCGGTCCATCACCTAAGAATAAAAGGCCTCTCCTTATTCATTTGTGAGCATTCTCAATTTTAAGTATTCTAAATTCTTTGTCCTTTGCTATGTATCTCCTTGTTCATTTGTGAGCATTCTCAATTTTAAGTGTTCTAAATTCTTTATCATTTGCTCTGTAATATTTATTCTACACGTGTTGACTTGAACGTCGGAAAGCCTCCTGAGACAACCCAAAAAGGACCATCGGAAAGGTTGTTGGGTAAAATTTTTCGGTGTATGGTTTTGTTTTTTTTTTTTTTGGAAAATGGCCGGATTTAGTGTATGGTTTGAGTCGAGGCGATTTAATCGTCTCGCAAGACGAAAACGCCCGTATACCGAGTGCTTACGATTCGGCTCGCCGCCTAAGATACAACGACTTTTAACAGATTAGGTTAGAAGAAGACAAAGAAACCGAACAACAAATAACAAAACAAGTGTTTGACTACTTTCAAGCTTTCAAGGAGGAAAATGGGCAAGATGCAAAATGCAATGCTCGATTTTATGTTATCCGATTAATTTCGTCTTTTCGTATGTTTTTCGGACACCTGGGGAACGACTATTATAGGCTTTAGACGCCCCGTATGGAAAGAACATGTCTTTTGGCTCGAAAAGACACCTTTTGATCGAACAGGACGCACTTTTGCTTGAGAAAGACGGCTAGACAAGACGGGCGTGCGTGCGGGCTCAACCTTTCGGCACGGCCAAGACGACCCAGACGCACGGGGCGTGCGCCGCCGTGCGTGTAGGCGGCAGACCACTCGGCGGAGTAGCACGACCCGACCGCACGGCGTCTTTCTTGCCCGTCTTGTGGGCCGAAAGTTTTTCCCAGTTGAACTCTTTTAATTAATTACAAAAATTAATTAAATCTATTTAATTAATTACAAAAATTAATTAAATATTTTAAAGGTTTTTGGTCCAAAAAGAATAAGGGCCCAAGCCCACGACCCGCGACCGGACCGGGTCAACAGGCGGCGGGCGGGCGGCTACAGCGTGTGCGTTTGACCAAACCCACAAGACGAGGTCCTCTCCTTTAAAAACTTGGGTGCCCCAGGGGCCCAAACCCATTTGTCCAACTTAGGATAAATAAAATGTGCAACTTTATCTCCTTTTTTCCTATGTGGGATGGAGCATCTCTCCTCCCCCACATTTTCCATTTTCCATACCATTTATTTGTATTAAGTGGCTAACTTCTAGCATTAATTTCTCATTCACCCTAATCGGTTTGAGAAATTCAATGCTATTCTCATCTACTCTCTTAGTAGAATTTTTACAAATAATTTAATTCCATTTTTCACAAATGGAAACCACTTAATTGCTTGGTCAAAATCGGGTCAACACCCCATTTATCAAAGACCAATTCCAACAATCCCCACATGAATGAAATTAATGCATGCGTGTATGCAGATTCGCTTGAAAGTCTCGTGGCGAATCGTTATTGCATCAGGATAGGTAGCTTGTGGCTTTGAACCTTCCTTAGTAAGGTACTATCGGATTTACTAGCCGCTAGTGACGCGATGTCTTGAACTACTCACCGTTTGTGTAAACCAAGTCAACAAGATTTACACAATAACAACTCTAACACTTGTTGTTCTCACGTTGTGTACATTTTCGGCCCTGGACCATATCTTAGATTCATAAATGTTTCATTTGAAGCGGCCATTACTTCTCACTTATATAGGTGATCTCTATTGAAGAAAGTATCTGCAATACTCCACCTTTCGGTATAGGAATCATTAAAAGTCTTAAACTTAACCTCACCACATTCAAGCAGGTTTAAATACACTTGGATGTATCGAGAATGAGCTAACACATTTTCCAAGTGTTCAAATTTGAACATTCATAACTTAGTTGTCCCATTGAACCAAGGTCTTGGGATCTCCAATTCACAAGGTTGGGTTACCGCTATGAACATTCTTTAAGTTGTGGATTTTAAACCCATTCTCCTTAACAGTTTATCTGGTGATCTCGATTTATGCCTTTTGTAAGCGGATCCGCAAGGTTTTCCTTTGACTTCACGTAGTCAACCGAAATAACCCCATTCGAAATCAACCGTTTATTGGTATTATGTCTCCGACAAAAATGTCTAGACTTACCTCTTTCCTTTGCACAAAAGGACACTTTTAATAAATACAATATTTAATGATCGTACCATCACTTATATCATAAATGCTGAATTTATATTTCTTTGGGCTTCTACTTTTTCCAAAGCACCCCCACATTTCAAGGCAATCTCCTTTATGTGGGTTGCTTAAAAGTCAAGCTCCCCTTTCAACTTCCGGTATCTAGTTTAACACAAGATCATCCGGAATTCTTATGGCTCTCGGCCATTTTTATTTTGTTAGAACATTGTCCTGACAATCCAGTTAGAACCTCGTTCTACCAGATTTCAGATCTTAGTTCCAACAACTCCATCTTTTACAAGGTGTGTACCCTTTGATGTTATCACATCTTTAGTAAGACTTCAGATTCAAATTGTTACGGTGTCTGCCTCTAGTGTTACAACACTTTCGAGAACACCTCATGCAAATGTGGTTTCGGTGTTTACAATACTTTTGGCAACACCTTCTGTTACATTAAAAAATGCAACAGAAACTCCACTGGTGTTCCACAAAGTATGATCATACCCCCACATTTGCCGATTTCCATTCGGAATCCCGGTTGTCTTCCTCAATCCGAAGTCGAACTATCAAATCCTCAAGCCCCATATCCTTTCGCTTGTGCTTGAGATAGTTCTTAAAATCTTTCCACGATGGCGGCAATTTTTCGATAATTGCAGCCACTTGAAAGGACTCGTTCAGAATCATCCCTTCAGACACTAAGTCGTGAAGTATGATCTGAATTTCTTGCACTTGGCTAATCACCGTCTTGGTGTCAACCATCTTATAATCCAGAAATTTACCGACTACAAATTTCTTTGCACCGCATCTTCATTTTATACTTTTTCTCCAAAGAGTCCCACAACTCTTTGGACGTTTTGAACGAACTATAGCGTTATACAAGGTATCGTCTAGTCCATTCAAAATATAATTCCGACAAAGGAAATCGGTGTTATGCCAAGCATCCACTGGCGATTCTCCGTTCATTGTCGGATTCTTCATTACCAACGCAGGGTTCCTCCTTCACGAAACGAGACAAACCCCCAAGGTAGTCACGTGAAACAAAGATCTTCTGTTGCCATCTTTTGAAGTCGACAGGAGAATTTCGTTGGTTTTCGCCATGAGCAGGAGCAGAACCTTCGAAACTTGAGTGACCGATCCTGAAGCCATCGTCTTCAACAGAAACAAAAACAAAAAAATTTTCATTTTCGCCTTGCGATTGTTGGGTAAAATTTTACGGTGTATGGTTTCGTTTTTTGAAAATAATTTGGATTTAGTGTATGGTTTAAGTCGAGGCCCGATTTCGAATCGTCTCCGCAAGATTTAAAACGCCCGTATACCGAGTGCTTACGGTTCGGCGCTCGCCTCTAAGATAACGACTTTTAACAGTTCCGGTTAGCGGCAAGACAAAGAAACCGGAACAACAATAACAAAACAAGTGTTTGACTACTTTCAAGCTTTCAAGGAGGAAAATGGGCAAGATGCAAAATGCAATGCTCGATTTTATGTTATCCGATTAATTTCGTCTTTTTCGTATGTTTTTCGACACCGGGAACGACAAATATAGGCTTTAGACGCCCGTATGGAAAGAACATGTCTTTTGGCTCGAAAAGACACCTTTTGCATGAACAGACGCACTACGCGCAGGAGAGCACGGCTAGACGCGCGGGCGTGCGTGCAGGCTCAACCTTTCGGCACCCAAAGACGACCCAGACGCGCGGGCGCCGCCCGCGTGCGTGGCAGACCACTCGGCAGAGTAAGCACGACCCGACCGCACGGGCGTGCTCCTGCCCGTGCGCGGGGCCGAAAGTTTTTCCCAGTTGAACTCTTTTAATTAATTACAAAAAATTAATTAAATCTATTTAATTAATTACAAAAATTAATTAAATATTTTAAAGGTTTTTGGTCCAAAAAGAATAAGGGCCCAAGCCCACGGCCCACGACCGCGACCCGGACCGGTCGGGCCGGCCGGGCGGGGGCGGCTTAAGGCGGCAGGCGTGTGCGTTTGACCAAACCCACAAGCATGTAGGTCCTCTCCCTTTAAAAACTTGGGTGCCCCAAGGGCCCAAACCCATTTGTCCAACTTAGGATAAATAAAATGTGCAACTTTATCTCCTTTTTCCTATGTGGGATGGAGCATCTCTCCTCCCCCACATTTTCCATTTTCCATACCATTTATTTGTATTAAGTGGCTAACTTCTAGCATTAATTTCTCATTCAATTTAATCGGTTTGAGAAATTCGAATGCTATTCTCATCTACTCTCTTAGTAGAATTTTTACAAATAATTTAATTCCATTTTTCACAAATGGAAACCACTTAATTGCTTGGTCAAAATCGGGTCAACACCCCATTTATCAAAGACCAATTCCAACAATCCCCCACATGAATGAAATTAATGCATGCGTGTATGCAGATTCGCTTGAAAGTCTCGGCCGAATCGTTATTGCATCAGGATAGGTAGCTTGTGGCTTTGAACCTTCCTTAGTAAGGTACTATCGGATTTACTAGCCGCTTAGTGACGCGATGTCTTGAACTACTCACCGTTTGTGTAAACCAAGTCAACAAGATTTACACAATAACAACTCTAACACTTGTTGTTCTCACGTTGTGTACATTTCTACTGGACCATATCTTAGATTCATAAGTGTTTCATTTGAAGCGGCCATTACTTCTCACTTATATAGGTGATCTCCTATTGAAGAAAGTATCCGCAATACTCCACCTTTCGGTATAGGAATCATTAAAAGTCTTAAACTTAACCTCACCACATTCAAGCAGGTTTAAATACACTGGATGTATCGAGAATGAGCTAACACATTTTCCAAGTGTTCACCGAACATTCATAACTTAGTTGTCCCATTGAACCGAGGTCTTGGGATCTCCAATTCACAAGGTTGGAGTTACCGCTTATGAACATTCTTTAAGTTGTGGATTTTAAACCCATTCTCCTTAATTTATACTCTGGTGATCTCGATTTATGCCTTTTGTAAGCGGATCCGCAAGGTTTTCCTTTGACTTCACGTAGTCAACCGAAATAACCCCATTCGAAATCAACCGTTTATTGGTATTATGTCTCCGACAAAAATGTCTAGACTTACCTCTTTCCTTTGCACAAAAGGACACTTTTAATAAATACAATATTTAATGATCGTACCATCACTTATATCATAAATGCTGAATTTATTTCTTTGGGCTTACTTTTTCCAAAGCACCCCCACATTTCAAGGCAATCTCCTTTATGTGGGTTGCTTAAAAGTCAAGCTCCTTTCAACTTCCGGTATCTAGTTTAACACAAGATCATCAAGAATTTTATGGCTCTCGGCCATTTTTATTTTGTTAGAACATTGTCCTCGACAATCCAGGTTAGAACCCGTTCTACCGATTTCAGATCTTAGTTCCAACAACTCCATCTTTTACAAGGTGTGTACCCTTTGATGTTATCACATCTTTAGTAAGACTTGATTCAAATTGTTACGATTATCCGCTCAGTGTTACAACACTTTCGAGAACACCTCATGCAAATGTGGTTTCGGTGTTTACAATACTTTTGGCAACACCTTCATTACATTAAAAATGCAAATGTAAAACTCCACCGTGTTCCACAAAGTATGATCATACCCCACATTTGCCGATTTCCATTGAATCCCGGTTGTCTTCCTCAATCCAGTCGAACTATCAAATCCTGCCCCCATATCCTTTCTCTTGTGCTTGAGATAGTTCTTAAAATCTTTCCACGATGGCGGCAATTTTTCGATAATTGCAGCCACTTGAAAGAATCTCGCTCGTAATCATCCCTTCGCACTAAGTCGTGAAGTATGATCTCGAATTTCTTGCACTGGCTAATCACTATCTTGGTGTCAACCATCTTATAATCCTTAAATTTACCGACTACAAATTTCTTTTCGACCGAAGATCTTCTATTTTATACTTTTTCTCCAAAGAGTCCCACAACTCTTTGGGCGTTTTAACGAACTATAGGCGTTATACAAGGTATCGTCTAGTCCATTCAAAATATAATTCCGACAAAGGAAATCGTGTTATGCCAAGCATCCACGGCGATTCTCCGTTCATTGTCGGATTCTTCATTACCAACGCCAGGGGTTCCTCCTTCACGAAACGAGAAGATGACCCCAAGTAGTCACGCAGAACAAAGATCTTCCGCATTTGCCATCTTTTGAAGTCCGACACGGAGAATTTCGTTGGTTTTCGCCATGAGCAGGAGCGAACCTTGAAACTGAGTGACCGATCCTGAAGCCATCGTCTTTCTGAAACAAAACAAAAAAATTTTCATTTTCGTCTTGCGATTGTTGGGTAAAATTTTCGGTGTATGGTTTGTTTTTGGAAAACGGCCGGATTTAGTGTATGGTTTAAGTCGGCTGATTTCGAATCGTCTCCCGCAAGATTTAAAAACGCCCGTATACCGAGTGCTTACGGTTACCGGCGCGCCTAAGATACTAACGACTTTTGGTCAGAGTTCAGGTTAGAAAGACAAAAAACTAGGAACAACAAATGAACAAAACAAGTGTTTGACTACTTTCAAGCTTTCAAGGAGGAAAATGGGCAAGATGCAAAATGCAATGCTCGATTTTATGTTATCCGATTAATTTCGTCTTTTTCGTATGTTTTTCGACACCAGGAACGACAAATATAGGCTTTAGACGCCAGATGGAAAGAACATGTCTTTTGGCTCGAAAAAGACACCTTTTGACATCGGCAGACGCACTCGCTGCAGAGAAAGACGGCTAGACAAGACGGGGCGCAGGCGTGCAGCGAGCTCAACCTTTTCGGACACCAAAGACGACCCACGCACGGCGTGCGCCGCCCGTGCGTGTAGGGCGGCACCGGTAGCAGTAGCACGACCCGACCGCACGGGCGTGCTCTCGCCCGTCTTGTGGGCCGAAAGTTTTTCCAGTTGAACTTTTAATTAATTACAAAAATTAATTAAATCTATTTAATTAATTACAAAAATTAATTAAATATTTTAAAGGTTTTTGGTCCAAAAAGAATAAGGGCCCAAGCCAGTGTCGGCCGACCTACGGGGCGTACAGGCGTGTGCGTTTGACCAAACCCACAAGATGTAGGTCCTCTCCCTTTAAAAACTCGGGGTGCCCCTGGCCCAAACCCATTTGTCCAACTTAGGATAAATAAAGTGTGCAACTTTATCTCCTTTTTTCCTATGTGGGATGGAGATCTCTCCTCCCCCACATTTTCCATTTTCCATACCATTTATTTGTATTAAGTGGCTAACTTCTAGCATTAATTTCTCATTCACCCGGAATCGGTTTGAGAAATTCGGAATGCTATTCTCATCTACTCTCTTAGTAGAATTTTTACAAATAATTTAATTCTATTTTTCACAAATGGAAACCACTTAATTGCTTGGTCAAAATCGGGTCAACACCCCATTTATCAAAGACCAATTCCAACAAAGGTCTCCTTGGACAACCCCAAGGACCATCAAATGCCTCCCGAGACAACCCCAAGGACCGCCGGAAATGTCTCCCTAAAACAACCTTAAGGACCATCTAACGTTTGTTGGTGTTGGAGATAAATCGGAAAAGAATTTACTAGCTCAGGAGATGAAATCAATCGACTCATCAAATACCTTAAATTCGAAAGTGATCTACAATTTTGAGGAACATCAAATAACATATATAGATAGATCTTAAAAACATATAAATTAAACTTTTACTCTAAATCATGATTGTATGTACTTGTTTTAGACATAATTACATGTATATATTCTCACTAGAATTATAAATAAAAATTTAACCTAGATAAAATCTCCAAAAGGTTGGTCGGCAAGCTCTATAAAACAATAACTAATTTATTTTTTCCAAGTCAATTATAATAGTACAAGCCTAAGAATTTTTCAAGAATCACTGAATCTGGTTCCCTAGCCATCCGAAGAATCGTGCCATTATTAACTATCAATTTTTTTTAGTTATACTTTTTTCAATTAATAGTTATTATATTCAGGCCAATCAACTGCAAATACAGAACAACTACCAAAGTCTTGCGCAAATAAGTCTATTATTTTTATTTCTGAGTACACATGCGCAAATAATTGGATTAGTCTTCAATGGGGTTGATTTGAATATATAGACATGTATATAAAAATCTTGAATTAATTTTTTTTGCTCAAGTCAATCACTCAACTGCATCAATATGTATGTCGGATGAGATATTCCAAAATCATATTTCATTTTCTATTTTAACGCACTGGTGTTTGACACGTGTATAACACTTATCATAGCAATACAAATATTTTGCGAGCAACCAATTTCGTTTGGACATGTGTTTTTTTTTTTTATCTAAAATTGAAATTTTGATACCAAAAATATGTATTTTTCAAAAAAAAAAAAATCACAAAAACCGTAAAAGTTTCACATCTGCAATATATGTTTATTCCATATATGTTACTTTTTTCTCTTTATGCTTTATATTTTAGAGATTTTATAGTGCTTAATTACAACTTACACCTGCGTCTTATGACATATCTGGCTTATGTTTTAGAGCTCAAAGTCTTGAATTTTTTGCAGCAATGCACATACAAACAGTTGAAACAGATTCATGCCTTTATCATCACATCATCCCTAGACCAAATACCCGAAATACGACTAAAATTTCTCCGGCGAAGCACGGAGTTCGGGGAAATGGAGTACTCGAATCTCATTTTTGCCCAAATGGGTGGTTTGCTTAACACTGAAATCACACTTTGGAATGCAATGATAAGAGGCTATGCCTATAATGGACCTTGTGAAAATTGCCTATCACTGTTTGATGAAATGTCTATGAGAGGTATTATACCGAATAACTTCACCTACCCGTATGTTTTAAACTCATGTTCTCAAATGGGTTTGTTTGGTGTAGGCCGAAAGGTGCATGGCCGTATTATAAAGTCTGGATTTTGGTGGGCTTTTTCTGTTGGGAATGCACTTTTTGATTTTTATGTGAAAAGGGTTGAGTCTTTGGAAATGGGGTTGTTGAAGAATGAGTGTTTGAATGATGCTAGGAGGATATTTGACGGAATGTGCGAGAAAACGGTTGAGTTGTGGAATAAAATGGTTGGGAAGTATGCTAGTATAGGTGATGTGAAAAATGCGAGACATCTGTTTGATGAAATGCCTAACAGAGATGTTGTTTCTTGGAACACCATGATTTCTGCCTATGCCAAAGTAGGGAATGTGGCAGCTGCTAGTGATTTATTTGATCAAATGCCAGAGAAGAATGTGGTTACATGGACTACCATGCTCGGGGCATATGCTGGCGTAGGAGACGTCGAAACGGCCCGGAAGGTATTCGACAAAATGCCTAACAAGAATGTGGTTTCTTGGAATTGTATGATGTCAAGTTACAACCGGATAGGCGAATTTCAACAAGCACTAGATCTCTTTGTTCGTATGCAATTTGAAAACGTGCAGCCAGATTCTTTCACCTTTGTTGCGGCTCTGACAGCTTGTTCTAACCTGAGTAATCTCGAATCAGGGAAATGGGTACACTATCTAATAAGAGATTGGCCTAAGATGGGTGTCATAGTAGGGACAGTTCTTGTAGAAATGTATGCAAATTGTGGGGATATTGATAAAGGTTTTACAACATTTATCAAAATCGGGCACAAGGATGTCTTCTGTTATAATGTTATGATCAAGTCTCTAGCCATACACGGACGAGCCAAAGATGCAATCACGATTTTCATCTGATGCAGAAAAAGGACTGAGGCCGAACGACCATACTTATTCGTGTGCCCTCTTTGCTTGTAGTCACGGAGGTTTAGTAGACGAAGGCCGTGAGGTTTTTAAAGCTTTGGAAAGGATTTAACTGTTAAGCTCGAACACTATTGTTCTATGATTGATCTACTATGCAGAAACGATCGGCTGGAAGAAGCACAATCCTTGATAAATGATATGAAGGTAAAACCTGATATTGCTATATGGGGTGCTTTGTTAAGGGGATGTCAAGAAAGAGGAAATGTTAAATGGGCAGAGAGCATAATACGTAAGGCCGTTGAATTGGAATCACAAGAGGCTGGAGTTCATGTGCTTCTATCGAACATTCATGCCTCGATGGGTCAATGGTCAGATGCCCTCCAGGCAAGAAAAGTAATGGAGGAGATTGGGATATGGAAGAGAACGGGAGCAGTAGCATTATTTGGTGAATTAAAGTGTAAATTATAAAATTACCCCTAAGGTTTAGTCTAGTTAAAAAAAAAATCAAGTTATCTTTAAAAATTACAAACACCAACAAACACCACTTTCAAGTTTGTATTTTTGTAACAAAGTACCCCATAAATGGTGCAATTTGTATGAAGGGGGTATTTGTAATTTTTAAATATAGTAGGTTCTTTTTGTTATTAGACTGAACCTCAAGGATATCTTTTGTAATTAACCCTAAATTAAAATGACCAGAAAGAAAAATATTTTTTTATAGGATAAGGAAGGAGTATAGGAGATATACAGACTTTTTTTTTTTTTTTTGTTTGAGAAGGATATACAGACTTATTTTACTATAGTATACTGATTGTAATTTGTATTGTTACACATTTGGATATATTTCTCCATATGGAATGCAAAATTTTGCTCATCTGAACCCTTAAAGATCAGAATACCATTGTTGAACAGCAATTAAATTTCTCCCAGATCCTTCATAAAAATGGCAAAGAATCGACGTTCACTTGCATCTAGTTTTCTTCATGTTAGCCCTGTAATATATTGAAAGTACCCCTACAATATGTACCATAATTATAATTACTCCACAAATTTCTGAAAGAAAAGGAATCTTACTAAGAGACATGATTTCAATATGATCTTACATATTTGAACTGAGCCAAACAGGATAGAAGCAAGCTAGTCGCAATCGTAATTTTTACTTGATACATTACCACCAAAAGGAAATTAAATTCATCAACTGCTCTATGGTCTATGTTACAGTTACAAGGGCTAGCGTTTCCGCCGTAATAGTACAGTTACAGAATCTAACAATTATGTGCCTCAAATGTTACAACTTTTGCATTGGGTCATTTCCCCTATTTAGTATGCCTCCTATATTAATCTTAACAAATTTTACATGACACTACAAATACTGAAACAGATGGTTAAAAACAGAAAAAGGACTTCTTAGTAACATAATAACTTCAGTAGTTCAATTTTAAGTTGTTCCATGAAATTCCAGTAACGACAAGGAACCAAATTCACGCCGAATGATCAGTAGTTTAATAATTTTAAAATAGAAGATAAGTTAAAAAGTTCAGATACTATAGGAAGAAATATCACGATGAGAAGCAAAGTTTGACCGCTGGTCCTCAAAACCTGAGTCCGGCAGACTAATCAATACAACGTCATCAGTCACTTCCCATTTTGCATCTGCGCTCTACCGAGACCCCGGAAGAATCTATGGATGGATCATGTTGAACTGAAACCTGGATAGCTGCTGTGGGATGGTAGATATAACAGGTCCATATCTCTGGCAGATATCGACAAAGAATTTTTCAAGAATTAGGATTGCAAATGTTGACAAAAGATAGGGAAAGAACAGCAATATTCATAACATCAACTCAATAACAGACAGAAAACAAAATCAAGGAAATCGACCTTGCATGAAACTTTAGTAAAAAATACGATGTGCTAAGACTAAGTGAACCCAATATCTGGACTATTAACAAAGATATATTCCACCATTGCAACTAGAATTAGGAAAGTTGTCGCACCTGAACATTGTCATATAGTTCAAACAATGGAACAGCAAGAAGCTTCAAGTTCTTTGGCACAGCAAAATACTCTCGTTCAGACAGGTGAACAAGGTAAAGCTTTTTGCATTCCTGCATGGCAAAATACTAGTGTGAAAAGAATTATTTGATGCCAAATGACAATATAAGGATCGATGCATCATAGTGATCCTACCTTAGGCTTTGTTATGTGTGGGGGGCAATAAGGGTACATGGTGGTTTCAAAATTGGGTCTCCACCACATTGCCACACACTCACCGATCTGCATCAAGTTTCACAAATTACATTAAGCATCTCAAAAGCAAAACTTCAACTAAAACCATTCCAGCGTTCCTTAAACAATACCTGCCAATCTGGCTGAAGAGGAGGTGAATTAGCAGCAAGTTTGCTAGATAGTTTCCTTTTCAAGCCCTCAATTTCTGTGAAGTTGTATAGGGAAAAAATGAGAACTAAGATAAATCCAATCAAGCAAAATCAAGATGAGTCGAACATGAATTTATGTTGGCATTCAACCCTTTCTTTCTATCCTTAATGAAATCAATAAGCAAGTCGAATTTGTTGAATATAAAGATGACAAAAAAATGAATAAGATTTTATACCATTCTCTCCTGGCTTTAACCTGCCGCCTGGAAGTTTACAAAACGTGTTTCCAATTTGCAAAAGAAGAATATGGGGATGATTATGCTCTTGTACCTGTAAGTACAAATTTTTTTTTTTTTTTTTTGGCTTTAATGAGACAAAATAAAAATAGCTAGATTATTTGCATTATTAGTAATAAACAGCAGAAAAGCATAATAAAGTGGCTTATCATATTTAGGGAAGAGTTGGGAAAGTAAAAGATATCAAATGGGCAAATTTATGACTTTATCTCATGATAATTGAAGATAAACAGCATTAGTAGTGTCTTCCCACTATATTGAATATAGTTTCTAAACGCAAAGGTCTTCACTATCATCCGTGATTGCGTACTAAATAAAATCTTCAAAGTTGAGCATTATGTTGTCCAACATGACAAAACGACATGGACATATTTATTGCTTATTCTATAATAGTATCACATGACTTCAGTCTCATGCAAGCATGTCACAATTACAGCCGGTGAACAATGACTCAAATGCAGCCTGACCAACAAATCATGTCATTATGTAAGCACCTTAATAGCATAGTTTTGGGTATTGAATCAAGAAGTGAAAACTAGCGGAATTAAAACTGAAACAAGAAGGTAGACCAACCCTGTGTTCCCATTGATGCAATCCTACTTAAACAGATTAGTCCAAGCATTGAATACCACGTCTCTAGGAGGAAAATAATGATGTAACAGGAATGGCAAACTAACATAAGTTTACCTTTGACCCCATATAGTTGTGTGCTTAATCAAATGCAGGCACAAATGCAACACATTATTTCACTTCAAAATTCCAAGGTCAGAGAATGAAAAGTGATCGCAGAACAAAATACAAAAACACATTTCCATATGACATTCTCAGTGTAACAGGAGATTGGGATACAATTACAAAATACAGGCAGTATAACACTGTCTGGATGTAGCAATTCTAGTGTGAAAAAGCACCAATGAAATTATTTCCCTCAGTCTGGATTTGAATGAACAGAATGTCTGTACAAAATCAATTACACCAAACATCTTTTTTTTTTTTTTTTCTTCATAAAAACATCCCAATGTGGGATGGGGGATTAAGGTCACATCCCCAACCTATCGATTGATAAAAGAGTTATTTGTACAAGGAATGGAAAGAGATTACATCGATTATAAGCTAAGTAATTCTACTAAATCTAAAGGAAGGAGGCCCAAGCTGATCTAATCGAGCTATCCTGCGAGTTGTGAGAGGGATAGCTCTGGTGGAAAGGAAAATGCCAGGCACCCAGTTTTGATCAACTTGCTTTTCCCTTGACATTCCTGTATTGAATATTAGGTCCAAACGCAATATAACAGAAATCTTTAAGCAAGCAAATAACCATCATAACATGGTCCATACCATGCCCATGTAATTTTCCCATTTCAAAACCTATACTTTGTTTCAACACTTCCATAAGCAAAAAAGGGTATCTACGAAAATAGTGAACCAAAAAGAATCAGAATCATGATAACTACATATAAAAAGTTGCCAAAATTGAGAGAATAACAAAAAAAGAAAAAACATACCAATAATATCCCCTCGACGCTAGTCCTCATACCTTCCTTCATGTAGCTGCAAATCAAAACCCAATACATTTCAAACCCAAAATCAAACACATTTCTTAAGGGGTTCAACGATAAACCCTAGATACATTAGCTAAATTTGATCCAGGGTTTTAAAAAACAAAAATCAAACAAAGAAAAAGAAAAGAAATTGAAAGGAAAAAAAGATCACACACTTGACTTTCATGCGGGCAAGGCGATCTGCGACGGACGTATCTTTCTCCATTTTGGGCTCCTTTGTGCCGAAAGTGTAGCTTGAAAGAGGGTATGTATTTACCACCTGTGATTTTATCATTATTCCTTTTTTGTTTCACTTCAAATTCTCTCTCTTTCTTCTGTTAATTTTTTCTCCTTGATTTGTGGTAGATTGGAGTGGAATGAATTTCTCTGCAGTCCGCAGAATCTACAGAATTCGGAGGTGGCCGAGCGGGAGGGAAATAGCAACTTGAGGGAGGAGGGCACTGTATGCTAAGTACAGGACGGATATATATGAATATGTAGCGATTTTCCAAAGTTGGTTT
>JABTTQ020001117.1:0-377530 GCA_016081115.2 Rehmannia glutinosa
GCAGCAAACAGAGATAGTTGTTCTGTTTTTGCCTGCAAATTGGATCCGAATTTGGATCCGAGAACCTCCATTGTCGGGTCTCGGCCGGATTATTTGAATTGCTGATATCTTTATGATTTGGTCTTTGCATTCTTCCGCCTCTCTGTTGATGATAATGATCTCTTCGTCTAATCACTCTGCTTTCATCACGTTGCTCCATTTCTTTACTCGTCTGAGATAATGGACCAAAATTATGCACTGCACAAAAAGGAACACACAATTTTGATCACAAATTTCACCGGAATGTAAAAGAGTGAAAACAAAAAATTAAAATATCACTCACTTCTTTTCAATGCAGACCAAGCAGTTATAGCAGCATTCTTCTCAGCTTGTTTTTTAGTCTTAGCTGATTCACCGGTGAAACTGAGGCCGGCGAGCTCTACCGTGCTAGTGAAAACCGGTACATGACCTGGACCGGATCTAACTGTAGTGTATAATGGAAGTTTTAAGCCGGCTCTGTGAGCTGTCTCCTGAAGTAGATTCTTATACACTCCAGTTTCATCCTATTTTACATTACCAAAAAATAACACATAAAACAGAAGCTGAAAATATAACACTTCGATGAAAAGAATTCACACGCCATGAAAGACTTACGAGAACTCTTGCAGTTAAGGACCTCGACGGGCCTCTGGCGGAGAGAGAATTGAGAGCCACCTCCGCTGCCGCGTGCTCCGCCTGTCTCAAGGTGTTTGAATACGTAGGGCTTTCGAAGATCTCGCCATTGAAATTGACAGAAGCTTTGAATCGCGGCGCGTGATCGGGACCTTCTCTGATGCAGGCATATGAAGGGAGATTGAAACAGCTTCTTTGAGCAAGCTCCTGCAGTTGATTCTTGTACATTGTGGTTCTGCTAATATGGAAACCGTATTAACAGTAATAGCATTGAGGGAAGAAAAGAGCAGTGTTCAAAAATGGAAGTTACTCTCACCTACTTCCAATTGATTTCTCTCTCCAACATAAGCAACCAGATTTTTATGTCTTACGAGGGGAGTAAAAAGACTCGAGTTTTTTTTTCTTTTTAAAAAAAATATTTGAATGTGAAATATATATTCAAAATGATATTTGGCTGCAATTAATGTTCACAATATTAAACTATGGGTGTTATGTTTAGAACGTGAAGAAATATATTTGCAAAGAATTTTTAAGTGGAAAAAACTACAAATCACATATATGTGCTTGCTTTTAAATGCTAGTAATGGTAAAAAAAAAAATAGATTTGATGGCGCAGTGATTTAATTAGGCAGTCCCGTTTCCCGGTGGTGCACGGGTTCCCACTCGATAAAAGGTGAATTACAATAACTCCTGGAAGGTTTAGCATAAATAGCTTTGTCGTTCTGCACATTTGCAGGTTTCTGCCTTGACTTCTTTCCTAACACATTTATTGACCATGCAACAAATTAAACCCGTCACAAATTTACGTCCTTATTTGCCTTTGTTCTGCGTTTATAAAAAACCGTAAAATACCTAGGCTTGATGAAGACGTATTTGAACTCAAATAGGACTTATTTTAATTTTATATAGTACATTATTCGTATTATGAAATTATTAATACATGATAAACGTATATATTATAACATTATCCATGTACATTTGGCATGAAAGTGTTAACAAAATAAAATTAAACACCAAAAGATCCAAATTCTAATAAATTACATATAAATGTTCATGCCACATTTCTCCAAACCAGTTTGATCTTCCATTACAAATGATATGTGATCTCGTACTTCATTTTATCAATACATGCAACAATGTCCAAGTGGCCTGTACTAATAAAAATAAAATAGAAATAGAGTGAATTTACATACCATAAAACCGACATGATAAATACCATGAGAGCAAATAATACAGCGTTTGTGTTACTCATAAATCCACAAGTTGCAGATGAAAATTCCAAAATAAACTCACACTATAGTGCAACGATTTTCCCTTGGTATCATTCATGACTCAGTTCATAAGCCCGTCCTAATTTATCCAATTCTTCAATCAGATTTGACATTGCATCATTGCATTATAGACGGGGCGAACTAGGCATAACTATTTAGCAATTAATTTTTGACTGAAACACCACAACCACAAACAAAGGTCAATACAAAGCACAGTCACATTGGGAGACTAGAGAGACAGAGAGATGATCAACTATAACTAATTCAACAAATACCATACAGAATTAGGAATAAAGAAAGCCACCCCTCACATAATACCACAAACATTCCTTCCTAAGCAAATATTGCCCAAATAACACTTCTGCACACCCTGTCAAACCCAAGTCCAATATAACCAACGCACAACATTAATCACCAAATTCAGACTTTCATCATAACATACCAAAGATGATCAGATGGGTTCTCCTTTTCTGTCATAACCCGGCTCGTTTGATCGGACAGTGCTGCTACTCCCACCCGTCCGATTCGGTTCTCCCATTCTAGAAGCCAACGCGAGAACTTCCGGCGACATTTCCCAGCTCCCACTTTTCCTTCCCCAACTTGAACGCCTCGGATGGATTCCCGCACGATCACCCTCATCTACGGTCGTCCTTATCTCGGGTGACATTTCACCTAATCCACTGTCCTTATTGTTTAAGCCATCATTATCACTCAATTGGCCTTCGGGATGATCTAACACGGCGCCAACATCTCCCCATACTGCTTTTCTTCCCATTTCAATGTCGTCCACAGCTTTTCCCATATTAGAGCTAACAAAGCCGCCAGTTACAGATCTAGCTGGCAAAGCAGGCTCTCGGGGCACCATAGCCCTAAATTTGTTCTTTGATGGAGGTGTGGGACCGCAAAATATCTCTTTGAAGTTATCTACTACTCCTTTGTTATAGGGATTCGCATGACGATCATATCTATATCTAAAGTTCTCGTAAGTAGTCTGCAAACAGCATGGAGAAGAAACATATTGTTGCTCAAAAAGTCTTTTAACAGTTTTCAGAAATTTTCATGATTAAGGATAATTATAAAAAAAACCTGAGGTTCGGGCTAATTACAAAACAAAAACAGAAGTTTTTGAAAATTGCAAAAAACCCCTTGAGGTTTGATTTTTTCTTACATTTCTCCTTCATAAGCAAAAAGATTTTAACCCCCCCCTGATATTTTTAGAAATATTAGAGTTACCCCCATAAATTTAAGACATAATCAAATCTGATGGAGCTTTTTGTAATCTGAAACATCACTTTTTTTTTTTTTTTTTTAATGTAACTAGCTCAAACATCAGGGGGCTTTTGTAATTATCGCCATGATTAATGCAGGCTCTCTTACCTGATTTGTACTGATGAGATAAAGATGGAAAGCCGTAAGACCACCGACAAACCAAACTGCTATAAAGGTGTAGACGATTAGGACAATGGAAGCAGGAGTCTTGATCATTGCTCTCCATAATGATGTCTCCTCAGTATCCATGATCCTTTTAATGTAAACCCAGCAGAAGCCAAAAACATATACACAAAGTAGAGTGGTCGAGAGAAGACGAACATGAAGAAGAACGGTAGTTTCTCTGCAATACGAGTTTTCAAATTTCAGAATATAATGTTAATGTGCATGAACCATTACAAGTCATAAACAGTAAGTTGACATTGCCAAATGTGATGGGAAATAGGAGCCAGTGAATCAGAACAATGTGAACATAGCCTAGTACCAATAGAGTTAATACCAGAACTACATTTACAACAAGCTAAATGAAAAAACACATCAAATTATTGCAGAAACTGGCATATGATGTCAGGTGATGGTTCAAAATGTGCTTCTTATCCAAAATCTGCTTAGATTTGCAAACTTGATAAATGGGCAAATGGCAGGAAGGCCTCTGATATCTTTCTACTTTTGCCATCATCAAATTTTAATACTCGCCTTTAACTTTCATGGTCAAACTGAAGTTTTAGGAAGCATATATTTAATAACTTTTTTGGCTGAAAAGGGTTCGTAGTGCTAGTACGAGACAAGAAAGCTTTGCCGTTGTTTTCTTGAGAACTATTTGAACTAAAAGAAACTAAATCCCAAAAATCTGGAGTTCAACCACAAAAGTCAAACCAAATTAATTTATTTTGGACAGGGAGAAATCACTAATAATGCAACTCTGATGTAATGCGTGAATTATCCATGTCTAAGGCAATGTCTGTGATGTTACTCAGAAAAAATAAGCATGAGTTTTAAACACAGTACACACCAGCAACTCAACAAAAATTGGCTTGCCAAGCAACACGAATTCAGGTCAATTTTCCCATTCAATAAATATTTTAGTATAATACAAAAACCAACCATATCTAATTCTAATAGCGCAACACCTTACAGTTGGAGGTTGATCATAGCATATACATGTGAAGGCTGGTTGACACATAGGCCAACCTTATAAAAGGTCACAGCAACACTATATCAGGATGATTACTTTTAGTACTCTCCATTTTATTGGATGTTAAATTTCATTTCTGCCACTCATTCCAAAAATGTAGCACAATAACAATTACGTCATGCATTCTAAGTGGGAAATAAGAGCTCTAGCTCTCAATTGCTTTAGAGGTCTCATAAATTGAGATAAGAAGCACTTACAGTATGCATTCTTTTCAGATGCATGCATATCTTACCAGTCCTATGCACTGCCCAACCCAAGGGCAGTGATGGTCAAATCGTTCAACACAGTTATTGCATATCGAACAGTGCGAGCACCGGGGAGGTCGGTAAAGCATGCAGGTGTCGCAGTACTTAATCTTCACTGTGGTGCCATTAACTTCAACTTCCTTAATGCGAGGCAAGCGCAACTGCGGTGTTTGAGCTCCTTCTGCATTCCCATCATAGCCTTCAGGTTCCGGTGGGAATGCATTTCGAGGAATTATACCAGGATCTCTTCCAGATGTTAACAAGAGAAGAATTAAATCCTGCAAATTAAAGAAAGAAAGCAGTTATGAACTCGACATAATAAAAAATCAACAAAGTTGTCCCAAAGAGACTCCTGCATATGCGGCTTACAGTGGATGCTTCATCGATAACCGTTAAATTAATTCTAGCTCATCAGAAATGTAATGACTAGGAACGGAGAAAATTGAAACACTGTACTGGCTGAGAATGCAATGAAATTACTGGTTTAGAACATCTCATTGGGAATCAGCCTTGAAGATAAAAGTCAAATGTTCTGGCCTACAAGTTCTAACTACAAATGCCAACCCACCACTAAGGCCAACAATCATACAACAAAATTAATGTAAGATACCAAGCCTTTGTAAGCAGATTGAAACCAGTCATTTAATGTATAAATAAAGTCCTGTGAAAGCCTAAAGTGCATAAAACCAAACATCTTTCTTTCCTGTCTGTTGTATAGTTTCTGGATAAGTGGTGTTAAGATTAGCGTTCAGGAAGGTATCACAGCCTGCATATTAAATTAGATCCACTTTATCATCCAGCCTGCAAGCACCTAGCTCTTTTAGACAAGACGAGGAATAACAGACAACCCAAGCATGTCATTCAGTGCAAAAAGATTGTGTGTGTGTGTGTGTGTGTCTGTCTCAAAGAGAAAAGAGGGAACATACATAAAGCGTGAAAACAATGGCAATGACCATGATTGATATTCCCCAGTGATTGGTAAAATCATCCATTAGCTTTCTAGCAACGAAGGCACAAAACACAGCAACCGGAGCCACAATAAGAAATATAGTGAGAGCCAGTGACCTGACATCTGGGCCAAAAACAAACCTTCCTTGAAGAAAAAATTTCTGCAACATGAAAAGCAGGCAAACGGTCAAAATCAAAACCACAATGACAAACTAAAATATAATCAACACTAGGAATGAATGAGTTCTGCTGTTAGCAAATCCAGAATCAGTGCTTAAAAGCAAGATTCTGATTTGTACATAGTGGACCGCAAAAACAACAGTAAAAAGAATGTCGTTTAAAACAAAACTAAAGGAGAAATAAATGAGCTGGAAGGCATAACACAGAATCCTCATCTCAACTTTCCCAGAATACATAATGTTATTTAACAAAACTAAGGGCTTCTTAGGAGTGAAACAAGGGTGATTCAACGAAAATGCGTACATTGATTTGTAGAGACAAATTACAGCTTTAACAAGATGCATTCAGATTCACAAATGGAAGCAAATATAAGAACTCATATCACTTGACTCTTAAACTACTTGCATCTTTTGTTATATCATTCTCACATTTACACAAGGTCAAAAAACTGGTCAAATAACCTACATATCAAACAAACCAACATTCCCAGATAAGTGTGAGAAAATTGAATGAAATAAACACATAGCCTTAACCCAACTTTCTTTTTGCCCCCTTATAAAATTTCAAATCAGCAAAGCTCAAGCACATTCACCAAATGTTCCAGCTGACAGAATCCAGTAACAATTTTACCCCCGTCTAAAAGAAATAAGGAAAACAATGAGCTTAAAAAAAATAAAACTTTACCAATAAGAACAACAGTCACTTAAATCAATATAAAAAATGAATAATTAAAAAAAATCTCACATTGCTGCCTTTCCAGGTCTGGTAAACCCGGAGCTCATCTGACCCGTTTGTGGATCCGGATAACGGATCCGATCGATTGGGAGGAGGAACCACATACATGTTTTCTCAAATTTTTCCCCACTCAAGCTGAAATCTTTAGCACAAACCCTACTACAAACAATAACTATACATACAATAATAACAACAAAATGAGTAGCTGTCACGGACGCGTGCTTGTTTTTGAACGCTCCGGCGAAACACTCATCTGACAAATTGAGTAGAATATTCCGGCTGACAAGCCATGAGGCGGGGTAGGGCGTGTTTGGGAAGAAGGGGATTTTTCTGTGTATGTGTGTGTGTGAGTTGTGCTTTTCTGTGTGAGGACAGTGAGATTCGATGCGAGGGTTCACGCTTTACAGTGAGGTTAAACTGACGTGGCTGTCTCTAACTGGTTTGTTGAGTGGAATGGGTCCCGCAGAGAGTTGGTTGTGGACCGGTTGCCTCTTCTTCTTTTTAGGGACGGGACTCAATAAATCATCTCATTTTGCCTCCAATTGTCGGAATCATGGGCAAACTTTTTTTATTTGTATTTTTTAACAAAAAGATTATCTTTTTTCTTATTTTTTTGAAGAATTTTGTTTTGAATCTACATTTATGAAAAATATTTGGAAAAAAAGTGATGCAAAAAAATGAATTATGTTTTTGATATATAATTATAAAACAATAAAGTCCAGTTATTTCTGCTGCTCATCAGCTCATGTGGAGAGTTCGAATATTATTACATGATATTCAACTGAATAATAATAGGGTTGTTTTCATTCCGTGCAACCAAGATAAGCAAAAATCAAATTGCACCTGAGTTTTTCCTTTAATTTTTTATTCTATTTTATTTGATGGATTAATGTTAATATGGTTATCTAAAAATATTTGCAGTCAAATAGGGAGCTCAGAAACAAATAACCTCTTGGGAAAGATAAGGGATGAGAGACAGTGATGATTGTATCCATCAACACAGGCGAAAAAAAAGTAAGGTAATAGACTAGTGGCCTTATGGTAGTTCTTACCTAAATCTGAAGGCGAGTTACAGGCAAGGTCACTATGTGAATGAATGTGAACATGCACTTATTATATAATATGTTGAAAGGTCTCAAAGATGGTTCTATGGTGTAGTGGTTAGCACTCTGGACTTTGAATCCAGCGACCTGGGTTCGACTCCCGGTAGGACCTTTTTTCGACACTTCCTAGAAAATTTTTGTTTTTTCAATCCGTAGCACCACTTGTTCTTGTTGGCCCAGGGATGTAAAAGAATGTAATCAATTTGATTGGATTCATCGAAAAATATTCCAATAATATAATACTTATATGGATGTAATTTTAATTTTCCACAGCGGGGAACGGAAAATATTGGTAGAAATAATATTGTGATTGAATATGAGAAATGTAATGATGAAAATTTGATATTTGTAATTTTTCACTTTGAACAAGCATAGCCACAAATGAGACAAAAGGCTCTAGATATATTTCCTTCAAAGTGTTGGTAATCAAAGTGAAGAACCTGAAAATTGAAATCCAGTAAGGACTATCTAGCTTTTGCAACCTAATTCCATCAATTAACATGATATAACTGTTGACATGCATATTGCTAAGTAAGATGAAACTGTTGGCTATAAGTCCAACAATTGAAACTCATCATGTCGCGTTCAAAATTTGAAGACAATGCATCTCCAAAAAAATTGATGTGAAATATGTAGAAAAATTTACTAATAGTTTTTTGCCTAAATTGGTCATCGATCATGACTGATTGGGATCGTATTTGGGTGAGATGTCAAGTTATTCAAGGTCGATCCACCACTTCACTCTACGCCTCCCCAAGTAAATCCATTTATACACCTTGATGCCAGCCCATGACCTCGCTTAAGATAGCCTGTGGAAATTGGCCATTCACCTGTGGATCTACCAGTTTAGCAAAGTTCTCCTCTCTTAACTGGGGGCGTAACTACAATTAAGACAAACAATCAAACAAATAGTTAATTTAACTTTCAAAACAAAATTAATTATGATGCAACACGAATACAAACAAATACAAAACTTCCCTGATGTTTAAGGATAGTGTTTGAAATTTAATAAAGAAACTTATATATATGTTACCCAGTCCGCGAGATATTTGGATCTATCTCCACGAGTTTCGTCCAATGGTGGCTGCGCGGTGATGATCTCGAGCAAGAGTACACCAAAACTGTACACATCCGACTTGTATGTAAGCCGTTGAAAGAGGCGATACTCGGGTGCCCAGTAAGGAGGAGTACCCACGAGCTCACAAGTAATATGTGGACTATCACCAATGGGGCCAAAGATTGCAGTTCCAAAATCAGAAAGTCTGGGGGTGTACGACTCATCTAATAGTATGTTAGATGGTTTCAGGTCTCTGAAGATAACAGGAGGATTAGCTTCGGTATGAAGGTAATTCAAGGCTCGGGCTACACCAGTTGCTATTCTCATCCTTGTATTCCAATCCAAAACCTGATTTCCAGCTGCAAGATCTGAACATATAATACTAATTTAATAATCGATTAAAATTAGTAAAAAACGTGTTTTAAGATGTAATTATAGTGTATTACCATGAAGGTGGCTATCCAAAGATCCCAGACGCATGAATTCATACACTAGAATGCGCTCGTGCAGATCAGCACAGCAACCGATCAGATCGATGATGTTCGGGTGGCGCAAATTAGAAAGCATGCGAATTTCCAGATCATACTCCTCGTTACCTTGAGCACCTTGCCAGTTTAGCCGCTTAACGGCAACAATCTGCCAAAATTTGTAAAAATATCAACGAATATGCACAAAATGTCGAAATGTCAAATAGATTAAAAGAGAAAAAAAAAAACTTGATCAATACCTTGCGGTTATCTATTAACCCCAAGAATACAGGTCCAAAACCTCCTTCCCCGATGCAGTTTTTAAAACCATCAGTTACTTTTTGAATTTCAGGTAAAGAGAATGTCCGGAGATTGTTTTGTTCATTTCCTGCAAGGTCACAATAACAGAAATTATTTGATTTCATACAACAAACTCAGGTGTTGGCTTTAGTTTCTCATTCATTTTAAATTAATACGACAGAATCCCCTGATCCCAATTAATGCGGGACGATCAAAAGAAATATTATTTTTCTGAAATTAAATGAATAACTGATTCATGATCACAAGAAATCATTTGAATAAAACTTATTCCCACATGCATCAACTATCCAGAAATTGGAAAACCTACAAATTCTACCTCAACGAAGAAACTAGAATCATCAAATAATCAAATTGTAATCACTTAATTATGCAACCCAGAAACAATAAAATACATGCAGTACTGAAAAGTTACCAAGAAATTACTGAAACCCCAAGTAAATAACCATCTCTGATTCAAACGGCGAACACCGAGATCACTATAATGTACATGCAGTGAATAAAATAAACCAAGAAACAGAGCAACCCCGAAAGAGACCCAAAATTACAAATGACGATCCCAAATCATTCAAGCGAAATTATATCATCACCTCCACGTAGAAAATGATTCAAACGGCCATACAACAAGAAGACGGTTATCTACAAACATGCAGTTAATAACAAAAACCAAAAAACAGAGAAACCCCAAAAGAGAACCAAAAGTGTCCATGCCCACGTTACATTCTGATTAGTCAAGAAACTCGTAGAAACTCCAAATTAAAGAAAATCGAAAAGGGTAGCCAAATTGTTCAACGATATCTGATAAAAACCTACCAGTAGTAGTTTCGGCAGTACGAGATGGCCCAGCTTCACTCTGATTAGTAGTACGAGATGGCCCAGCTTCACTCTGATTGGTAGTACGAGATGGCCCGGCGGCACCAGATGGCGGCCTTACATCTCCGGCGGCACCAGACGGCGGCCTTACATTTCTGGCGGCGGCACGTGAGGGTCTTTCATTCTGATTTCGTTGGTTTCTTGATGTTATTCCTGAGTTTTTTCCACCAAAGCATGGAGACTGCCCCATTTGTGACTTGTTGCTAACTAACCCAATTATCTATCTCCAATATTTAGCAGGATTTTATAGAAAACGGTTATACATCTCTCATTTTCTGTTTCTTCTTTCTGGAGGTGAGTGATAAGTAGTTGACGGAGGTGTATAAGAATTTGAATTTAACCAAGATCGAACGCGCGCTTTTCTTCTTTTCTTATTAGTTATTACTTATTAGTCCTTGTTAATGCTCATATATATACTACCAGCTATTTTATTTATCTATTTAACTTATATTTTTTATTGACTATATCTTCTTTTTTTTTGGTTTTACATTTATTATTGTACTGAAATGTTTAAAGAAGGGCTAAAATTAATTTTGAACCATAAAACGGGCCTAATAGCAAAATTAGTCCCAGTAGCTATAAGGGGTTAGCATTTTTTGTCCAATAAATATTTAGAAGCAATTTTTAACCAAAAGATTTTGATTCTATGCAAATGTGGTCCTACGTGTTCTAATTGTGCAATTTTGGTCCTAAATGAATGTTTCAATATTTCATTTGCTCATACAATAGCCTTATCTTTTTAGCTAAAATACCCAACGCACCTATGTCCATCAAAAGTTATAAGAAGGTACAAAACTAAGATTGCTAATCCCTAAGGTTGCAAATGATTTCATCTAACAAATTCATTGAAGTTGTTTGGATGTAGTCATTCTATAATGGATTTCAAATCCTTTGAGGTTGTATTTGAATTTTGGGAAAGAATTTGGGAGAATGTTGCATAATGAATGTAGGGTTGATCACAGTGCAGTTTGGATGTTTATTTTTCTTTTTAATATTTTCGAACCGGATTGCTAAGTGTGATTCAACCACTAAATGTGGTTTTCAATGGTTCTTTTGGGCGGTTTTGTGGTTTTAATGTACAATGCAAAAATAATACATGACACAATACAAATGAATAAAAACAAACTTATCAACTCGTTAACTAAAAATTTAAGGATATGTTGTTGTCTCAATTGAATTGAATATTAACATATATTAGTGAAATCGAATAGATATAACTTCAACATTCCAGTTGTAAAAAAAACAAAAAAAAACATTTCAATCTTCACGTTCACAAACTTCTCAGCACAAATCTCATTTTACTTTTTACCTCCATAACAAAAAGACAATTAAAGTCTAAGATATGCAAACATATGAATAACAAGAAACCCTTGATATTTTAAACTATTAACTAAATCAACTAATATACCTACAGTAGATTATGAAAATAATTAAATATGACACTACATAATTATACACAAATATACTACAATTTGAGAGAAATATACTAATATATTACTTTACAGGGCGTAAATGAGTTGAGTCAAGTGGAACATATTACTATTTAAATTTGTTTGAATTTTAATTGAGCTTCAAATATTGTGTTTGAGTTTGGTTTGATTACAAATCGAATCGAGCCCGAACGAGTTTTAGTCGAGTCAAACACAAATCGAGTTCGAGTAGCTTGATATTTTTAGTTTTTACAAATGCTTTATTTTTTTTTTTTTTTACTAATCGAGCTCGAACCAAGTTTTACATCTTATTGAACGGAAAAATGTATTCAAATTTGGTTTATTATGTTAACCAACCAAGCTCAAACAAGCTTTTAATGATCAATTTCAAATCGAAAGTGTCGAGAAAGAAGTAGCTTAGATTCGCTTTTCGTTCCTATTACATTATCAAAACCAATGTGAAGAT
This sequence comes from Rehmannia glutinosa, assembly GCA_016081115.2. Classification (NCBI taxonomy): domain Eukaryota; kingdom Viridiplantae; phylum Streptophyta; class Magnoliopsida; order Lamiales; family Orobanchaceae; genus Rehmannia; species Rehmannia glutinosa. Next base: position 12,209 of record JABTTQ020001117.1, read on the forward strand.
ACCAGATTCTTGATAGACAAGGTAAGACAATTTTAAATAGGCCTGCACAAGTCAAATATAACCTAACCAGTAGTAACCAATAACAATTTATTCGACAAATATACCAAATAATTAAGTCAAAATAATTAGACTTAACACAGATGATTTTTTCTTCAAATTATTTAGGTCCAAATAATATATGTAATTCATAGTACTGGCATGTAGTTTAATTTAATATGTAAAATCCATGAAAAAGATAGAAACCAACATATGTTAAAACTATTTATTTATTTTATTTTTCTTTACAATTTTTCTTAAAAAAATTTCATCTTTCTTTCAGCTTGTTTCTATATACATTTTTTTGTTAATAAGTTGGGAGTACTGGTTGTAGGGGAGGAGAGATAAATTAAAGAAGCTGCTAAGAATCTGAGGTTCAACGATCGATAATAAGAATTTTAATGGAAGATCATTAAGAAAAAAAAATCCAGTTTGTTCAAATTCATATTACTATTTATTTTCCGTCCGTCTTGGTTATTTCTTATTAGTTGGATCAATTGTTTCCTACTTTTATTATATGTTTATATTGCACAGGAGTCTTAGGTTGCTAGAATTGGTTATGCTAAAGCTCTGCTTTCGCATATTCTGCTTTGTACACGCCTGCGTCACAAAAACCGTGTATTTCTACCACAAAATACTCTGCGATTTTAATTTAGGGTTGAAGTAGAAAAATTGTTGATGTGCAGCGAGGAAAAACAGACAAAACAAAGTGACGACCAATTCCAATTCCAATTCCATGGACAGGATATCCCAATTGCCCGAAGGCGTATTGCACCACATACTCTCTTTTCTCTCTCAGAAGGAGGCAACCCAAACTTGTCTACTGGCCAAATCATGGCGTCACGTTTCGTCTACTCGCCCCAATATTGAGTTTCTCGAAGAAAACTGGTTTAAAGGAAATAAAGTAGCATTCTTGTCCGTTCTGGACAAGACTTTACAAAAGTACCATGATCAAAAGCTTCGTATACAAGAATTTCGTGTGAAGATATTGAAGCTTGATTCCGAATCGATTTCGCTTCTTGAGAAATGGATTCCGATAGTCATGGTGAATATGGGTGTAAAGACATTCAATCTTGATTTGTTTTCAAACACTTGGGAATTATTTGATCTGCCCTCGGTAGTCTTTAAAGCCGAATCCCTCCAAAAATTAGATCTGGTAGGGTGCAAGTTGAATATCCAAAATCCTCTCAACAAAGTACAATTTAAGCATCTACAAACACTTCACCTCACCCAAGTCTACATTAATGATGAGACTTTTGAGAAGATAATTTCAAGCTGCCCTCTGATTGTAGTTGTGGGCCTTAATGGATGTGAGGGGTTGAGAACCATTAAGGTGAATAAGGGTCACAATCTCAAGGAATTTGATTTTAGTGATGTTCCGTGGTATAAAAAAGTGGATTATGAGTGTAGCATTGAAATCGACATCCAAACTATTGAAACGATCAAAATTTATGGGAATGGGTATTGGCATTACCAACTTAAGTACTTGTCTCATCTCAAGTCTTTATATCTGACCAATGTGCGACTTGCTAGCTGGCCTTTCGACATCTTCTCGTGTAACTACTTGCCCAATCTCAAAGACTTGACTATTTGCAATTGTTTAGGCTTTACAGAATTGCAGCTGTTAAATCATTCCATTAAGCGCCTGGCCATTAAGGGTTTGGACGAGCCAGACAATAAGGCTGTTATTGAAGCCTCAAACATAGTTAAGTTTGAGTATGTAGGCGGTATTCCCCCATCCATTGCTTTTGCAACAACTTTCAATGAGTGGAAGTCGGATATAACGCTATGGGATGAGGTGGATTTCGATGATGATGATCATGCTTCATTGTCCTGGTTCCTTAAACTAAACAAACTACTCGAGGAAGTTAGTCGATCTGAAATTTCTCTGAAACTTGTTCAACATTGCACCAGGAATCGACACATTGCAGACATTTATGGTAGTTTATGTAAACCTGTAGTAGTAGAGCAGTTGAGTTTAAGGGGATATTATGTATATTCTTCTTCATTTCCGGCCTTCTTAAATTGTTTGTTTCGTATTTGTCGTCCAAGAAACATAGGTCTGTTCTTGCACGCCAATCCACCGGATGACTGGGAAAGACGGGACATGCAAATCGCTGAGTTTTTTTGCAAGAATCTCCTTAGCAGAGAAAGAGAAAGGATTCCCTACTTTTGGCAACAAGATTTGGAGGAAATAAGTTTGGAAAGTTTTGACAAGAAGGGACAAGAATGGAAACATGTTCCTTTATGGGAGGGAACAAGTTTGTTTGAATGTGCTGCTGCGATGCCAATTCCATACGACGGATACGATGGATACAGACCATACGAACGATACAGTTTAGAACCACTTATTCGCATTCAATTGAAATGGAGAGAAATAGATATATGAGTCTGACTCCTAATATTTAAGCTAGATGACTCGATTAATTAGTTTTGGATTGGCATAGTTTCTCGATTATCTGCTGCCTCGAATATCTTAATAATTAGTCAGTCTCCCTTTCTTTCTATTTCATGTTTCCTGTTGCTTTGTTAAACATTGGTCATGATTCATTTGTTTATGAAATATTTATTTATAACTTAGCTTTGTTCTACTGTTATGAATTTAATCTTTACGTCCTTCACTTGATTTGAGTAATTGCCTAATTGTGTTGTCTGTCAATGAGCATGAATATTTGAAATATAACGAGGTTGTATTTTTTTATCATCGGTGAAAGAAGAAACAATTTCCCAACCCTTTATTGATGGATTGAAACAATTTCACATATGTATAATTGTGACATCATCTTGTACACGAGTCAATGAAATAGGGAACGGAAGAGGGAAGTATAACAGGAAATCTCAATCCGATACAGGTCAGTGTTCATCAAACACGCTACAATATGAATGAATTAATAAATGCACAACAGACAGAAAAATGACGAACAAAGGCCAAGCGTGGCCCCAATATCTAAATCAGCTGAGTTCCTACCACCGGATTTTTCCTGGACCGACAGAAGTTTTTTAGTTGACTGTGATCAATTGTCCCAAAGCCTGAAAGTTTAATGCCATAAGCTTCCATCCTTTGGGAATCTCGTGGAATGGGTGATTGCCAAAGCCCATCCCACCAAGCTGGAGGCAGAACAGGAGTTAGAGCGCATTGGTTTGGCTGGCTGTGACAGCTTAGTGGACCGGCAAATCTGTTCCACACATGCCCCCATCCAACCTGGTTCTTCAAACCCTCGGAAACCAAATTACTTTGGAAGCTACTAAGAAATGTGATGCTCGAGTGGTTAGACGCTTTCTCATCTGTGAACAGAGTAAGGAAATTGTGTGAGAGAGTGTTTTTAGTAAGATTTAGTCAGTTATGAAGTTATGCAGATTACCGAGTCTGTATGCTGCTGCAAGTGCTGCGATCAACTGAGCGTAGGTTGTCCCAACACGTCGGTGAGCTCCAGAAATTACAGCATGTTGAGCACGTGACGCGAGAAAAAAATCAACAAAGGCAACCCATCTAGGAGCTGGGCCCCAGTCCTTTGCTCTGAAACTTAAGCCGTTTAATTCGTTATTGTTGCCAGATATATTTCCTCCAAAGTGTTCGTAATCAAAGTGAACAACCTGAAAGTTATAACCTAAATCCATCATTTACATGATATAACTATGCAATGAAACTAATGAAGTCTTTAGAGTGATTAGGAAAGTTAATAAACCCTTCTAAAGGATTTCCCCTCTCCTAAAGAATTATTGAGGTCTTCATACGAACTTAAATTTATAGTAGTGTACGAGGGCTCGATGCTTTTGAGAAGAATGGACAATTCCATCATGAGCTGCAAAAGTAAGACATAAAGAAATAGTTACCTCTGCAAATTCCTCTAAACTTGGTGCAATGTCTTTCACCATAGCAGGTGTATCAGACACCAAAACAACTTTAGGTTTCGATATCATCGGAAGATTACGGACAGCTTTTTTTACGCAATCCAAGGCTACCTGCTTTGCTCTCACAGACCTGCAAACATTTAAAATCTCTCACACCGTTAATTGTCCCAACAGAATGTCAGCTACTCAAAATATTTTCCTGAGAGTTATCAAAATAATTTTGCCTAATCTTAAGCTTTTGTAGACAAAATAATAGTAGAAAGCTTGTGGCCAGTGCTTTGATGCATGAGAAACCAAGTTTATGCGAGGTGTAATTGTAACTGGAAAAATGATAAATTTTATCCTCAATTGCTGAGCTTGCATTACCTATTCATCATCATCCGCATATGCAGTGCAATATCAGGATCTCTCCCTCCATTAAGAGCCCAGTTTACTGCCTGTTCGACATCCCTCGAAGGTGACATTAGAATCCTCATGAGCTCCCCAAACACATTAGCCCTGTACTGAAGATTTTCCGGGCTCCCAAATAGATCAGAGGCAGCTTCTCTCATTTCCAAGTGTACATTCTTTAAGAAAAACTGGGCAGCCACAGCATCTGTAGTATTTTGGAACCTGATGGAAGGTAATTTAATAGTTTTGTGATAATTATTTGACATATATTCAGCCTTAAACAATGTTTAACATTACCATATGATAGGTTGCTCCCAGTCTCTCCAATTACTACAGAGAACACCTGTTCGCGTTGGCTTCTGAAAATCATCAATCCTCATTGTTAGATGCCTTTCATATTTTGTCAGACAACGATTTTGTCTCCACAAATGCTTCACTTCTTTCAGTGTAAAGGAAATGTTGGAATAGGAGATGTAATCACCAAATGGATATCTGCCTCTGAAAGTGATAATATACACCAATAATTAGCTGGAATACACACACAAAAAGAATTAAAAATTAAAACATAAGTTCTTCCCATATTTCTATTACTTTTCTTCACATGGCCAGGCCTATTGCAATATCTTCTATTGCTTTTCTTCAAAGCGATGCATAGCTTTCTAACTTAAATACTCACAGAAATGGCAGGTAAGTCACAAACAAGTACGAACAGAACTTATACGAACGAAGCAATAAGTCTGTTAGTTTCTTCAAAAAAAAAAAAGTGTCTGTCAGTGATTTTTCTCTATCTTTCCCTAATCTTTCTTGGTATTTGGGGGTGGGGGTGGGGGCATAGAAAGTTATTATCTTGGAACTGTTTATTCGTGAGGCAATAATTGAGAGGCACAAAGCACAAATCCAAAATCCAATGCAAAGTGCAAATAGAAAGGCTTGAGAGAGAACCAATATGCCTGGTTTGCCCAATTATCAATGATCGGTTCAACATCACGCTCAGGGCTGCAGCAGTTAATATCTTGTATACTTCATTACCCAAACCAGCTTCTGATGCTTTTCCAATCACAAAACCATGATTGCAGAATTCTTCTGGATGGAGTTCTCTAACTCTTGATGCACCTGAAATCAAGATTAACCCCTTTTGGTCATTCACAAAATGAACCATTCATCATATGTAAAGTTGTCCAGCAAAAATTTCTTCTACAAGAGTGCAAATGTAGTAGGTTTCCCATAACTCATTATCATCCTTTCCCAGAGAAAACAATGAAATGATAAACAGAAAGGAACGGTATGCCCAGTGAAATATATGATAAGTTCCTCTCGCAATTACATATCCCTAAACCCATACTTGATTTGCACCGAGTATTTTCATCCATCTCCATTGGCTCATATTCGTCCAAGAAAATCAAATTCATACAATGTCTGAAGGCACATAATAGATAATTAAGAACATGATCACTAAACCAAATGTTGCATATTATCCTATATTGTATATTTGTATAGCACTCATCCAACTGGACATCACCCCTTCAACCATGTTGTTTGGCATCAAGGAACCAAGGTCTTAGAATTGGAATCATATATGATTCAAACTTAAATTTTTGACTAGATTTGTTACGGTTCTAATCTGAGGAGCGATTTTATGGAACCAATCACATTATTAAAATGTTTCGCACAGTGCGAGAAGCATATGCTCGTTATGACTAGCATAAACATATATTTGTGCAAGTTATATAAGTTCTCGAACAAATCAAAAGCACCATTACTCTGTAGATCAAATTGGCATTAATTACCTTATAAAAAATGAATAGGCATTAATAACTCAAAATATCAAACTTCAGCTTTGCAGGTGAACCAAAACTAACACAGCGTACCATTTAAGGCGAAGTGATTATGAATTATTTTTCTCACTCGAAGACTTTCCTCCATATAACCCCTGCTGAAGATCTCGCCCATCTCTTCAACCGTTGCGCAGTTCTTTCCAACATTATCTTCTTTTAGCTTATTCATCGTCATATTAGCTGAAATATCCTCTTTTCCCCAGATTTCTAAGGTTTTATTCTTGATCGGGAGCTTGGAGGATGGATCAATGGACCTGAGATCGACCATTAATAAGCCGAGGACGGTGAATAATGCAATCAGAATGAGGAAAAACGGGAGGGGTACTCGACGCCGGCGCCATAACGTCGACTTCGAGCTCATCATCCAGCCGCGGCGCACGTCGATTTTTTCAGGTGGAAGATTCAAGCTTGTGAACCATTGGGATTTGGGAGCTGGTATTGCAGACTGCAGAGGATGGTGAATGCCACCGGGCCGAGCTTATATATTGGGCCGCATAAACTATAAACCCAATTTTATGGCCCATTTTCTTTTTGGATTTTCTTCAGCTTCAAAGTTGTGTTCAGGTGCTTTAGGAATTATAGGATAGCAGTAAACTTGGACCATGAGTAACACTTTGGGCCATTTAATCATTTCAGTTTTTTTCTTTAAAAAGACTATCCATTCGTTTTTGTTTCGAACAGTTCTTAAATTCAATTTCATGTCACATGGATATCCAATAAAGTGTTGTACGCTCACAAGAAATTAATTTCAGTTAGGAAATTGTTTTGGACAACTATGATTAAAGTATGTGTAATTAATAGGATAATTATAAAAACCACCCTGAGGTTTGGGAACCCATAGAATTATAGAAGTTTGAAAATTACGAAAAAATAGCATCTTTGTTCTTTTTTAAATGTAAGTGGGTAACTGTAATATTTTTACAACTATAAATGGTTATTTTTGAATTTTTTTTGTTGATGAAGGTAAAGTATAGTACATAATCAAACTTTATGGGATATATTTATGTAACATTCAAAAATCTCTGAGTTTTATCGTTATTAGCTCAAATCTCGGGGATAATTTTGTAATTATCCATGATTTATAATAAGCATTAAAATTATTGTCTTTACTTTGTGGTGAATCCTTAGCAATTTTAGATTAACTCATAATATCGCATACGGCTTATAAGATTATGGCATCAAGCAAACCTTTCATCTTTCCGTTTTGGTTCATGATATTTTTTCCACTATAATTTCTCGACATAACAATTCCTCAATTGACCAAACCATATGAAGCATTGTTCAGATACAGGACACGAATACGATACTACACGGATTCGGGAATATGACATATTTTGAAATTTTAAGGATATAAGTACGGTATATATGTACATATAAAATTATATATTTTAAATTATTGAAAATACAGACGTACTAAGTATAATTTAAAAAAAAACAATGTTTCGAGTATCAAAAACCAAAATTTCGTAAGTACTCAAATCTGAAATGTGATAACTTACATAGACACACAAAAACATGCTAAGAAAATTAACAATAGAATAAATTATATTTATTTCCTGTGTAGATATGTCCATGGACTATCCGTGAAGTATCAAATAAAGTATTGTATCGGATACGTATCCAGTATGGTACGACATCATCGTAGAAGCGTCCATGAACCAAAAAAATGTAATTATATTGCCACATGACAAATAAAAATAATTGCGTTCTCATGTAATAACTAAGAAACAACAACTACAAATTAGCTAGTACATGAGAAAAGGAAAAAAAGAATCATATCATCTCGGCTTACACTAAACAAATGAAGTCAAAAAACCGGAAATGGAAACTATAAACAGAATGGGTCAAAATTTACGCCCCTATCATCCTACTATCAATCAATGATAATGAAACCTTCAAACCTCTTGATCATATGAGAGATGATCTTCTTTATACAAATATATAGTAGATGAATTAATTTTTCTCCAAATCCATGGTGTTTTTTTATACCTTCTTTCGTCCCATTGGAGTTGCAGTCCCATCAAACAGCTCATCAATATACGTCTCAATATCCTCCGCCTGATACTTTACATATTTCTCCGTTTGCCTCCCCGGAGTAAAAACCTGGCTGTACCTTCCCAAAAACGACCTGTACGCCGGAATAACCATATTCGATATCGAAACCCGAAGCTCCGACTGAAGCTGCTCATCCCCAACCACCCAATTGCTCTGCGTCTTGTGAATTTCATCGAACATCGCATTGAAACTCTTGAATCTCTCCTTAAGCATTGGCTTCACAACTTTTCCGTTCACGGTTAATCCCTCGGGATGGAAACAATTCAATAATTTCCCCCAGGTTTCACGCTGGTAGCCTTTGTGGTATTGTCTGATATCTGAAGATTTTTTCCTGTACCACGAGTCACCAATCAGGCCGTTGAGTTCAGTGGATCCCCGAATCTTCTTCAACATGTACCTTCCATTATTCATCATGAAAATTGAGCTCAATGCTGGATCCTTGTAAAGCCTCGCTTTGCCTTCAATGTTCGCGTCCAGCAAATCCATGACTTTTATTATCTGAGTTTGGAATGGTGATTGCTTTACTGGTTCGTTGTTAGGATTATGCGATTGTACTGAATTGTAGTCGAATTCCGATCCGGTGGCCGAGTCGGATCTGTCGATGTTCTGATGCTCTCGAAAAACTTGCTCTAACGTTTTTTTGTACTCGCACGCGTATTCGAGATAATTCATGGTGTATTTAGTCAGTGGATGAACCGCACCGCCTGGAACCTGAGTCTTTGCTGCGTCAGCCCTAATTGAGTTTTCCAGCTCCGTGAAAATCAAAATCATGGCCTCGCCGAGGCGGCTTCTTATCATCGAAGCCTCTGTTTCAAGCTGAGTCATCCAGTTTTCCGGTATCAAGTTCTCGATTTCCGGCAGAATATCTCTCAGAGCCTCGTACACATCAATAAATTTGAAAAGCTTCTCAGCGGCGCGTTTTGTTAACGCAACAGCTTCAGCGAAATTGAGGAGTTGAATCGCTATACCTTGAGACAAACTGCCAAACAGGGTATCAGAGATTGAAGGATGATCTGAGAACACGGTGTCGGAAAGCTTGCGTTCGCTGGAAAATTGCACCGAGGTGAATTGTTTGAATATTCTGATCCAGGCCTCGATCTCTCTCTCCAGCGTCTCCCAGTTCATCTTGTGCACGTCATCGATGCTGTATTTCTCGAATCCGAGCTTTTGCAGGCTCTCTTCCAATGCGCTTCTTCTCGCCACATAGTACACCTGGCAACACTCTGTTTCGTAGCCTGCTTCGATCATTGTTTTCGATAATCTAATCAGATCTGATAAAATCTGTTCCGAATATCCTGAGATGCTATTGTCTTCATCTGTTCGGGCTGATTCCGGCTGTGGATCTAGATCTGGTTCCTGATTAGAGCTTGACGGTGTAGTTTGCTTATTATGTTTTGTATCATTTTTATTACTCGGATCTGAATCGATGTTCTTGTAATCTTCAAGGAGCGACTTCAATTCCTCCTCCAGATACGACATCGCACGCTGAAGAACACCTCCGATGCGGTTGATGGAACAAGCGTACTTGTATTCCGAGGAGAATTTTAAAAGCGATTTTAACAGGGAAGAAACACGATTCACCGCTTGAAGAAACGAATCTGAATCTTCCTCCGTTAGACGACTCCATTTCACAGGGTTATCACTGGAATCGTAATCGTCGATCTTAGCTTCAACCAGAACCACAAATTGCTCCACGAAAATCGGCACGTCGGGCAGGGTGGAGTCATCGTCGTCCCCTTGTGAGTCTGATAATGAGGAAATGTATTGATCAATATCTTCAGAAACTTTGTTGAGATCAGGCGGCAAAGGGGAAGATTGTTCGATTTTTGATTCAGCAGCTGGATCTTCTTCCTCGTTGATCTCCGAATCAACAGCTTGATCAGCCTGGCCAGGCTTGGAATCAGCATCTGAGGGTGGTTTAGGGGATGAGAGACTCTCAACTCCATCGTCTTGAGGAAGATCTTGATCTGCGCCCTCAGATTTTTCAGGTTCGTTCTCATTGTTTTTGTTGTCGTCCTCGTCGTCGTCAATTTCAGTTTTGGTATTCTCTATTGGTAATTTTTCGGGAATGGATTTGTCTTCCTCTGCTTCCATGGTAGTTTTGGAGGCAAAGCTGGGTGATTTTTCAGGAATAGGTTTGTCTTTCTCTGCATCCATGGCCGTTCTAATGGCTTTGATTGTTTCTATTTTATTTTTTTCTTTGAAATTTTCAGACAAACTTGGCATGAAAGAGAGAAGGAAGTTAGTGAAAAATGATGGGAGATTTGGCCATTTGGAAGCAGCGTAAAACGTGCAAACCCGAAAATGGAGGGGAATTATCCATTTCAAATATTGCTACAAATATTTGTTTAACATTGTTTTTTGGCTGAATATTTGTATTTTACTAATTTTTCTTTTTATTTTTAATTGAAATGGTCGTTGTGGTAGTTATTATTGAGAGATGGAAACAAGGCTTTAATTTGTTGTGGAGACACGTATTGCTTGGGTGAGAGGATAGTGCGTGATCATGAAGGTTGAGACTTTCTAACAATACCTATTCTTTTGCAATTTTTTAATATTGTATATATTTTTATTTATATGCATAGCAGTATAGTTTAATAGTAGTATGTTAATATGTTATACAGAATGAAAATTGGTTTCAGTTTATAAATTCAAAATTTCACATACTTTATTGCTAGTTTTTCTAATCTTTTTATTTTCCTTTGATGGTTTATTAGGTCTTAAATATTAAGTTTGCCTAAACCTTTTTTTTTTTGTTGAGTTCTAAGATTAAACATGTAATTTATGAAGAAAACAAATATTTCAAAAAAAAAAAAACATGTAATTTTATGAAGTTATGGATTTCTTTTGCTAGAGTTGCATAACTATCACGCACTTGAACTTTTACTTACATCTAATATGAAGTTGTTACTACGTAAGACTGTAAAAGAAGAATGCAGGACCAAAAAAATGGAAAATAAAGTTTTCTGATTTATATCATTAAAAAAATATAATTAGTAAGCAATATGAAACATATAAATTACCCAAAATATTTTATTTGTGGATGTTTTTATTCTTTTGAAAAGTCATCTCAGCATGATAATTGGGTGAAAATGAATACAATAAATTGTGCTAAAGGAGTTATATTTTCTAGATGAAATGTGCTATTTTTTCAATATTAGAGTGTAAGTGGCTTAATCTTTTTAAGGGGTTCAAAATGCAAATAATACATTCTGGCGATAAATTGTATTTTGGACAAGTTTACTCTCACTTCAAAGACAAATTTGGCATGACAAAGAAGGAGAGATGTTAAAGGGGTTGACTCCAGCGGTTTCGGGTTATTCCTATCTGGTTTTGGACCAAATGGTCTTCGGGCTAAATGGGCTAGCGATATTAGAATATAATTCTAACCCTGGCGGGTTTCGGGCTAAACAGGTTAGTATTGGGCTATAAATCAAAAAACTAAAACTTACATAGTCAAATTTAAATTTTAAACTCGAACATATATCACATTTGCGTTTAGCATTTTAAGTTAAAATAATCATCATAAAAAAGTTGTGCATCTATATAATATATAAAAGCAGGATAGTCTCCAAAAATGGAAACTTCCCGCCAAAAATTCTGCAGCCAAAAATGGAAAAATCTTGAGCATTGCAAAATACTGATTAAATAATGTTGGCGCCTGGGAATTTGCAATGAACTATAAGTATTATTTTCTTCATGTATTAAAACAAAGCCCGTCGTAATTAATCAATTCTCATCGAAAGAATAAAAAATAATGTGTTTATATTATTTTTTAATATTGTATATAAATAAATTCTTTAAATATTTTTTTAATAATAATCATAATTTCAGGGGTTGTTACATGATTAAAAGGCAGAATTCAATTTTTTTTTTTAGACGAGAATTAAAATTTTGAACGTGCAGCAGAAACAAAATTTATTGAGAACATAAATAGATGCATTTGATAATAAAAACCTTACAATAAATAGCTGCAACTCATAAATAATTCCTGCAGATTACAAGATTTAGAATGTGATGCAATTGCCATTATAAATAGCAAAAACATTCAACCCAATTCCAAAACTCATTCCAGCTCACTGCACTCTAAATAAAAACATATTTTCTGCACCAAATGATCAAATTACAAATCGTGAAACCTGCTCCATGGCTACCTTGTACAGTCCTAGCAATGAAACTCAGATTGGTCTGTGTCCACAATGTTCCATCTTTTGGAAATTTTTTTGGATATGACTCAGATATGTTCTGTTTGGCAATGATATGGAGGTATGTTCACGCATTATAAATTAAACTGTTAATTTATAGATATTTTTTTTATGAAAAAATATATATTGCTACTGTAGTAGCATAATAAAAATGCAAATCCAGATACATAAATGTATTCCTAATTAATCAAATCTATTATATATATATATATATATATTGTTAAAGCAACATAAAATCTGTTGCATACTATTTATTTACGTAAAAAATATACAATTTAAATCTTTTAGGTCACAAACCATATTTTAATGTTTCTAATTCATTCTATTAAATAAAAACAGAGAAAATTATAAAAACAAAATCTATATTATATATTAGAATAATATAGATCTGAATTTTTTTTCTTTCTATAAATCCGAAAGTCCATATATTTTTATTTTTGTCACTGAAAAAACCCAATTAATGAACAGAAAATCGTAGCAGATGGAAAAAGTTTTACATCTAAATCTTTTTTTGTGTTGTAAACTCAAACATCATATTTTTGGAAGAGGTTTTTTTAATAAATCTTATTTAACCAAAAAAAATGAAAATGAACAAATTGAAAATTTTATACATTTCCTTTCAAAAAAAAAAAAAAAAGAAAATTTTATACATTTAAAAATTATACATTTAAAAATTATGGATTTGGGTTCTACAAACATAATCGATAATTTAAATGAAAAATAAAAACGAAAATAACCATTACCGAAGAAGACATCTATGATCTATCGGAAGAAACTCAACTCCGTGTTTAATTGGAGGCAAAGAAATGATCTATATTTCCCGATGATTTATAAAAAGAAAACAATATAAAGAAAAATAAAAATCAAGATTATTCAGACAAATAATTCCACATCATCTATGTTTATGCAGGCTAAACGAAGCATCTCTCAAGAATTGAGCAAGGAATGTGTGTGTTTGTGTGTGGTTTAAGTTTTTTGGAATTTTAGAAGAATAGCTGAAAACCAGAAGAGCGGCGGAAAAGGACGAGAAGAAATGAAAATGATGTTTCGGGTTTTGTTTGGGTTTTTAGGGTTGTATTTTCTGTTTTGTTTTTTCGTTTGCTGAGTGTGCGTGTGAGTCGGTTTATTTTCTTATTTTTTTGGGTCAATTGCATTTGGGTTGTGTGAATGTTTGTACCTTAAAAATTGTAATGAGCTTTATTTTCCATTTCAGTATTTGGGCATTTATTTTTTAGTATGCAATATGATTGGTCTTCCAAAGTTATGTCGTTATTAAAAAAATTTGAATTCAGTTTTAAGTATATATTTTTATAATTTTTTCATTTATATACAATTTTCCCAGTAAATTATCATCTCAAATGTCGTTCATGTGGACAATTTAATGTTGATTCTTCTATGAAATAGCATGTTACTTCCTTCAACAAATTATCCTTTGTCGGATATAACAAATGGTGTGATAATTTTGTCCAATACTTTAATTTCTGGATATTAATTTTTGCTATGTATTTGTAATTATATCCCAAAATAATGTTAATTTATATTTTTTGCAGGCAACACAATTATTACGAATTTCAGAACATTGTCATTTGCCGCGATTTTTGTCATTTACATTCACATATATATATATATATATATATGGTCATTTATTTATTGTATAAGAAAATATTAGAAAGAAATTCTTCCTAACATCCATACCATATTAAATTCTTTTGATATTTTCTCAGGCAATTGTAAGATTGTTTTTTTAATTATAGTTACTGATTATAATTAATATTACTTTTCAATAGCATGTTATTATAATCTACTAAAAAACTAAAATACTTAAATTACTTTTATTTAATATATAATCCGTGCATCGCACGGGTGGACTGCTAGTTGTTTCTAATTACATTGCATTAACAAAATTATAAAATTAGTTTTAGCATACCATTTGGAAATATAATTTATATCATAGGTAATCTAATCAAATTTCGTGATATTTTCTTATTTAGAATAAAAACCGAAATGCTAAATTTAGTAATAAATAAAGAATTTTATTGGGATGAATTTGAAAAATATATTTACTAATAATAAGCAGTGTTCTAAAAAATGTTAGAAGCTAGTTGGGTAGCAGACTGGGGTCTATCGCCTATGCGGGATTTGCGCGGGCCTAATCGGAAAAATTTGTAGACGGACAAGGGGAGTCTAGCGCCTAGACAGAGACTAATCGGGGCTAGACGGAGATTTCTAGAAGATAATAGGTAATAAAGGTAGATATATAGTATTAGAATTATATTTATTTTTTTTAAAAAATGGCGGGTTTCGTTCTAAATGGTCCAGGCCGAAAAGACCCGAATTTAAATAAGTTAAAATAATTCGGCTCTAACCCTCTTGTTTCACGGTCTAAAACATATCTATTCTACGACGACAAGGGAGGGTGCATTTTGCCAGCATTAGTACAGTTTCAGGACGCAACTGCTATTTTTTCTTTTTCCAAGGTGCAAAGTGGGTAGTCCAGGATTTTTTTTGGTGCAAACGCGAATTACCCTCAAATCATAAAAATGCCACAAAACAAAAGGGAGAAAGAGAAAAAAATTAGGGGCATTTACGGAAATTCGAGTTAGCTTGGTTATTGGCACACGTTCGACACCTGCTCTCGAAGTCTACTCCCATTCTCAGTACCGCTAAATATCAATCCTCTGTACAATTCGTAAACGCAAACCCTAAATTCAGCACTTTTACTTCCAATTCTTACATTAGGTACTGGAAAACAAAAATCACGTCCTTTCTACTCTAAATTCCAGGTAGAAAAGAAAAAGAATTCTCTTTTCCCTAATGTGTAATATGAGAATTAAGAATTAAGCTTCATTGTTAACCTTCGTCCCTAAAGACTCCTGCTTTCTCCGTGAAAAGGTATATTTCGAATCCATCATGCATTTATCTACTCTTATCTTGTTTATTAGGGCTTAATTTTCATTATTTTATTCGAGTTGTTGGGTTTGGTCTTAATTGTTGAAGAATTTATGCTTCTATTTATGTACTTGTACCCGGAGTTGCTGTATGGTTCAAAGAAAGAATTGAGTTCCCTTTTGCTTTATCCGTACTGAGAAGTAGTGTCTTTGTTGATCTATAGCCACAAATTTTTCACAAAAAGTTGTTTGATACCAGTGCATAATTTTCATGCATTTTCAATCAATTTTTTTTTTGTTTTGTGTAGGTGCTGATGAATAGTCCCTTTTCATCAATTGTCATTATTTGATATCTATGTGTAGTTTTATTACTTTTGCACTTTTGGATTTGGTTGAGAAACTCTGGCCGCGTGTCTGTTTTTACGTTGTGCTGGGAGCCTGGGAAGGAGGAAGGGGGTTCATCTTTGGAAACTCTGAAGGGCATTATTTGGAAGTGTTTAAATTCGTGAACCTGGGTGTAGACCCAGTTTTGTCTGTATAGATTAGCCTATGTGCTTTGAGTGAGGAGATAAAAATTAAAAAAGACTTCTGTTGTGTGTCAATGTTAATGTACCAAGTTGAGTTGATCATAATGTAGGAAATACTTCTTGTCTTGATGGAATCAGTTATGTGGTATATATCATTCAAGAATCCAGCAATGAAATAGATTTTCTCTGAATCGCATGCATTAATGATGAGAGTCCCAAAAACTCAATAGTAACAGGTAAGTATTCAAATAGGTAAATGGTAGACATCTTCGGGATTCACTGATGTTCTCCAGTGAGAAAATTAAAATGTTATATGAACCCAAATTTGTGTTATTAAACTTGGCAGAGATTCCGAGTTTTATGGTCGTGCATTCACTTCCAAATATTTTTCTTATTTTTGTGGCCCTTTCCAATATTTTATAACTCTATGTTGAGATTATGTAGGACCGACTAATGCAAAGTTCTATCTAATGTCTAGTTAAAGAAAATTCAGCCTTGATTAATATAATAAAGCAGCCAAATTACACACACACACTCACACACGAACATATTTACTGAATGCTGTTTCTTTTCTCCATATAATTTGAGAATTACAATTTGTATATTCGACGTGACTAGTGCATGGATTCATGTGTATGCAAGTGCGGAAATATTTAGTAGTGCTCTTGTTCTACATTTTAAGTTATCAGTGCTGCCTGGTGCTTCAAGTGTTATGCTCCAGGCAATTCATGGCTCGCGCAGCATATACACCTATCAGTTTCATGGCTGTTGCATCATCCTTTTTTTTTCATCCATGTACTTGTTGTCTTACTGCAACTGTGCAACATAGAACTGAGTAGTAGTTTTATGTACATTGTGGCAAAATCTAAGATTGATAGAAAATGCATAGCTTGCTTACCCTTGGAGCAGATTTGATGTCAGGTTGTTGGATAGTTAATTTTATTTTCTGAATTTTATTCTCTGCTTTCTTTTTCTCTAGTGGGTTTGCTGGGGACTCACTGGCCTGGCAGAGTTCGTGTGAGAAACTATGGGAAGCAATTTTAATCCACATATTCTGGCTGAAAAGCTGTCGAAGCTCAACAGCTCGCAGCAAAGCATTGAGAGTATCCTGCTAATTTTTCGATTTCCAACATATTTGTATTTGCTGAGTTTTTAGACTTTTAGTGCTGATTATGTTCGTATATGCATCGATGTTTTATTTGCACAATTGGATTTTCCATCTTGAGAAAGTGATGCTCATTGAAACTGTCAGTCTCTGTTAAGTTGATCTTTGGTGTTTATAACATCTATATATTTATTGTTCTTGAGGAGAAGAAAGTATTTTTATTACTGCATAATTTTGGCCATAATTGAGTTTCTTTTGTAATATACCAAATATAAATTTGTATTTGGTTGACCTTCCTCTTAAATTGTTTACCATTTATATGTAAATTTCGTTACGTCGGTTTTCCACTAACTTTTCCTTGACATAATTAAGCTCTATCACATTGGTGCATTTTTCACATGAACAAAGCGAAACAAGTTGTAGAAACATGGGATAGACAGTTTCATTGTGCTCCGCGTGAGCAGCGATTGGCTTTTCTGTATCTTGCAAATGACATTCTCCAGAATAGCAGGCGAAAGGGTGCAGAGTTTGTTGCAGAGTTTTGGAAGGTTCTTCCAGATTCTCTCCGTGATGTAATTGAAAATGGAGATGAGTTTGGAAAGAATGCTGCTTTGCGCTTGGTATGTCTATCTTTTCCTACGTTGAACACACATACACATAGGTACATGGGGAAAAGATGTATTATCGAAATTATTTATGTCGGTACTATGAGCAAAGAAATAATTGTTAATTGTATCAAGTACACCTTTGAAATCCTGTTTGAGAAGATGTCAAAATGTGATATAGGCACCTCAAAGAAGAAATAAGCGGCCTTAGAAAATGAATGTATCCCCGATATGCTGTGTATATATGTTCGTATGGGTTGCTCCGGTCTAATTTTCCTTTTTTCTGAATTTCAAATTCGAATTGTTTATATTTTTGTTTCCCAACGTATGTGAAGTTACCTCAGTTACATACAAGGAAAATGATTCTTAAAGGCAGTCAGTCAGTTCTCTTCGTTCCATTTTTCCTTTTTACCCAATAAGAGCTGCACGGGTACAATTATTTTTTCTTCTGGGACAATTTAAAATTTAATTGTATGCGTACAACAATGTTTTGTAGGTTTCTTCATGCATTTAAAGTGTTAGTGATCACATAAAAGTACAATGCAATGTTTATGGTCTTTATCAACTTCTCTCTTTCTTTGTCTATTTGTGAACTTTATTGGCTACTTTTCTTGCATGCCAATTTTTCCCCCTGCCTTTTAACTCCTTTCATATTGCTCCTCCTAAAACAACTCACGGGAAAACGAATATTTTCAAATATAATATCCCACATTTAGAAGCTCTCAATATCGAATAGACCTAAAGAGAGGGAAATTTACTTATATAGTTATTTTCTTGTTGGGACACATTTTCTCTATTATAACAATATGATTCTAAGAATTATGGGTAAGATTATGCATCATTAAGATGGCAGCTAATTGGAATAATTGAAATTTACCATGCATAAGTGGTTATCCAAAAATGCTAATTTATCAAATTTAATAAAGAAATTGAGATTTTATCATTTTGTTACTATTAGGACAACTCTGTCGTTATCCCAATTGCATAATTTAATTTGTGTTCTTATTTTTTGCAGATCAGTATCTGGGAGGAGCGAAAAGTATTTGGCTCAAGAGGCCAAATTCTTAAGGAAGAGTTTGGTAAAAAGCAATTGGACAGTGACAATAGGAATGGGAAGCATGCTGGATTCAAACTGGTGCTTCTGTTGATTTGATGAACATTTTTTTTTTGTGCATGATTTGTGGAGTGTACCTTTATTAATACCTTCTACTCCCCTTTGCAAACAGCGTTCGCCTGGTGGAAATGCACTAGACAAACTAATTTCTGGTTTTCAAGCTGTCTATAGCAGTCAATTGGATGAGGATGCCATTTTTAACAAATGTAGGAATGCTATCAGCTTCATTGAGAAAGTGGATAAAGACGTTGAGGGTGATTATGGGTTAGGTATGGGTTTCGTCTCTGTTTTGCATCTCTGATAGTCTATCTGCTAACTCTTCTACTGATTCGTTGTGTATATACGGAATAACATGATACATGTTCAGCAAGTGTGAAAGCATTTTTTTCCTTATATCTTGTTTCAATTTTTTCTTCGTTGATTTTGGTAAGTGCTCAAACTGCAAATACATATAATTTGCAATTTAGTACTCTATGACAATGTTCGGTGGCTTGCGTTCTTGACTCTTATTATCCTAAGTTACTTTCGCGATCATGTTTACCACATGATTTGAGACCACAGCATTTTTGCAAAAGTGCATCAACGTTAAAGGTACAATATCAGATAAAAATGTACTTCTAAGGTTGGAATTTCCTTTTATGTGATTTATCTACATTGTTTCCAATTGTAGAGTTGTAATTCTAGTAGCATTTTTTCCTTCGGTTTAAAGTATGTTCTGTTCAAAGATAGGCTTGACAACCAGTATATGAGTTTTGATGAAGATTCTAACATGTAAGGAAATTAAAAATTCATGTTAAGTTTGTTTTCATTGATAACCGCAATTAAACTCTAGCTTGGTCATTCTTCCTTTTTAGAAATAATTACAATAACACCCGAGGTTTGGGCTAATTACAAAAGAACCCAGAGGTGTTTCAAAATTACAAAATAACCCCTCAGGTTTGATGTTTTCTTAAATTTAAGGGATAACTGTAATATTTTAATAAATGTTAGTGGGGTTTTTGAAATGTTTTTTGCATATGAAAGGGGATAGTGTAAGACGGAATCAAACCTTAAGAGGTTTTTTGCAATTTACAAAAACCTCTGTTTTTTTTTTTTTTTTTTGTAATTATCCCGAACCTCAGTTTATTATTATTATTATTTTTTTTTTATTATTATTATTATTATTATTGTTTTTCTTATTTATCCCCTTTTTATTAAAATGCGATTGACGACTGATACTGCATCCATTTCTGTGGTAAATATCAAGCAGGCCATGTCAATAGCAGTATCACGGATGAGCTAAAGGGACAGCATGCAATATTGAGGGACTGCATGGAGCAGCTAGCTGTTGTTGAAACTTCTAGAGCAAACCTTGTATCTCTTTTGAGAGAAGCTCTGCAGGACCAGGTAGATCGTTTGGAGCTTACATGTTTGTTCTGCTTTTGTTTGTGCTTTCTTTAATCTAACTTTGGACTAGTCATATTGTTTTTAGGTGTATAAGCTGGAAAAAGTCCGAGACCAGCTTCAGGTAATGAATTTTTTCGCCTGTTGCTTCTGTTCTTTGTAACTGGGTTCTTTTAGCCAATTCTATTTTGGGGGTGTTTGCAGTCACTAAAAAAAAGTGTTTTTCAGCTTTTGACTGAAAAAATCACTTTTTAATGTTTGCAAATGCTAGAAGTAAACTTCTACTTCTGATTGTGCTCCATTTAATCAGAATCTAAAAGCAGGGAAATTGGTGCTTTAGATTTCTGATTTTTGATTATGCTTGTGGTTTGACTTTTACAAACAAATAAGCACTTTTACAACTTTTACACCAAACGCTCTCAGCTTCTGATTCTCAACTTTTAATTCAATTTGCAAACCACTAGCCACTTCTGATTCTGCTATAATAAATCATTTATTCTGAAATGAGAAGTTTTTGCAAACGCTCCCTATGTCACTTGTTTTATGAAATATGCTTATAATCAGGTAAATGATGTATGGGAATTTGTCAAGTGCGTTGTTGTTTGTGCAATGAACTTGGGATTATTTTCTCTCACCAATAATGTCACGGCTTCCACTTTCGGGAGTGGCTGAGGGATTTTGTAACTGATTAGGGTCCTGATTTTGTTCATCTAAATGGAAAATAGTAAGGGATAGTTACAAAATACCCCGAGGTTCGGTCTAATTACAAAAAAATCCAGTTGTTTTTGAAAGTTGCAAAATGCCCCTTTAGGTTTGATTTCGTCTTACATTTTCGCACTTCATTAGCAAAAAAACATTTCAAAAATCCCCCTAGCATTTGCGAAAATATTACAGCTACCACCCTTAAATTTAAGACAAAATCAAACTTGAAGGGATATTTTGTTAATTTGAAACATCTGTTTTGTTTTTTGGTAATTAGCGCAAACTTTAGGTTTTTTTTTTGGTAATTATCCCAAATAGTAATCGATAGTCAATATAGCTCTTCTAACCATACGGCCGTCCACCTTCTCAGGCAGCACAGACACATTCAGAACAGGCAAGCACTATTTGCAGGCAGCTACTTGGTAGCAATAGTGATGGACAAGCTCTCACCGAACGGAGTGGAAACGCGAATATTCCAACCTCTCAAAATCCACAAAATTATATACCTGGAGCTTCAGAGCAGTCAACCTCAGTGACTTACACACGGCAATTGCCCTTTGCTGAAAAATCGAGCCGAACCCAAGAAGATCCTAAATCTGCAGCAGCTGCCGTGGCAGCAAAACTCACAGCATCAACATCTTCAGCCCAGATGCTAACCTTCGTCCTCTCTTCACTTGCATCAGAGGGCGTAATCGGAAATTCTATTAGAGACTCATCAACCGAATATCCCTTTGAAAAGAAAGCTAAAATTGAGAACGAGCACCCTTCTTACGTTCCTCAACCCAATCCGCCACCTGTTACATCCGACGATCAACCACCTCCGCCATCATCTCCGCCTCCTTTGCCGCCACTGCCGCCGCCTATGCAGCAATATCCCGTGCCCCAATATATGCAAACTGCTATGCCGATACTTAGTGGGCCTTACGGCTATAATGTGGGCCAACAACCACAGGTGCCACCACCGGGTTATGTTCCAGTTGGGACTGGCCCGACCGATGGGGTTTCTACATTTGCTCCTCCGTCGAATTCTTATCAAAGTTATCAACCGGAAAGTGGTTTCTATGGCCAACCATCGTCCTTGCCGATGGCCCCCATGAGCCGTCAGTAGAATTAGTCGTTGTAGGATTATGGCATTTTAATTATACAGTAGCTTCTGGGATTTTTTTTTAAGGAATTGGATTTGATTGATACATAGCTTTGCACATTGTAGTAATTAGATGTTTGTAACTTAAGTTTCCTTAATTTAATGATTTTTTATGGAGTTGAAATAGATTGTAATTAGTTGTTTTTTTAGCTTAGAATTTAATTAAAACCGCTATCAGTCGCGTCTAACACAATATGGGTTTTTATTTTCACAAAAAAAAAAAAAAAAACACAATATGGGTTTTTATTTTCACAATAGTTATAGAAATATTGCAAAATCACACGTTATTATACTAGTGGCTAATTGATTGGATACAGTTCCCCTTTATTTTTTTGAAGTTGAATCAGGAATTGAGTTTACATTTGAGCAATATCCCAACTTTTAAGCTCAACCCTTACAAACCGACATTCCTTTTGAAAATACATATTCCTGCCGTGAAAACGTGCATGGCTTCAGAATGTCTAAGCACCAGAACCAAGATGGGTTCATAAAAGAAATAAAAAGTTTAAGCATTAGAAGTACCATGACCCCAACTAAAAGGGGACAAGAAAACAGACCAAAGCATGCAGTAATGAAAAGAAAAAGCAGTCAAATATGGAAAACGTCTGTTTTATGGGCACAAAAGGAAAGAAAAGGCCGTCTTAGTCAAGTGAGACTAGTTTTATTTTCTTTCTTTTTCTTGGAAATCTGAGAAAATGGGTTTGCCTGAACATCTTTAAATCTATTTTCTTGAAAAGATGCAAGTGGCGTCAGTCGTTGCTGGCATGATGAAAGAAAAATATTATAAAAGATGGTACGAGTTTCAGAACTTAGGTAAACGCATGGAGGAGCAGAACTAGGATTTTGACACATGAGGCCAACAGTTGGAAAAGATCAAATATTTATTTTATATAATAATAAAATTAGGAATATATTATATTTTTGCATCAAATACAATGTCAATACTCACCATTAAACCTCTCAATATATATAATTACAATCCTAATGTATTAAAATTTAATAAGTCTATCTTTCATATCACTAAAATCGTCTATAAGGGAAATAAGTAAGTTTTCTATAAAAGTTGAAGTATTAATATACACATTACACATTATGATGCATTGAAATATGGACTTTGAAGTGTGTAAGACTGTAGGCAGTAGGTCCACAAATTTTAAAGTATAAAGATTTTGGCCCGTTTATAATTCTTATAAGCAAATTGGGAGCTTGAGGTTCATAATTGATATAAAACTAATGAAGTACTTGATCATTTTTTAAAAAAATTAATGGAGTACATCAGTACCGAGTTAGATACTGGTCTCCAGAAATGAAAAAGAGAAAAGTTGACATTTGTATTCAAAAATGGATAAGAGATATATTTAAAAAAATATATATTTTTGCTATCAAGAAAAAAAAAAAATCCGTGTAAAAAATGTAAAAATGAAAATGTTTGCCCCCCTCCCATGAGCGTAGGTCCGCCCTAACACGCGCATGCACGTGGGTGTGCTAAATGCTGAATCATTGAATCAATTTGCAAAATCTGTTGTACTTTCTATCTATGGCCATAGGAGACTAGCTTTGGATTGGTGCCAAAAAGTCAAAAATACAGTTAGGGTTATTGTTATGAATTTTTGGGCATTGTAGGGGACCGATTTGTACAAACGTGTATACAAATTTAAAAATTTATGGACCCCTGCCTTTCCAAGCTTATTATATTGGCCCTTTTAGTTGTTACGTCTTGCACAATTTAATATGTGGATCTATATTATGGCATTAGATATGTAGTTAGTTGAAGACAATAAATGTCTAAGACAGTGATTTACTTATGAATTTATTTTAATAAATATTTATCCCATGCATTATACATGTTTTAATTTTGCATTTTACAAAAATTAAATATGTATTTGTTTGTAGGTTAATTTCTTAAAAACACATGCCCCCAATTTTTCTAAAAATGTGTCCATGTTCAAATGTTTTCCCCCCCTGCAAAATAGACGTCAAATCAATATTATAAATATATTTTCACCCTTAATTTATATACTATTTTTTTAAATACCTAGATATATACATTATTTATGAATAAAGAGCATATATCCAGTCCACGGCAAGCATCACATTAACTATAATTGTAACATTTTTAGAAAAGTAATTTCTTCTTATTTAAGTTACTTTTGTCTTTTACTATTATTTTCTCTAGCATAACATGTTTCAATTACAGTCCAAACAAGCATCATCCTTTTATAAATTTTATGCTCCAACAACAATTAAGGTTTGGAAAACGATGTGACATCCTATATATATATCGAAGTAGTAAGAAAGAGGATTCGAGACCACTTGTCTCCATGATGTTGACATTTTAATTATATACGACACAAACGAGTGGCACATATTTTCTTAAATTTTAAACGATCAGTTTTTTTTTTTTATTTAACTCGGATGTGATTCTAACAGTATACTATATTAAAAGAGATAAATCTGATAATGATGTACAATGACACGATCGATTTATTCAATAATTTATTATTTTGATCTCATATTATAATTTTATGCTTTTTCTAAAAAAAATCAATTAATTAAGAATATGAAAAAATATATAGTTTTAAACCCTAAACCCTTTGAAATATACGTAAATAATTAATTAATTTCCCCAGCTCATGAATATCTTAATTAATGATTCAAGAATTATTTAAAATTTGAAATCTCACACGAGTTTATAAATCAAGTGGGATCACTCACTCTTTGCACCAGTGTTGATCAGGTTCGAACCACTGCTCCCAACTCATTAAATAAAAAAATTCAATCCAATTTAATTGAAATTTGATGTAAAGGACAAAAGTGAAGAACCAAAGTGAATTTATCACAACATGAGGGTATTTTTCTTGCCTATATACACTTTTTAGCTAGAGAGAGAGGGAGACGAAATATTTTTTTTTAAAAACACTATTAGTATAGGAGTGTAATCAATACTCTCTTCGTTCCAAAAAGATAGACCATCTTTTTCTTTTTAGTCCGACCCACATTATTAGCTTGTTTTCTTATTGAGTATTAATTATACAACAATAAACTAAATTACCCCATTTTATTCACTTTGGTTTTAACAAAAGATAGTTGGAATACTAGCTAATTTATAATGATATACCACCATCAGCAAGGGTAAAATATGAAGAATATGAAAAAAATTATAATCATAATTATCTTTATTACTTAATCTGTGTGAATTTTTCTACTCATCTATCTTTATAGGACGGAGAGTGTACCAATTACCAACTCTAATACATTTGAAACGAGAAGTGTCTTGAACCTTAAATTACATAATAAAATAAAAAGAGACCGTGAAAGATCGAATCCCAAATGGATAAACGTGAGAATCTTTTATAATTACATGCTCTAATAATCCATGTATATGCAAAACATTCCTTTGTTTTCTATTCCTAGGAAACCATATATGTCTTGTAATAAAACAAAACCACCGTCCAAACCTGATCGGCCATAAGCGCTTAAAAATTAATTGCATGTGCTGCGCAAACACACAATTCACAAATCGCAGAAAAAAATAACTTCTCAAGTATGTTGTTAGGATCATATAAGTTATTTTTTAAATATTAAAGAGATTATAACTTATTTTAAAGATTTCAATAAATTTCTTAATCTTTTAACATTTTAATTACAAAAAACAAAATTGTTATCATAATATGGTTTAATTATGAAAACTACACCATTGAGGTTTAGCCTAATTAATTACAAAAAACTCAATTATCTATTAAAATTACAAATACACCCTTTGACACTTGTTTATATCTTACAAATTGCATCCCCGGGAGAGATATTTGTTAGATAAATACAAACCTCAATTAGTTTTTGTAACAATTCAAGGGTGACATTTGTCATTTGAAAGATAACTTAGTATTCTTGTAACTTTTTTTTTTTGAGGAAAAGTATTCTTGTAACTAAGCAAAACCTCAAAGGTAGTTTTTGTAATTATCTTATAAATAAATATAAGTTATATAATGTTAGTTCAACCAAAAAAAAATAAAATATCTTATAATTAATTTTTAAAAAAATAGACTTTTCTACAATACCCCACGGAAAAAGATTTTTGGATTTGCATAGTAAAATGAGAAAGAGAGAATCCAAAATTAAAAAGTGGTCACGGATTGGGAAAAACAAGGGCCGACAACAAGGACCAAAACGGCCGTCTAAAGGTTAAAAAAACCACAACAATTTCCTCTTCTGGGAAAGCCTGTTAGCTCTTGTCAAATTGTCCATTCCCTCTCTCAGTTACTGTATACGATGAATATAATATAAAAATTAAAAAACCTAAAAGAAGACAGAAAAAGAGACCTAAACATACGATGAATATAGAAGCTGAAAAACCTAAGAGACTTTAAAAGTGACCAGAATCTGTACACTCTACCATATATACAGTAGTAGACATGATTATTACTGGAATAAGTTATTTTATTTTTGCTTGTTAGAAAAATTGTCACAAATTTTAGATAAAAAATTGAAAATGTATTTACTCCGGCCATTTCATTTATGTTTTGAAAAACGGAGGTTCAAAACTTGAAATAAATGACAATGACGTCATTATTAGTTGGGTAGCATTGAAATTAAAGTGATACGTTATTTTAGGAAACATAATGTGTTTCGCATTTTCATTTAGAGAAAAGTAGAAAAAAGAATTATAATTTCAAGAAAATGGACCGGGTATTTTTCTTTTGTCTTGGTCTAATTTTTGGGCTAATCTAGTAATGAATGTAACTAATAATCGGATTGAAGTCTACGTTTCAACCGAATCATTAAAGAGCGATTCATATGATTGGCTGTCACGACGTAACGTTCTCTTAATTTAGTTCATCATTTCATACTTTTCAAAATTGATATAAGAACCAAACAATATGGACCCGAAATTCAAACATTGGGGTTGAAAATTTTTTGGGGGCTAAATCAATAAAATATAAATATTTAGCACTAAAAATTAATATTTTAAAATAAAATATACATATATTTCAAGTCCAGAATTTTTTTAGCCATTTGATTCAAGTCAACAACCATGTTTTTAATTTCAAACACATATTTTTAGTTATTTTTGAGTTTAATTATCCATTATGCCCTTATTTTCATTTATTAGAACCGAGAAATATTTCTCGAGAGTCAAGATTCATTTCTCAGTGCGCATCAATTTTTCAATGGTCAAATCCTCGCCAAAGAATAAAAAAATAGTATATATGACTGTCATTTTTTTCTTTGTCAAATTGGGTAATTTTTTTGTTCAAAACCATGGCTAAAACGATATTGACTTGAGTCAAATGGCTGATCATTCTTATCTGCACTAATTCAAAATTAATCAATGAAGATCTTCTAATCCACAATTTTATTTCACTTCTTATTACATTGTATCATATGAATGTCACGTGCACAAGATAATATCATAATTGTACATATATCATTCATCCAATATAATAAACCAATAAATAGAATAGGATTGTGGAATAAGAGATCAAGCTAATACTTAATTAGACATGACCTCATCCCACATTGCAGAAAGATAGCTTATTTTATATATCTACAAATATCCATCACATAACTATCATGAGTACTCCTTATCATTTATTAAAATCTCTTTGTTAGTTGGCCTTATTTTTGTGCCTATAGGCTATAAATACCATCACCATCTCATATCTTCCACAGTACGAAACTCTTAATTCTCAAAACCCTACACATACACACAACTGACAATACACATACAAAACCCATTTCCCAAAAATGCATTTCGGATCTGGGTCATGGAGCTCCTACAACATCCCCGCAAAACGCAGCGTTGCGACGGACCCGTACGAGCGCATAGAGAGGATGGCGTCAGCAAGTGCGGTGGTGATTTTCAGCATGAGCACGTGCTGCATGTGCCACGCTGTGAAGAGGCTTTTCTGCGGCATGGGCGTCAACCCGACGGTGTATGAGATTGACGAAGATCCTTTAGGAAAAGAGATGGAGACGGCGTTGATGCGGCTTCTCGGCGGCGCCTCCGCCGTGCCGGTGGTGTTTATCGGCGGAAGGCTGGTGGGCGCGATGGATAGTGTTATGGGGTCTCATATTAATGGGACACTTGTGCCGCTTCTCAAAGAGGCTGGTGCCCTTTGGCTTTGATTTTTTTTTTCTTTTTGTTTGCTCTGTTTTTTTTTTTTTTTAAGAAACTCTTTTTCTCGTTTCTTGAACGTGTTTGTAGATCAAGAAACAGGAAAGATGTGAATTGACCTGGTATGTAATTTCTTGAATATATGCAAAGGAAAGAGGAGTACTACCCTTTAATTACTAGCCTTGTTTTTGATTAATTTCTTTTTTTTTAAAGAGATAAATTAAAGTATTTTGAAGAAAAATGAGTAGCACATATTCATTTATGTAAATTAGATCAAGAGCCGACTGTTATCTTGAGGGGCTAGGTTTGGTGTGTAATATATCTTGGCTTAGAGCTAGAATAATGCTAATATGCGTCTAAGTCTAATTTGGATAATTAATTACGTTTGTTTGTATTATCTGTTGTTGAATTTAATATTATGAGCCCATGCTTGCTTATAACAGGATTCAATAAATTTAAAGGTTAAACGCCAGAGTCAACAAATATAATATTAGGAGACATTTTGGTAGTCTAATGAATAGACCTTTTTAAAACTCAAACATATGCCTGGTTCAATTCTAATTACCTCTGTTCTTTGAACTCAGGATTCGTATGAGATTTCCTGTAAAGAGTGTTTCACGGTGTACTTAGAGATGAAACACTCTTTAGAAACAGACGATCCCATAAATTTGTACTACATATATAATATGCTTCAAACTAATTAAGTCACGGGCAGAATATACGAACTAGTAGAAAAAGTAAATATACCATAGTCCATATAATATATATATATGTATGTATATAGATATATTTATATTCATTATTAAAGAAATTCTATTGAATTTTGGAACAATATATAGTTGTACTACGTGCATTATACTATACTATCACTACAAAAAAAAATTGAGTTTAATGATGCTAATATTTTCACTTGGTAGTGTTTATTAGCGTTACAAAGTATATTACCTACGTTTTTGAAAGCTTCATAGTTACGTTGTTAAATTTGATGTCACAGAAATATCTGTGACGCAAAATCTGTGCGTAGCTAAAACATATTTCCTAACGCTTTTATCAAATGTGTCATTATGTGGTGACGCTCTACTTTCTGTCATGATTGCTAAAAATTTAATATATTTTAAATGAAGTTTTGTTGACGCTTAAAGCATTGTTAAATTTGGAGACGCTATTAAGCGTCTTTAAAATCGCGACGATTTTGAAAATTATTGTCATTAAAATTGTGACGACTTTCACATTTCTAGCTTTTGTAAAATTTATTACAGATCAATTATCTATTACTTTTTTAAAAATTTAATATTTAATATTTAATTTTTGACTTATTTTGGATATATTTGTTGTTGGTCATTACTCATTATACACCACATGTCTCTATCTTATAATTCTTAGTATCAATCTCTACACTTCAAACTTTCAATGTGGAATATATATTCTATTTTTTTTTTTTACTTTGTGACGCTTTTTTCTATGTGTCATCATTTTAATGACACAAATAATAAAAGTGTAAGTAAGTAAATTTTAAAAATTTGGCGATAAATAAAAGAATACGTAAAAAAAATATAAAGTGTTATCAATTTTATGACACTTCTTACTAAGCATTGTCATTTTAAGGACACAAATAAAAAAGAGTCAGTAAATTCTATAATTATCGTGACATTTACAAAGAAAAAATCGGTAATTTTATTAAGATAATGACACTTCAATAAAATTGTCACTAAATTGACTAATATGCTAACACTTTCTAGTAAGTGTCATTAATTTTTATAATCTACGATGCTTTTTAAAAAACGTCATTAAATACTTATTTATAGTGAAGCTTTGTGGTAATGTCATTAGATTAATGTTGAGATAGACCATTTCTCTTGTACTATTTCAAATAAAAATAAATCTTATAGCCAAATACTCCACAGAAGTAAAAAACAGCTAAATTTTAAGCGACATAAATTTTTTTATGTCATCAATAAATTGATTATTTGATTGATTTTTTTCTTTAAATAGCTTTTTACGTATACTTTTATGTTTAACAGACATGTTCAAATACATAAAGCAACCTCGAAATTTGAATAGCTCTAACCAAAAAAGTGAACATTAGTATCAACTTGGATTTTTCTATAACTACAAGATTTGATTCTCGTTAAAGAGTGCGAAGTACATGTAATTAAAAACCTATGCGACGAGTGACGACGTAGGAAAGTCCCCCACTATACTGTCCAATATTTTAGAATGGGGGAGTTTTGACCACGTGGACACAGCATGGATGTCATGCTCACCTTGTTGCCGCAATAATACTCTTATCAAATTAACACAGATGTAGCATAGGAGATCAACTACTTCTAATGTTAAAATAATGATAAAAACAAACATGGTCAGTCTTGGCCCTTATCCGCCTACATTATTCTATCAATTTTGATTCCATCCAATTCCATCGAGGTCTTGTCTAATCGCGCCCAGATTCCGTCTAGGAGCTAGGTCCCAAACCCCAATATGACACCCAACTAACTCGTCTAGCGCTTTTTAGAACACTGGTTTTAAATAGGTTTTGTGGAAGGAGTTTGGGAATGAAAATAATATTTTGTCGTAAATATTGTCTCATAAAGTCTATTTAATGATATCACATCACATTATGTTGATAAAATCTATGAAAAGAAGATTATAAAAAAAAAATAGTGTAATATTGAGCAATGTAGTGAAGTTGATGCAGTGTAGCCCTCTTACACATAATTTTAAGTGGTATATATGTATTTGAGGGAGCTTATAAAGAATTTTATGAAATATTTATAATTATTTTCTAAAAGAAACAAGTTCGTGATATAGCTTTCATATATTAACAACCTAATTTATCTTTTAATCATTCAAATACAAGATGTCATAACTAAATCGCACAATCTCTAGTCTTTTTTATTCAATCGCCTTAAAAACGTATTGAAAAGGCCTCTTCGGCGAGATCTTCTCAAGAATCCAACCCGATCCTCAGCTAGCCTGCAAAAGACTAACCGGAGAGAACTCCGGCGTGAGCACTCCGACGATCAAGTCAGTAAAAAGGGAAGAGAGTAAAGAGAAGTGTATAAAATATAAAAGCTGAATAATAAAAATGCTGATCCCCTTCATTTCTCACCTTCCTCCTCCTTTTATACCCAAGCCCTTTGGTCCTTTGAGGTCCACGTGTCCAATCGGGATTGGGAGATGGATTAAGGCGGAAATCGTCAGGTTGACAAAAAGAACTAGTCACATCGGTCAGGTCGTCCCCAGGGATAGTTATCGTCCACAATCCGCTTTTTAGGATATTAATTACTTGTCGGTCTTTCTCGGAGCGAGTTATTGCTCGCAGTGTGACCGCCATTTAATAACTTTCCCGGTCGCCCACCTTTTTAGTAACTTCATGCCAGTCGATCGAGGCTTTAATTTTTTGTAGTCAAGTCAATCGTATCTATCTACTAAGAACTATTAATCGTCTGGTCGACCTTCTACACTTACTCTTTGTCGGTTCGTCGTTCTAGTTACTTTTTGTCGGTTCGGTCGCATTTTCTAGTTACTCTTTGTCACCTCGTCCAAAGCTCTTACAAATCTATCGTCGTAGGAGCTCTTAATCTACCAGGTCGGCCAAAGCTCTTAATGCTCCCGTCACTCGTCAAAGCTCTTTAATAGTCATCTTAATACCACCAGTCGGCCAAAGCTATTAATAATCTTACCACTCGTACCGAAGCTCTTAATACCCAATCAGGTCGGCCAAGCTCTTATAATTCTATCGGATCGGTCGATTTAAGTTTAGTTATCGCTCAGCTCTGTCATATACTCTTTGTTTAGGATCGCTCCTTTTATATGCACTTAGATACACCGAATCAACTAGTCCCCTACTCTCCTAGTTTGAGTGTAGGTCTAAACTTGGAGAGTAAGAAATTCCGGATCTCCTTAAATGTCTTGAATCAACTAGTCCCCCTACTCTCCTAGTTTGAGCGTAGGTCAAACTTGGAGAGTAAGAAATTCGTGTCTCCCTAAATGTACCGAATCAACTAGTCCCCCTTTCTCCTAGATCGGTCTTAGATCCGAGCTAGGTGAGTAAAATATGTTAGTTAATCTAGTTCCGCTTGATGAATTGGGTCGACCACTCTGGATTGTGAAAGTGTACCCGACCTCTTCCCGCCAGGTTGTCGAGTAATGATTTTGAATTTCAAAAAGTCTTCCTCGATTCCCGCGTCTGACACGCATTTAATTATGTCACTTCAAACGTCCCTTCCTCTCTCCACTCCGGCCGTTGATCTACATATCATCCAGCGGTTCCTATCCATCCTCTCTTCATCTTCCTTGACACACCTCCTATATAAATACCCTATTCCCCTTTCTCACTCCGTTTTCACCATTTTCACTCCTCAAGTTCCCTACAACTTTGGTTCTTTTCCCCCAAAAAAAAAGAAAAAAATTCGTCTCACCCTTTCATCGTCCTTGAAGTTCGTATGGCCAGCAGATCAAGTAAGTTTTAATTCTTACTTCATCTATTATTCTTCTTTTCTTCCTCTATCCCTCTCTCTTTTTTTTTTTAATATATATATACATATAAAAAAGTTTGTTTTGCTTGTATATATATATATATACATATACGCCTAAATCCATTTGCATGCTTCCCTCTTTCCCTCCGTGCACTTTTCGCCCTTCTTCATTCGGATCGTGATCTTTTAATCGAGTTTTCTACACATTTCCCTCCTTCTATAAAAATGGCTTCTTCAAGTAATAATCCACTCGACCAAACATTTATAGTACCTTATCGCAAAGAGTCACTAAATAATCTCCGCATCAATGCGGGCATACCGATTCTTATGAGCTACGCCTTCCGGGCCCACCGATGTACCATACTGACCTCCCGGGGTTTGCTTGTTTTTTTGTGGAGCAACTCGAGGCAGACTCCGCTTCCGTTCGACTGACCGCCGAATCTCCCGGCTATGGTATCCCCTAACCTGGGTTGGTCCCCAACTCCATTAGGTTATTAGTTAGCTTCTCCATGATACTTCCAACACTCACAAGAAGTACCCACACCCCAGCTCCGCGCACTTTCTACCAGCTAAAACTTCCAAAGACTCCAGGCTTTTTTACTTTACTAGCGGGGTTTAGCCAAGTTCATTGATGGCACACCCTCTTCTAACAAGTATTGGAAGAAGAGGTTATTTTACATTTTTCTCCCGAGCCGTGGCCCTTTGCCACTCATTTGGATCGATGACCTTCCTCATCGGGCGCAGGGGTGTTAAACCTACTCGGCCACCTTGGATCTAGTCCGACGTTTAAACAAATGACTTATCATGCCCACTCTTGGTTGAGTCCTGGCTTTATCAGTATTATTTCCGTTTGAGTCCCAAAGCGGTAGATCTACCTGGGGACCTAGGTATAATTGAGCAAATTCTTCCCTCTCTTTTTTTTTTTTTTTTTTGTATTCTAATACCTCCTCTTTGCTTTTCTGAACAATCGATGCAAAGAGAGGCTAGTTCGAAGCGGCCGATGCGAGGAAATCTTCAAACCCATATACACTCGAAGGGGAAGGGCACATCCTTTGACGAGCACCCGGGAGCAGGTCCTCCCGCTCCCCATACTCTAGCTGCCTCGACTCAGAGTCCCCGTAGGCAAGCCTCTCGCAGCCCTTCTCCTCCTGCCGCTGACCTGACTCGCCAGAGAAAAAGGTCCCATGCGGCATCTACCTCGGGGGCATTTCACCCCATAAGGCCCCGACTCAATTTGGCCGATCTCCCAACTGGAGAGGGGGATTCCCCCCTCAATATTATAGTTCCAGAGCTCAATGCTACCTGGGTGGAAAACCTGGTCACTCCCGGTCCATCGAAGCTTTAGGGAATGCGGACATCCAAGTCCGTATCCGAGACATGGCCCATCACGCATCTCGGGTAATAATTTACAAAATCTTAAGTTTTATTCTTCTTCGCTTCAGCCTGCTTACTCATTTAGCGTTTTCCAGATGATTCTTACTATGGGATCAATAGTTCGAGATGCCCGCGTAGGTCTGACTGATGCTACCGAGCTGAGGCGGGCCAACGAGATCCTGCAGCATCGATTCGATCAAGTGCAATCCAGATCTACTACCCTGGATGCGAGTCGCAGTAAGGCCTCTTGAGCAAATTCTGCCTTTAAAGGCCCGGCTCACTAACTCGGAGGACAAGGTTAAGGCCTTAGAAATGGAGTTGACCACGGCTCGAGGGGATGTTATCCGAGCTAGGGAAGAGGGAAGATCCGTTGGGTATGAGGCTGGCCAAGCCGAGTGGCAGCAGGAGAAGGAGAAATATCTAGCTTCTGACGAATTTCTGGACCAGGTGGCTGACGCTGCTCTTCCCTACCTTGAGCAAGGCATGATCATCATGGCTAAAAGGGCTCAAGCCAAGGGACTCACACTCGAGGTCCCTGACCTGCAGGAGGCGATTAAGGAGTTGCCCGACGCCTCCAACAGACAGCCTAATCCTTCAGGGGTGCTCCGTCCGGCTCGGCCCGGCTCAGACATCCTTCCGCCCGCAAGTTCAAATTTCTTAACTACTCATCCTCTCTCGAAACACTAAGTAGCGATAGTGAGGGGACTCCCGATCCTAGTGCTGCCAATGTTCAAAGCAATGTGGCGCCCTAAATGTTTCAGGGCCTTTGTAATTATGTTTTTGTTAATGAACCTATGTACTTAAAAACTATCTTGCTCTGTAATATTTGATGCACATTTTCTCTGTTTAGTTCGACCTGTTGTTTTTTGTTCATATTTCAGTAGTTGGCCTACCCTATTTGGGATGACTCGAGCCGAGCTCGACCTCTAGGGGATTTTAGAGGCCCACGGATGGTCGATTTCTAAGGGACTGAGAGGGTACGAGCTGAACTCGGCCACTCAGGGCTTTGAGCTTGTTTTCCCCGGAGAGAAT
The DNA here is from genome assembly GCA_016081115.2 of Rehmannia glutinosa. Taxonomy (NCBI): domain Eukaryota; kingdom Viridiplantae; phylum Streptophyta; class Magnoliopsida; order Lamiales; family Orobanchaceae; genus Rehmannia; species Rehmannia glutinosa. Next base: position 47,049 of record JABTTQ020001117.1, read on the forward strand.
TTTCCCAAGGGACCTGAGATGGTACGAGCTGAGCTCGGCCACTCAGGGGTTTGAGCTTAACCCTCGGAGATAGAATTTTCCCAAGGGACCTGAGATGGTACGAGCCGAGCTCGGCCACCGTGGGTTTGAGCTTGTTTAACCCTGAGAGAATTTTCCCAAGGGACTGAGATGGTGCGAGCCGAGCTCGGCCACTCGGGGTTTGAGCTTGTTTAACCCTGGAGAGAATTTCCCAAGAGACCGAGATGGCACGAGCCGAGCTCGGCCACCGGGGTTTGAGCTTGTTTAACCCTTGGAGATAGAATTTCCCGAGACCGAGATGGTACGAGCGAGCTCGGCCACTCGGGGTTTGAGCCTGTTTAACCCCGGAGATAGAATTTTCCCAGGGACTGAGACGAGCCGAGCTCGGCCACTCGGGGGTTTGAGCTTGTTTAACCCGGAGAGAATTTTCCCAAGGGACTCGAGATGAGTGACGAGCCGAGCTCGGCCACCGGGGTTTGAGCTTGTTTAACCTCGGAGATAGAATTTCCCGAGACCGAGATGGTGACGAGCCGAGCTCGGCCACTCGGGGGTTTGAGCCTATTTAACCCGGAGATAGAATTTCCCCAGGGACGAGATGGTGCACGAAAGCCGAGCTCGGCCACTCGGGGGTTTGAGCTGTTTAACCCTCGGAGATAGAATTTCCCCCAGGGACTGAGTTGGCACGAGCCGAGCTCGGCCACTCGGGGGTTTGAGCCTGTTTAACCCGGAGATAGAATTTCCCAGGGACCTGAGCATGCACGAGCCGAGCTCGGCCACTCGGGGGTTTGAGCCTGTTTAACCCGGAGATTAGAGCTTCCCAAGGGACCGAGTTGGCACGAGCCGAGCTCGGCCACTCGGGTTTGAGCCTATTTAACCCTGAGATAGAATTTCCCCAGGGACTCGAGATGGCACGAGTGAGCTCGGCCACTCAGTGGGTTTGAGCCTGTTTAACCCTCGGAGATAGAATTTCCCCAAGGGACTGAGTTGAGACAGTGAGCTCGAGCCTCGCCACCGGGGTTTGAGCCCTGTTTAACCCTCGGAGATAGAATTTCCCCCAGGGACTGAGTTGACGAGCCGAGCTCGGCCACTCGAGGGGTTTGAACTGTTTAACCCTCGGAGATTAGAGCTTCCCCAAGGGACTGAGTTGAGTGACTGAGCCGAGCTCGGCCACTCGGGGGTTTGAGCCTATTTAACCCTGAGATAGAATTTCCCAGGGACCTCGAGATGTGCACGAGCCGAGCTCGCCACACTCGGGGTTTGAGCCTGTTTAACCCTGAGATAGAATTTCCCAAGGGACCTCGAGTTGGCACGAGCCGAGCTCGGCCACCGGGGTTTGAGCTGTTTAACCCGGAGATAGAATTTCCCCAAGGGACTGAGAGTCAGACGAGCCGAGCTCGCCACTGGGGGTTTGAGCATGTTTAACCCTGAGATTAGAGCTTCCCAAGGGACCGAGTTGTGCACGAGCCGAGCTCGGCCACTCGGGGTTTGAGCTTGTTTAACCCTGAGATAGAATTTCCCAAGGGACTCGAGTTGGCACGAGTGAGCTCGCCACCAGTGGTTTGAGCGAGACCGGAAAACACTTTATATAGCTTCCAAAATATAGATTTCATTCGACTAGTAAATCACACATAAAATTTCCTTAGATGACATACATTCCATGGCCTAAGAATTTTAGTACCTTTCATATCTTCCAATTCATAAGCTCCTTAGCGATTACTTTAGTGACCTTGTAAGGCCCTTCCCGATTCGCCTCAAGTTTTCCCACCGGCCAGAGCGTCTGCTTGCCTTAAAACCGGTCTCCTACCTTGAAACTCCTCTTCCTTACTTTTTCGTGACGTTGCTTTTAACAAACTTTTGCTAGCTTCCATCTTCAAATAAGCTTGCTCTCCTCTCTTCCACTTGGTCTAACCTCCTCCTCAATAGCTCCGTATTGAGTTCTTCCTCAAAGTTTTGGACGCGGTGGCTTTCCATACCGATCTCTACCGGTGATGGCGGCTTGACCCCATATACTGGATCGAATGGGGTTTCTCCCGTTGCCTCTCGGGGAGTAGTGCGATGAGACCATAACACCGAGTGTAGCTCGTCCACCCATCCTCCTCCCTGCTCGTTCGGCCTTGCCTTGATTCCTTTGACGATAGATCGATTTGTGACCTCTACTTGACCATTCGCTGTGGGTGGGCTACGGAGGTGAAGTCTTTCGCCCGACTTTCATCTCCGCTTAACCATTTTCTCGATCTTTCCCCCCTTCAAATCGAAGTTCCGTTGTCCGATATCGTCTCTCGCCACCCATACCGCTAACCAAATTTTTCCAAATGAAACTTTTAATTTGCGACTCGGATATCCCGCCACGGGTTCTCGCTTCTACCCATTTGCTAAAGTAATCCACCGCTACTATTAAGAATTTTCTCTCGTTCTGTTGCTCTAGGAAAGGTCCCACGATGTCTATCCCCACTTTGCGAAAGGACATGGTGAGCTCATAACCCCTAATAGTTCTGCTGGTTGATGTATTGAATCGTGTCTCGGGCAACTATCACACTTTCTTACCAATTCCTCGGCGGCCTTCTTCCATTTGGGCCAAAAATACCCACTCGGACCACCTTTTTAGCTAAGGCTCTTCCCCGATGTGAGCCCCACAGCACCCTCATGTATCTCTCTCAACACATAGTTACCTTCCTTCTTCGGATAAGATCTCGGATAGGGTGAAGAGAAAGCCTTTTTATACAACCCTCCATTAGCCGAAATCGCATGACTGACTCTTGCTTTTAACCGACCGCTTTCTCTTATCTTCTGGTAGGTCGTTCGTGCTTAAGTACTTATGGAGATCAGCTCTCCAATCATCCATCTCTCCTATTTCTGTGATCTCGGCTCCGATGTCGGGCAGGTGCTATCGTCGTAATCAGGCGTTATATTTCGTGACTCACTTTCCGAGCCGAGCTAGCCACTTTCGAAAGATGATCCGCTTTGGTGTTTTCTCCTCTTGGTACTTGCAAAGAATTCAAATTTGTCGAACTTTTTTACCAACTCGCCACCACTCCTACATACCTCCTCATTCTATCCTCTTTGATATCGAAGTTTCCCCCGACCTGATTAGTTACCAGCATCGAATCGGAGTATGCTATTACCGCCCTGACACCCAGATCCAATGCCATTTTGAGTCCTCTTACCAAAGCTTCATATTCGGCCTCGTTATTCGACTTTGAATCCGAACTTAATCGCAATTCCAGATCTTCCCGGATGGATTGGTTAGGACAATCCCCGCACCGCTTTCCCAATTGAGGCAGTAACCGCCCACATGCAATAGCGGACTGTCTTGAGGAGCTAGGTTCCGAGGCCATTTCTTGCAAAAATCCGCCGAGCTTGTGCTTTGATGGCCACTCTCAGCCTATATTCCAAGTCGAATTCCCCACTTCTACGGCCCACTTTATCACCGACCGACATTTCTGGTTTCCCATGATGTGCCCTAACGGCATATTAGTAAGCACCACCACTTTGTGAGACAAGAAATATGGCCTTAACTTTCGAGTTGCCGCACCAACTGCCAACCCTCCTTTTTCTATTTCGAATATCTTGTTTCCGCCTTGCAAGACCTTACTAACATAATAAATCGGCATTTGCTTATTTCCCTCGACCTTAATAAAACAGAGCCGATCGCCCCTCACTCCTATGGAAAGATATAGATACAATTCCTCACCGCTCTGCTTGGTTTGGTGAGCGTGAAGTGCTACTAAACACGCTTTCAATTCCCTAAAAGCTTGTTCGCACTCCAGGTGTCCATTCAAGTTTTGGCCTTTCTTAACACCTTGAAGAAAGGGAGACTCCGCTCCGCCGACCTAGAGATGAAACGGCTCGATCTCCGCTTATACACCCCGTGAGTCGTTGTATTTGTCTTGCCAACGCGTTCGTGGGTGATTCCATTTCTACTACAAATTTCTTACTTTCTCGTGGATTCACTTCGATGCCCTTCTCCGTAACCATGAAACCAAGGAACTTTCGGACGACACCAAACGAGCACTTAACGGGTTTAACTTCATTCCAAACCTCCTTAATGCTACGAACGTTTCTCCCAGATCCGCTTATATGGTCCTTTTCTTTCCTACTTTTTATCAACATATCGTCAACGTAGACCTCCATGTTACGCCCAACCGCCTTTGAATACTCTATCCATCAACCTCGATAAGTAGCCCGGCATTCTTTAGCCCGAATGGCATAACTACGTAACAATAAGTCCCCGGGAAGTGACGAAGCTCACCCTTTTCTCGGGTCTTCCTCCGCCAACCCGATCCGATGGTAGCCTTGGTATGCATCCATCATGCTCACGATTCATACCTACCGCCGTGGAATCTACCAATTGATCAATCCGAGGTAGTGGGTAATGATCTTTGGGACAAGCCTTTATTGAGGTCTCTCAAGTCGATACACATTCTAAACTTTTCACCTTTTGGAACCAAAGACCAGCGTTAGAGACCCATTCCGGAATGGATCTCCCTTATATGTCCAAACTTGTAACAATTTCTCCACTTCTTCTTGAATGATTTGATCTTTCTCATACCCAAACGGCCTCTTCTTCTCGTTTGACCGGTCTCACTAAAGAGTCCACGTTTAAATGGTGCTCCACTGTGCTAGGGTCGACCCCCTTGTAGGTCTCTTGACGACGTGCGAAGACATCTCTGTTCTCTCTCGGAAGTCCACGATTCCTTCAGTTAGCTCGGATCCTAGTTTAGTTCCTATCTTAACCACTTTTGACGGATCTCCGGGGTTAGCTCTATCGTCACGCCTCTTCCTCGGCCGACGACATCGAAAGTGTCCGGATCTTTTTCTTTTCTTTTTTTCCTATTTTAATGGGCTTGGTTTCCTTGTCCATTTCTACCACCTTTCTCTTGGATTTCCTCTCGCTTCTCCCTTCCTAATCGCCTCAACGTAACATTTTCTTGCCACTGTGCATTTCCCATACTTCACCTATCCCATCCCCTACCACGAACTTAAGTTTCATGTGGAATGTAGATACAATAGCTTGAAAAGAATTAAGGGCGTGTCTACTAATTATAACATTGTAGGTGGAGTAAGAGTCCACAACAAGAAAAGTTACCATCCGTGTTTTTTTGCATGGGAGATCTCCAGAGACATGGCAAGGTAACCTGTCCGAGCGGCTCCACCATTCCTCCTCCAAAACCGAACAGGCGGTCTCTCATCGGCTTGATCTCCATTTCCAGCTCCATCCTTAGGTAGCTTCATGAAATAATACATCGATCGAGCTTCCAGATCCACCATGGCCCTGGCTACCTCGTAATTTGCTATGGTTGTTGTAATTACCATAGCGTCGTTATGCGCGACAGACACTGTTCATCTCTACCAAGGATATCTCCAGGGCTTTCCTCTTTCCCCAATATCGAGCACCTCTTCCGAACTTCGGCGTCGACGCTTCAAGGCCGATTTGAATCTCCATCATCGGTCCTCCTACGATCATATGAATAGTTCCTCTGGATGGAGCCGGCTTGGCCGAGGAATGGCCATGTTTGCCCTCGGCAGGCCTGTCTTGTCTATCAGGACTTCTGTCTGTCCCTGGTCGTAGCTCGTGCTCTTGTTTAACCCAGTTCTGCAACCATCCTTTTCTTATCATGCGCTCGATCTCATTCCTTAAATGCCTGCATTCCTCGGTGGTGTGTCCATATTCATTATGAAAGTCACAAAAGAAATTAGACCGAGGTCTAATGGGAACAGTTGAGTAGTTCCCCGGCCATTTCAACTCCCTATGCCCTACTGTCGCCATTAACACCTGCGCACGGGGGGCGGTTAAAGGCGTGTATTTTGTTAGGTCGGGCGCCCGATTTAACAGTCCAGGCCTTCCTTCTGGCTCACGAAACCGCTTATGTCCTACCGATGGCACCTCTACCCTGTCTTTCCTCTTCTCCCTACTTTCGTCCTTCTTTCCTTTCTGTGCTTCCTCCAAGTTCACGTATTTTTCAGCTACCGCCAATAGATCGCCGAAACTTTTAGCGGGTCGCTTAGCTATTGACTTGAAGAAATCACTTTCCTGCAATCCCTGAGATAAGGCACTGGATAGCACCTCTTGTGTAGCTGAGGGTACATCCAGTGCTGCCGAATTGAATCTCTTCACATATCCCCTAAGGGGTTCATGCTCTCCCTGTTTTATACCGAAGAGGGTCAGAGCAGTCTTTTGATGTTTCCGCGAGCTTGCGAATTGGTGTAAAAAAGGCCGAGAAATAACTCATCAAAAGAACCAATGGTATCGTTAGGAGTTGACTAAACCATTCTTTGAGCCGATTTAGCCAGGGTGGTCGAAAGACCCGACATTTCACTCCATCCGGGTGTATCGGTCGCAAGGCAGCAAGGTCAATTCTCGAACCGACACAAATGCTCCCATGGATCCGTGGTTCCGTCGTAGTCATAACTCGGTGCCCTCGAAATTAACAGTGAGATCGTCCGCCATGACCACTTCCTTGAACGGATTCTCTCTTTACCACCTCTTGCCCGACATTCGCCTCTTCATCTCCTCACCTCCGCCCGTAAACTTCTCCAGCTCCGACAATGGTTCCTCCCCGGTGCTACCCTATCCTCCGCTCGACCCGCTTCTCTTACAAAGAAGAAACCTCTCCTTTCTCGCCCATAAGGTATTGACCGCGCTTTGAACTATGAATGACAAGTCCCCTGGTCCCCGGTTACTGGATCGACGCGCGAACAGGGCCTCCAAGTTAGCCACCTGGGCCTCATCGAATCGTGAGCTGGGAGTGGGAGGCACCGATATTGTCACTCCATCCCCGCCCGGATGGGGTCGCCTCTACCCCCGGTGTGGTGACTCCATCTCCGCTGGGCAGGGTTACCCCCACCCCATCGGAAGATCCTCCCGCACCAACCACCTCCTTGCTTTTCGAAACCAAACCTGACATTCTCACGTCTTATACTCAAATTTCCCACAGACGGCGCCACTTGAAAAGGCCTCTTCGGCGAGATCTTCTCAAGAATCCAACCCGATCCTCAGCTAGCCTGCAAAAGACTAACCGGAGAGAACTCCGGCGTGAGCACTCCGACGATCAAGTCAGTAAAAAGGGAAGAGAGTAAAGAGAAGTGTATAAAATATAAAAGCTGAATAATAAAAATGCTGATCCCCTTCATTTCTCACCTTCCTCCTCCTTTTATACCCAAGCCCTTTGGTCCTTTGAGGTCCACGTGTCCAATCGGGATTGGGAGATGGATTAAGGCGGGAAATCGTCTAGGTTGACAAAAAGAACTAGTCACATCAAAGTCGTCGCCCCTGGGATAGTTCTTGCCTCTGTCAAACCGCTTTTTAGGATATTAATTACTTGTCGGTTTTTCTCGAGCGATTATTGCTCGCGGTGTGACTCGCCATTTAATAACTTCCCCGCCAGGTCGCCCACCTTTTAGTAACTTCATGCCAGTCGACGAGGCTTTAGCCTTTTGTAGTCAAGTCAATCGTATCTACTAAGAACTATTAATCGTCTGGTCGTCACGGCTTTCATTTTCTTACTCTTTTTGTTCGGTCGGCGCACTTCTAGTTACTCTTTTTGTCGATTCGGTCGTCGCACTTCTAGTTACTCTTTGTCACGGTCCAAAGCTCTTACAAATCTATCGTCGGGTCAGTAGGAGCTCTTAATACTACCAGTCGGCCAAAGCTCTTAATGCTCCGTCACTCGTCCAAAGCTCTTTAATAGTCATCTTAATACCACCAGTCGGCCAAAACTATTAATAATCTTACCGACTACTAAGCTCTTAATACCCAATCAGTCGCCAAGCTCTTATAATTCTATCGATCGGTCGTACTAAGTTTAGTTCTCGTCATTTCTGTCATATACTCTTTGTTTAGGATCGCTCCTTTTATATGCACTTAGATACACCGAATCAACTATTCCTCTACTCTCCTAGTTTGAGCGTAGGTCTAAACTTGGAGAGTAAGAAATTCCAGATCTCCTTAAATGTACCGAATCACGTATCTTCAAAATAGATCTATATAATATCTTTTAAAAATGTCTACCTCATAGGATTTATAAAATAATTTTAGGAAATACAGAAATAAAAAGAACGTTAATGACATTATGATCATATATTTTGTGTCATCTCTTTTTCCACATCGTCTGCTCCAAACCAGATGGAAAAAAATGAAAAAAAAAGAACTAAAAGTTGATTAGATCAGTTTACAGAAAAATTGCCAAAAAAAGAGACCCCCACCCTAAAACTATAACACCCATGAATAGTGACAGGCCTGTCACTTTTATTTGTAGCCTGCAAAGTAGGTCACACATGATTATTCTTCATCTTCAGTCTTGCTTTAATACGTCACTTGCCTAAACTTGATTGGGCCGGATATTGAACATAAATTTCATTTATGTATTTATTAGGTAACTATCAGTGGTGGTTACATGTCCAGTTGGCCTAGGTTGGCTTGTATTTAAAACTATAAGTTGATGTTTGGTTGAATGCAAATTATGTGGAGCTTTTAAGGATTTCAATTGCTTCATCAACTATTGACAAATGATTTAAAATTGACTACTGACTAGTAGTTGAATTTTATAAGTAGGGGCAACATACTTTGTAATCTAAATTAATTATGGTGATTATTGCATTTTGCGAGCTATATATTTTTTTTTTTACACTTTATCATATAAGTTACACATGTTTTGCACTTTGCCACATAGGTTAACTCAATTGTTGAATTTTTCGTCGGAATTTTTTTTACATGCATGATACGTATCTTGGTTATGCACTTTTTAGTCAATTCCGTGTTATTTATGTGGGCAAAATAGTAATCTAGTTTTTCAACATTAGAATCCACAGTTAGAAATGAACACAAAAAAAATCTGAAATTGACCAAAGATTGTACAAACAAGAGACATGTCATGGATGTGACAAAATCCAAACGAAAAGTTCAATAATCGAAGTGTTCTAAATGGCGAAATACAAAATATGTGTACTTCAGTTCAGATGACAAGGTATAAAAAAAATAGCTCCAAAAATGCCAAAAGCACCATAATTTGTGTTTTAATTGACCACCAAAAAATATCATTTTCATATAATTAATAGAACCACCAACTGTGGAAGATGGATAAATAGAAGATGGCCGAGCCCAAACAACCCTGGACTTTTCTATGCATGAAGGCCCAAATTGTTGGAAGTAACTAAAACAAGAGAAAAATATCTAGAAGCCCTTAGGAGAAGAGTGCAATGTGGCGGAACGTAGAAACCAATTTTGTAGCCCAGTCCACCTTAAAGCCCAGTATATTGATTTAGGTTATTAATTGCTCAAGCCCATAAGAATCTCAAAAGGACTGAATTTTTAGTATGTCCAATAAAATGTGCAAAATGTCCATTCAGCGTTGCATGGGTTTGCCCCAAGATTTCTGAATTGTTTGGTCCAAAAGTATTTTTGAATTTTGCAGAGGTAAAAATATTTCAATTCTTTTTTTAAAAAAAATTCAAAAAGGAAAAGAAAAAAAAACATGATGCAGCTCAGTTTCAACGCGCGTGGAAGAAAAGTGACGTAGAAAAGCAAAAACCCATCAAAAATTTCCAGTGGTCGAATAAAGGTTTGAGTAACTGAGATAAAAAAGCACAGAACTTCACTGCGAGTCCATCCGACAAGATTCTAATAATAACCCTCTAACAGAAAATTAAATAAAAATGGTAAAGTATAAAAGGTAAAAGAAATCAATGGGAAAGGAAAAAAAAAAAAAAAAGGGAAAGGCAAATAAAATAAAAAGAGCAAAAAGGATAAAAAAAGAAAGAAGAAGAAAAAAGAGAATCGCACTGCACAGAGCGCAAAGGGCAGCACTCAGACGCGGAATTCATCAAGATCTGGTCTAGGTTTCCTCAATTTCAAAGTGTTACTGACGCATTAAAAATTCAGAAGCCCTATAATGGCTTTTTCGCACTTCTGATTTGGACGAATTTGCGGTAGGTGGGAAGTGAAATTTGGGGATTTACGGTGTTTTCCTTATCCAAGGGTTAATTTGGGAGAAAACAAATGCCGGAGGAGGACTTAGTGGAGCTGAAGTTCAGATTATACGATGGATCAGACATCGGTCCTTTTCGCTATTCACCGGCGGCAACTGTTGCTATGCTTAAGGAGAGAGTTGTGGCTGAGTGGCCTAAAGGTTAATTTACTGCTTCTTTTTATCGGCTTATGAATATTGAGCTGGAACGTAATCTTTTTTTTTTTGCGTGTTTGATTGGAGGACGACGAATAATTGTTTAATGAAGTTTATGTTACATTTTTGGGATTCAATCTTCAATTTTTTCTTGAATGTTATGAGTGGAAGCCTATATGTGATTTTCTGGGGATTAAATGCGGCTAAGTAAGAGGGAACTTAATATTTCTTTTATGCTGATCTCTACTGAAGTTCTGAAAATGTTATTTGAAATAAAGGGTTTATTTGAGAGAGTTTAGTACAGGTTAAAACAACTGAGGGGATCCTATGGAAATTTTGTGTTTGCCAAGTTAAGAGTTCAGTTTTCAACATACTTGTATGCGTTATAATACATATCTTAGATCATTATATATTGTCTTAAATCCCATGCTTAAACGGCTTGTTTTTGGCTATTCTGCATGTCTATCATTGTGCAATTGAATGGAAGTTTTCTATGTTATCAGATAAGAGAATTGCACCAAAGGTAGCAAACGACGTGAAATTAATATGTGCTGGGAGAATTGTAGATAATAACAAGACTGTTAGCCAGTGCAAGATGCCCCTTGGAGAGCTACCTAACGGACTTATCACCATGCATGCTGTTGTGCAGCCATCTTTAGCCAAAGCAAAGACAGGTAACTCATTTTGACTTATCAAGGTTCATTGTTCTGCAACCTGCTCACATAGAGTCGCAAGTTCAACTTTTCTAGTTATACAATTAATCTATGTGAAGTTGTTGATTGGCTAGCCTTTTAGAATGGAGACTTCCTCTTAAATTTGCATCTGATTATTTGATTTCCTTGGAATTTCAGCTCCTACTTGTGTAGATAATTTCTGGATCATTGCTTTTATGTGTTAAAATATGAGTGTTTATTATTTAGTATCAATATACTTGCAGAGATTATTTGCCATGGATTTGGTGATCACACCAGAGTTGTAATGACGATCACCATAGGAAATTTAGCTATTAAATCTTGAATATAATTTTCTCTCTTAAAAGTGGGCATCTACGACTTGAGATTATTCCTCTGAAGGTTCTTAGAAAGTGTCGTGAGTTTTAGATGTTACGATCCACCGAATGTTTGGGTTATAAAGAAAGAGATCTACACAATTGGGATGTGGATTTTGATTCCTAGCAAGGTTCAACAAGATGCAGGATTCCTTTTTCAGGGCTTCATAATCAGTTATCTTATTGTTAGAGTTAGTTAGAGACGTGTAGATTTTAAGTTGCGAAAGCATGGTCAAACACAAGTGCAGATGTATTTTGCCAATCATATAGTTGGTGCAAGAATTGTTGACTTCTTGTATGTTTTTCTGCTTATTTTGGTCTTGAGGCACTAACCTCATTCGATGACTTGATTTCTTCATCTTTCCTTTCCTCCCCTGCTTCTCTCCCCACTCCATACCTTTTCTTTTCCCTTTCATTGGCAGTGGCTTATTAGCATTGTAGTGACCTGTAATTCTCACTTACTAGTTTGAGCCAACTTTCTGTTCTATATATGATCAGAATGATACCATGTTATATATATTTATATATGTAAAATTTTCATTCTGAAATTAATCTATTTCTAATATCTTGTTTGTTTGGTTATTATGGGCGTCTTAGATGACATTTTGTATGAGGAAATGGGATAAGAATCCTTTCACACACATGTTTGGTAGATCTCATTACTAGTAATACTCATTGCTATGGAATTCTCCTTTCACAAAATTGTTGTTGGCATTCCACTCACTTTCTGAGTTTGTCCATACCAGTCTTAATTTTTCCAAACACCCTCGAATAGTTGAAAGATGGCGAGTTTACCGTTATCCTCTTCTGTACGTAACATATTATTTATTCGTATTGAATATGTGCATTCATTATGTGCTAATATAAATGTGTGTGTGTGTATTGTGAATGTTTTATAAAATGCAGAATTTTTTACCAAGGACTAAGCTGTTTCTTTTGTTTTGCCACTATATTATTGCTACCAAACATGGGATATCCCATCTTTGTTTCATCTCAGTGCCACTTTTATTTCATTCGTAAGTTCATCTCTACCTGAATAAATTCATTCGTTGACCAAATACCACTGTATTGTTATTATTATTATTATTATTATCTCTTTTTTTTTTTATCGGTATTATCTCTTTGTTATAAACATGATACCAGGTAATAGGTCTTAAAGTTTCTGGTATTGTCTGGAATTCATATTTGCCTCTGTCTGTTACAAATTTGGCCCGTGGAAGTAGTTGAGTAGTAACTGCTAACAAAAGCTTGAAATTTGTTTGCAATCAGAGCCCCCCCAAAAAAAAAAAAAAAAAAAAAACTTTCAAATTTTCTTTTTATTATGTATAAATTTAAATATTAAAATTATTTATTAGGAAAATTTAGTATTCAGCCCCCCTAAAATTATTCATTTAAATGTGTTGTATTCCCACAACTGTAATTTCGTTCGCAAATTCCTGCATCCGCCATTGTTTGCAATACATGTATTTACCTTAAAGTAGAAGTCAATGATCCTCAAATTTAAAGTTGGCATTTGTTAAGATCTCACTTTTGTCACTGCCTTCTGAAAATGAGGAGCTTTATAACCATTGCAATTTCATTTCCTTGATGTGCTATCTTTAAGTCCTTTATTTTCTCTTTTTTTTCCCCCATCTAATTGCTTAGTTGCTGAAAGTTACCATTGTGTTCACAGAAAAGAAGGTTGACGAGACCCCTAAGAAGAACATCTGTTCATGTTCCATATTGTGAGAGTGTAAGTTTGATTCAGCATTTGCTTGTGGACTTCTAGGCGTGGGTTACCTTCTCTGTGAACTGTGAAGTCGGAAAAAGACAATAATTTGTAAACAGGACAATACTATTATTCAGTGTATGCTTGAGGGCGTTTCTTTGTAACAGTTGTTTGTTATTATGTATTTGTGTTTCTATAAATTTGATGCGTTTTGTATATTTGTAGCTTCAAATTTTTTATATGCTGCGAAAATACAGTCTGTGGGCTCTATTACCCTTAAAAGGGTTTACAGTAGCTGGAACTTCTGGTGAATACAAAGTCTTTCTTTGGCTTTTTAGCTATATATTGGCTGATTTAATTTCTTTTTGTTGTTGAGTTCAATGTGTATACAGAGTATAGTAACATACATATAGGGATAATTACAAAACCTGCCTGAGGTTTGGGCTAATTACAAAAAAACCCAGAGATGTTTCAAAAAGCCTCCTCAAATTATCCCGTGCCTCAAGTTTTTTTTTTTTGTAATTATCCCCAACATATATAATGCTTTGGAATGTCAGAACTTCGAAACGCTTGGTGCAAAGTTTTCCATTATTTTCTTTATCTGTTTGGTTGTGTTAAATTATCACTTTCTTGTAATGAAAAATGAACTCTTAAATTAGGATGTAATGTCTATGGTTCTATTTTCTTGTGGGCAGATGTTGACCCAGATTTTTCAGTCTTCTGCATCAGCCGCCAGGTAAACCTAACTGGTTACTTTGGATTCACTGGTAAAGATATTCGTTTCCTGTACTGTATGCAGTTTTATTAATGAAAAATATAGTTACAGCCTAAGGGTTCGAGCACAAGAATTTCTTATATTGTTTCTATTAGATTATCGTTGGTTTAGAAAACTTAAGTTTGTTTAATGTGAGTGGTCATCATTTTATTGGTCATTATCTTTATTATTCCTAATGAGGGCATAAATGTGTTGTCACAATAAGAACAAACAGTTGTAAGATTCTATGGAATAGAAATAGATCATAAGAATGAAGATTAATGAATATATCATTACTCATAATTGGTTTTATTTCTTTGGACTCTTGTCAATCTCTTTGTCCATAGTGATGTAAATTGTGTGTTTCTGGTAGTCCAGTAGTTTAGACATAGGGGGAGAAGTCAGCCATCTATAAAATAATTACACAATAAATAAATAATAAACATTTATTAAGCCAATCACACCGTCACACGCAAATTAATCAATAATATTTGACCTAATCCTAAGGCCCCTTTCTAGATACACAAACAAGAAAAATAAACAACTCTATTTCCTTTCCTCTTTTGTTCTGGGCTTTAACTTTATAAAGCGGAAGCTTGATTGGATTAAATTAAAAGCAATTATGAATAATCTAATAATTAATTAAGTGAAGCTGGAAGAAAAAACGAAACACGTATAGTACGTAATCTGCATGACATTAGCAATTTAGCATCGCCATGCAGAAGCAGCAAGAATAGACCTATCTTGCCACCCCAAAAGCAAACAACCTTTGTCTTCTGTCAACCTATACCCATCACATGAATAAAGTCCCAGCAATATTTTTGATTGAGTCACTGCATTTGAACTTAATGGCACCCCTTGAAACCCTTTCCCTTCCATAATTTTCCTCCATTTCTCGAGCCTCTCGTGCCTCATTACCCTCTCCGGCCCCTCGTGCGCGACGATGTTCCTAATCTCCGGCAAGAAAATAAGTTGCTCCACTTTAGCCCTCTGGGCCGAATCAGGCGGGAATGTCGCGTCCAACGAATCGAATATAGCCGAATAATAATGCAATGCCTCGAGAAAACGGCCCAAGAAGTAGGGCCCGTTATGGCTAGCTTCTTGTTCGACTATTGTGACTATATTCGGCGCTTGGTCTCTAATCATGGCCAATAAATTCCCAAGACAATTTCCCGGGACCCGATGGAGGCGGTTAACTGAATTAACCGCCAGAGCCTCACCGACCCTCCGATTAAACATGTGAGGTTTCAGGTCCTCGAGTTCTTCACCGACCGGATGGAATTCAAACGGGACGTGCAGCGAGTGAGCCAGTTCGGTCAAACATCTTCCGGTTTCCCTCACAGACTCAGGTGAGGGCCCCACTCCCGTGATTCGGAGAAAGGGGGCCCCACCTGGCCTGGCAGCAAGGGCTTGCATGAAAGCAGGCCATTGGTAGCCTTGGAGGATATCGAGATCGATTACATGAACACGCTCCTCGGCCTCAAACGCCTCGAAAATCGCTTGATTTGCGGTGAAATGAGCAAATTTGATGTAAGGACAGGCCTGATAAAGGATTTGATAGATCTTGAGGATTTCTAGGTTGTCTGGTGGAAAAGGGTTGAAAGGCTTTAGATTTGAGGTGCTTGGTTTATTTGTAAGTGTTGCAGCTAATCTTGCACTCAGGGCTTCGGTGAAACAAGCTGCTACACGCTGCATGGAATCGCCAAGGGCCAAAACGACGCGGTTTAGGTGGTGTATGTATCTCCTTGCTAGCATGTAATCTTCCTTGGAAACTGCTTCTGCACAAGCGAGAAGAAGGTGTACAAGTTGGAGTCCACTATCTTGTTCCTGTATGTTCATTTCAACAAGAACGAAATAGATTAGTATTCCTGTTTCATGGAGAATTAAAACGTTGGGTAAATTATAAAGATTATCCCTGAAATTTAGCCTAATCACAAAAGAATCCAATTATATTTCAAAATTACAAATACCTCCTTAAAATATTACAAACACCCTGAACTGTCTGTGTTTAGTTAGCAAATACCCTCTTTTGACAGCGTAATTTATAAAACGGAAACAAATACTGAGGAGTTACTTGTCATTCTGAAAGATAACTGATATATATTTACGTATAGGGATAATTATTGAAACCCCCTTGAGGTTCGGACTAATTACAAAAAAAAAAAAAACCATAGATTTTTGGAAATTACGAAAAACGCCTTGAGGTTTGATTTTGTTTTACATTTTTTCCCTTCATAAACAAAAGACACTTCAAAAACTCCCAAGGTATTTTTAAAAATATTATAGTTACACCTTTAAATTTAAGACAGAATCACACTTTTTTGTAAATTTGAAACATCTCTGGGTAATTTTTGTAAGTAACCCTTTTAAGTTGTCCATATAAGTTGATCAGTCAATTTATGATCACCTGTTCATCAGGTGCAAGCATTGGCACCATCAAGGTATTGTGTGGTGTTTGTAGATGATTTTGCTGATGAAGTTGTTGTTGTGGCTCTTGTTGTCTTTGCATTCTCGACTGTTGTTGTTGTTGTTGCCGTTGGAGCTGTTGTTGTTGCTCTTCCCGTTGCCTCTCCTGTTGCAACTGTTGAGCTAACGGCAACTGTTGAGTAGCAGTAACAGATCCCATCTGATAACTAACACCGTTCTCTTGAGTCACCTGTGAGTTTTCACAAAACCGTGTCGAATTATTAGGCATTGCCAAACAGTCCAAAAGCTCCGGCACCATACTCAGAGCATCGTAACAATCGTTCGACCCTTCTCCTCCTCCTCCTCCTCCTCCTCCGCCCGGTAATTTCATCGGTGAAAATACCATGAAATTATCGTCTTTATCGTAATCGTCCAATAGGCTCTCAAGGGCCGGCATGGAAAGGCTCTCAACTTGCTCAACTTGCAAGAACTGATTGTTGGGCGAGTTGAAAACCCTGTGGAGAGGGCTCATGCCCTTTCCCTTGTGGGTCCCAAGCGGGGACGGGAAGCGCGGGGGCGACGACCCCACAAGACTCTGCCCATGCATTGTCTGACCATAGTTGAAGTAGTTGTTGTAGTTTGAGGCCTGTGGGGATGATGACAGCATGTTTCTGACAGGGGAGCAAATCATGAAATCAGCATCAGAAATTAATGAGTCCCAAAGGGAGTAATCAGGGGACTGGATTTCAATTTCTCCATTTTCTTCATATTTGAGATTTGGGATGCTGAGATTTGTGGGGATCAAGGTGTTTAGGCTTGCCACTGGGGTTATGGTACTGTGTGTTTTTTCACACAGTGATGAAACATCTGAAGAAGATGTGGGCTCTTGTTTTGTGAAAGAATCAACTGAGATTTTGAGGTTGCCCATCTCAGATTTGATGCTGCATGTCTCACTCTTCAGAGTCCCCATGTTTGCCACAAGGGGAATTAATCATCAAGTGTTTACAAGTATATATTATGCAGAATGGAATGACGTCGTGTATCCTTTTTTTAAAAAAAAAGAAAAAAAATTGTTTTGTTTTCTTGTATGGGAATAGGAAAATTGAATTAAAAGTGGGAAATGTGTGTCCGTTTCTTTTTTAGTGATTTGAAGTTCTTGTCTCATATTCACATATTGTCCAATAAAAGTGAAAGAGAATGAGATGTGGGGACAAATGAAATCCAGTCTAATGTGATTGGAGGTTAGTGAATTTTAAGCACCTCTTTAATTTCACCTTTACAAAGATTTTTGTTAATTTCTAGATACAATAACTTTGTCATCTTCGATGATTGTTTTTTACTATTTTATTACAATAATTTGGTTAACAAGAATTTCGGCCTAGTGGGAAGGTCTGTAATCTTACTGGACGACAGTTTGGGATATGGGCCCCAGTTCCCTTGGGCCGGCCCACTTGGAACAAGAGAGGAGAATCATCAAGGAATAGCTCAAATTTTGATTCGTTAAAACCAGAAATGCCTTTAAACTTTAAAGGAAAGACTTTATAATTACATAACATATTTTTGTTGAATATTTCAATGCATTAGTATGTTATTCGTCTGAATAGTGAAATACAAAGTAAAATAAGGAAGTAGAATAGAAAATCTGAACCCTCGTGATATGTTTCATTCTCATCAAAAAGAATAAATTTCTCTTAGAAGATAAAAAGAAAAGCTAAAGTCCCAAATGCAAACATTGAACTTAAAACATATTTATGATAAATATGACTTTGAAGACCAACGACTCTCAGGAGCACATTACGAAGAAGATGTCTTACGTGAGACAGTCTCATGCATCCAAATTCATGAGACGAATCTTAAAATATACGAAAATATAGATTATTTTTATGGGTATAGATTTGGGTCGAAATTCTATTTAAATATAGGACCCGTCCATACAAGTTTTTGTGCATTATGAATGATAATAATTTCTCAAAAGAGGGAGGTTTACATGAACTTTGTACAAAAAAATATGTTGCTTGATTATTTGATCAACAGCTTTGATTATATATATATATATATATATATATATATATTTGTCAAATATTATAGGGAATGAATAGTTAGTTAATTTACAAATTCATCTGATTATATTGTATATCAAAATTATTATGGGTGGATTTATATGATAATTTTCCAAGAGATATATTAGACAATTTATACATATATGTATTTTCAAAAAAAAAAAATTGTTAGTTGAAGGTGACGACAGAAAGTAGGACATTGAAGAAATCGAGTGATAAGGCGTGGGTGACGCCGCCTAATCCTTGGATTTGCCATAGGATTGAAGCTCTTTGTCCTCCTCCTCCTCTCTTCTCATTCGGCTTGTCCTTCTCTTTTCTTTTCCAAATATTTTATCCATTCACATTTAATTTCAGGCTTAATTTACCAATTGCTATAATAGTTTTGTTAAGAAATCGTTATTAATATGGTTTTATAGATTATGTATTTTGGGACAGGAGAAAAAAAAGTTTTGACCTTTATGAAAATTTAATAAACATTAATTATTTTGGGCTCAATTATATTATCACTCATATACTTTCTAAAATAAAAGGAAGAACTTCCATATTTTTTAACCTTGTTGAATATACTGCCATGGTGTATTTAATATTTTTTTTGAAATAGAGATCCCCATGTCAAAAAAAAATTGACATCCCAGGTAAGGTTGGGAATCCCGACACGGTAAGATAAATCAACACGAACACGACACGGATTTACTGAGGGAGACCCGTTCACAAGCACAAGAAAGTGAAGAAACTCAAAACCGAACACGACTAACACAAATCTGACACGATGTTATCAATTTGTCTAAAATATAGTTATTTATATTTTAATTAGTTTTTGATGTATTTTAAGCATAACCCGAAATCAATATGAAACCAAATATGACCCGACCCAATGACCCATAATCCCAGGTGACTAATTAGACTACGTATTAAGGAAGCATTTATAAACACTAAAAAATAAATCGATTCTTAGTTTTTAGCTGGGAAGAAAATTATATTTTAGTGCTCGTAAATGCTAGCTTAATTCTGCTTCTTGTTCAACTTCTGGTTTGGCAAACAAAATCATATTTTAGTGCTTATAAATGCTAACTTCTGCTTCTGGTTTGATTTTCACACACAAACATATTTTTACAACTTCTCCACAGTACAATCTCTCTTAATTTAAAACATACGTAACACGACACATCTAGTGGTTTCTTATTTTATTTTTTTGTGTTTTTAAGTATCTGTGAAATATAGGCACAATAGTACGACGATTTTCATTACTTTTGTTTTCAACGAAAACTAAACGGTGGATTGGATTTATCCCTCCTTTCAATTTTTCGGTTTGATCGCTTGAGAACATGCATAAAATTAGCAAACGTCCGTGGCCTGGTTTGATTGGTTCTACTTTGCAAAAAGACAGAATAAAATATATAAAATATCTATATTTTGACTTCGTATGAATTGATGGAGACATGGTGTGTGAACAAGTACTATTTGATCTGGATAACTTATGATATTTATTAAAACGGATTTTAAATTGAGCTTCTTTAATTACTCACTCCTTGTGTTTTCTTTTCCTTTTTTTTTTCTTAGAAAAAAATGTTATTGAATGCATATTGATGAATGATGAGAAGGGATGGACCTAAATCAAAAGAATCCAACGACGGAACGACCCAAGTTAAGAAAGTGGCCCAAACTTATAAAAAAATCATGTAGGCCCAACTACAGGAAATAATAACCCAAAAACACCTTAATCTTTAATAAACAGAGTCCATGGGCCTTAACAGCTTAATATGGCTTGAACCGAAACATCAAATGAAAGAGGAGCGTCATGCTAATGTCCTGCATTTCTAAGTTCAACTCGTTCAAAGTTTCAGTAATTGGATTCATGCATCATAATTCAAAGAAGTAGGTACACATTACAAATGGGCTGACATTTCAATTACTAAAAATCATACATGAGAAATTATATACATATATGCAATCATGCAAACATTTGAGGGGTAATTACAAAAACTATACCTGGGTTTTGAGTTAGTGACAAAAAATCCAAAGATGTTTGATTACAAAAAAAAAAAAAAAAATCTTTAATGTTTGATTTTGTGTTAAAGTAAGAAATGTTTGTAATATTTTTACAAATTTAAGGAGATGTTTGAAATATTTTTGTTTATATACAGTATCAAACCTTAAGGTTTTTTTTTTGTGTGTGTGATTTTTAAAAACCTATGAGTTTTTCCGTAGTTAGCTCAAACCTCAAGAGCAGTTACTGTAATTATCCCAACATTTGATGTGGAATGGAACTTCGTGACTATGCAATAAATTTTCTCACAAGAAGTAATTCAAGTCACATGATTTTCCCTTGCACAACTACTTGTGCCAACACGTATTAACTTTGAGAAAAGACCAATAATTAATTTCGGTTGTTATGGATCAAATTTTTGAATAATCTTCACAATTTTTGTCATTTCTGATGTCTGAACATCTTAATTAATTTCATCATCATCTGTTTTTTTCCCCCAAAAAACAACCCATCAACTCAAAATTACACTCTCATTTTCTCTCTCTCTCCTACACATCTAGTTCACAATATGCCAAAGGAAATTCACATGTTCTTGTTTTATTATGCATAGGAAAAAGGTGATTCAACTCTTAGCTTTAGAAGAGTTGGTACTCAAAACACAACTGGCATTCATTATCCACACACACACACATGAGAAAATAATGAACTCCATAATAATATTGTAGCCCATTTCATAGGCTACTACTTATAATAGCTATCAAAAAAAAAACACAACAGAGCTTATTATGAGGAGTTCACTCTTGGCTTTTCCAATGTTTGGTGCAATGGGCTCAACATTTCTCTTTGTATTTTCTTTCTTGTTCTTTTTGCAAGTTGATGCATCAAGAAAATCTATCTCTAGAAATCCACAAATCACAGTCATGGGCATGGTCTATTGTGATATCTGCTCCAATAACACCTTCTCCAGGCATAGCTACTTCTTACCAGGTACCATTTTGCACTAAAGTTTCTAAATAGGGATAATTACAAAAACTACCCCTGAAGTTTGGGGTAATTACAAAAAAAATCTCTTGATGTTTGATTTCGTGCTAATTTAAGGAGGTAATTACAATATTCTTACAAATGTAAGAGGGAGTTTGAAATGTTTTTTGCTTATAAAAGGGGGTAAAGTATAATACAGAATCAAAACTCACATGATTTTTTGTAATTTTCAAAACCCTGTGTTTTTTTGTAATTAATACAAACCTCAGGGGTAGTTTTTGTAATTATCTCTATGATTTTTCTTGCAACATCTTGTCCTTAATTATATTGCCCATGTATTTAATTTGTTTAAACAGGTGTTGAAGTTAGAATAGATTGCATGTTCAAAGCAATTTCACCAAGAACCACAGAACAGATATCATTTTCAGTCAACAGAACCACAAATAAGTATGGGATTTACAAGTTAGAAGTACCCTCTGTTGATGGGGTTCAATGTGCTAGAGATAAAGCTGTTGGGAATTCTTGTAGAGCATCCCTAATTTCGAGCCCGTCTTCTTCGTGTGCCATCCCGGGTTTTCGAACCACATCTGATGAGATTTCTGTAAAATCCATACAGGCCAATTTCTGCATATACAGCCTAAATGCATTGAGTTATAGGCCATCCAAGAGAGATATTGCTTTGTGTGGACAATAAAAATTTGAAATGGTTCCTTAAATCTCCTTGTGAAATGCAATAATTAATATGAATTAGAAAAGTATCTTGATCTTAGCTTGTTATAAAAACTTTGTGCAATCGATATTTAGTGTTTGGCTTGTTTGGTTTATCAGTTATGTGTACCTCCTGAAGATTTTTGATGTGTGTACATTGATTGGAATGTATATTAAGTTAAGATTATTTTTCTTACTTTCTGCTATTTAAATTTGATAGATTCATCAAGAATATACATTTGAAATTTCTACAAGTTTTGATCTAGAAGAATCAGAATTCATGTAATCCAAACTGCAAAGTCTAAATCTTGGCATATGGGGTGTCAATTTGGGTCATTGGATCGGGTTCGTGTTTGCTTTAAGGTTGTTTTTGGGTTACGCTAAAAATACATGAAAAATTAAGTAAAAGATAAAACAACTACGTCTTAGACAAATTGGTAACTACGTTCAAATTCATGTTAGTCGTGTTCGGGCAGGGTTCGTGTTTCTCTCAATAACTTCGTGTCGGGTTCGTGTGGGTCGGGATTGACACCCCTAATATAAACAATGTAATTGTTTCTCCAAGAGATGTGGAAAGTTTCGGATTTTATAGGATTTGTTTCTCCAGGAGATGTGGAAGGTTTCGGAAGTAGCAATTCTCAGGAGAATGTATAGACTGATTGGCAGCCAGATAACACGTCTTGCATAGAAACTAGAAAGCAAATCAACAATTCTAATGTACTATTGTCCGTGAAACTGAAAAATTCAGTTTTCGATAGAATTAAGAAATAGAATCAAGGTAAAATGGATCAGAACTGATGTTATGCCATAATATCTGAAAATTTCCAGAATTACTATGATCTGACATGCTTCATTGCAAATCCATACCATTTCACAGCCGATGTGGTACTTCATTATGTTTGAAAAGGAATATCATTACTGAGTGAACACTACCAAAAACATCTGCAATAATGAGGCCAGATTACTGAAATGAATAAAATAAAAGCCGAACCGGAAAAAAGAAAAGTATTTATGTCAAGGATTAATGAAAATTGAAAAATTGCATCTTAAAAGAGCACAATTTTGATTTTTATTGAAAACAAATATACTACTACAGCTCCTGACCTGTCAAAGGTACAACCTCAACATTTCTAGCAGAATACATGGATCTTTCACCTGATAATATTTTCATTTGAATTAAAAATTCTGACAGTGATTGGAAAAATGATGGGGCAAATCCTCATGCCTGCCCACACTTGCTTAAACAAGCAACTCCCTCTTCCAAATAATCTTGTCTGCTAATCCAAAACTCAGGAGCATCCTGCAATATAATTACATGATCTTCAAGAATATACTATCATGTACTATATATTGCTATTCAGAATTTTAAGGATGTGCACCTTCATAATTCCTGCAAGAACTGCGCCTCCAAGATACACCATATGCTTTCTTCGTGGTGGATCCTCTATCCGAAGCCGTAGTTTCTATGTCGAATAACAAAGAATACTTCAGTCGTATACAAGACAAAAGAAGAATGAACAACAAATAGAAATGATTATTGACATGACTGGTTCTGCTAGAGGACTGGCAATCCATCATATGAAAGGCAATGTTCCTCAAGCACATTTTATTCTCCCCGTAACGGGAGGAAAATTACCAATCCTACAGGAATAAGCTGCATTGATTACTTCTCCCCCAAGTTGTCTTAGATGTTTGTATGGTAAAGACCAAACTAGCATCTTTTTTTCTTTTTTTTTTTTCTTATCTTATGATGAGGAAAGCAATTTACTTGCGGTTGACAGGAAAACATAATGACAGGCAGAGTATGACCTAGTCAACCATAGAAGATAAGCTTCAGCCTAACAATATTCAACTCGGACCAAACTCAGAACCCTAGACTTAGACATTTTAGTGTTTTACAATCTCAGTTGATCACCCACCAACTAATCATCCTGAAAGGTGCCTTGATCTAGTTGTAATACAGTTAAATTCAATGCTGTTTCATGAAATATTTAATTATAATTCGATCTTCAGTGGAAAGTCAAATTTCTATATTGTTTGAACTCTTCTCGAACCTGCCACTTGCCTTTCCCCGTGCACGTCGTGAAGCGGAAAAAAAGAAAGAAAAGAGAAGGCATATTTTAACTTCTATTGTGCTTCCCCAAAAATGAGATTGACTTACACTTTTTATATCATCAATTCATATGTATGTTTATGATGTTTGAATTGTCTTATGTAAGACCGAGGGGAGAGGGCAGCTTATGCATCAAGGTACACAGAAAAACAAGAGAGACAGGAGGTGGTAAGTGGGAAAAAGAGCCCAAATTTGGCGTACAATTCCAAAGTATTTCACTCCACAAGGATATCAATATATAAGCAGAATGAATACTAATTTACCTTCAATCCATCCTTATTTCCCTTCAGAACAACGTCAAGATAACGGTCCGATATTTCTTTCTCCAAGCTGGGGAAAAGATGATCAGATTTAAGCAAGCTAAAAAAGAGTTTAGAATGTAAAATCATAAGGGACACGTCCACAACGAACCAGCAAGAACTATTTCCCTAAAGTATAACTATCGATAACAAGCATAATCTGTCCGAAGATTCATAAAACAAACAAGGCAATGCATAGCACTTGGATATTGATATTCTTAATTATAGAAAACTACAACAATAAAGTTATACGTTACAGAGGCATGCATCAGGTCCTCATCCATAAGCCATAGCCTTCTTAAAGGAAAGACGCTAATAATATTTCTGTTCTTCATCCAATAAATAATTAACCTTGATACTCTCTTTAAGTTTGGGTGATATAATCTACACCAATGGATGCATACAATTTCTTGATAGAATAAAACTACATTGAGAAACCAGATCATGTTTATAATATAAGTGCAAAAGTGCATTATATATTACCGACTAGGTAATCCAGGATACATTGTACTCCCACCACTCAAGACGATATGTTGGTAGAGCTGCAAAATAAAGGATTTTAGTTGCATGAACAACTTCAGCCTGCTTCAGATAAAGATTTTCCAGTTAAAAGAACTATTAATACCATCATCCTATTGTCAATATCCATTTCCTGAATGCATCGAAATACCATGTCAGCCATTCCATCTCCTTCAACGTCTATGAGCTCCTGCATGAATTAAATCATCAAACTTCATGTCCTAGCAGTCATAATGCGTGGATGAAGCAGTAATTGTAGACAGATGCAAAACAAAAATCCTCCACGAGACCTAACACTAAAGAAAGACGTTTAGTTACAGAAACATCTGAACATCACAGGAGAGGAATAATTAGTCCACGTGAGCTAAGATTTTTCATAAATTTATCCTGAACAATTGTCCAAGAGAAAACAAGCTTCTAATATCATTGTTCATCAGACCAAATCGCACCTTTTGAAAGAGAAAGACAGGATCAGATAACAGGCATTAATGTACTCAGATCAATTAATCAAACATGCAACTGGTTAAGAACGAACCAGCGCTCCACAAGTGGACAGAATCAAACCAGAAAATCAGATAGAGAAATAATAAACTATATGCTTGCAATGTCCAGTACGAATACTTGCTTTGAAATGGCAGAAACATGCTTACTGGAGTGAAAAGAGCTTCAGGGGCTTGAAACCGTTCATTGCCAACTTTAATGACTCTTCCATCTGGAAGCTATTTATCAAAGCTATATCAATATCAACAATTTCATATTATTGCAATTGTCTTGGAAAACATACAAACTTGCAGAAATTCAACTTACAGTATAATTCTTAACAAGGATGGTAGTCTCAAGTCCCAACTGATATTCCCTCTTGTAATCATAACTGTGGCAAACTAGAAAAATGTTAAAAACCTATACGTCAAGTCACAAGTCATTGAAACATGTGAAGGCCAGGTCACCTTATGTAACAGAGCTTCTCTTTGATATTCCTCACAGTCTCAAAGTCAGCAGTTCTATTCATAGCATACCTTCAGAGAGAAAAGCATGCCGATTAATATGAGTGTGACACACAATCAGCATAACCAACATACTGCATTAAAGTTAGGAAGTTTCAAGAACACTTACCCCCTCCTCATAAGCAAATCAACAAGATATGATGTTATATGGCGCCCGGCCACATTCATCCGCTTTGTAAGATGAGGGAATGAGTACCCATCAACCACTGGAACCTGGGAGACAAAGTTCACACATCACAATCACCAAGCAACATTTTCTCTTTGCAACGCAGTACCCAAATGCAACTTGCCACCATTGGATGCACACGGATCCAGATTGATCAAATAGTAAAACGGAGTCCTGTCTCTATTTATGCACAGTAATCATAATGAAACTGTTCTTTACAACAAATATTCCTTTTCCCCTGTCTTCAAGAGTGTTAAGTCCAGGCTTGGTTCTCGCAGGTTCTTTTATTACAAATCATTCAGCAAGAAAACACATAATATATGTAATCAGGCTAAGAACTAAATAACTAATTAGGTATCCTGACACGGCTAAAGCACACCACAGATACAACATAATAGATATCTTACCACATGGGTGACTCCATCGCCGGAATCAATTACTAGTCCCGTAAGCAAACCTGAGTCATTTCAAGAAACATTGAAAACGCATTAGTACCCTATCAAATAGGAATATTAAGAGTGTGGACAGAATTCTAAGAAATGCAAGTTGTTTGCTGTTGCCATTCTGCACAGAGTACATTCACTTAACATTATTACAAATCACATTTATAGTGATCAATGGTCCAGTAGTTGAAACTTGAAACTACACTTCTAACATTAACTGCAATTCAACTCTATAATCACCTTGAGCGTATAACGTTAGAACAGCTTGTATTTGGATAAAAACACCGGAAAAGTTGTATTTCTCAAACATAATTTCAACCTGACATTTTCGATAATTCAAAGTTAGAACATGTCATCTGTCAATACTAAATTCCACGAAAAAAAAATAATTAGTCTAAAAGAAGTCACCTCACCATCTTTTCACGGTTTTTAGATGGATTCAAAGGCGGGTCAGTGAGCAAAATTTTACATTCTGTAGGATCTACCTTCAGACAGGATAAATGAAGTGAAAATAGAAGTACAACTCATAATTGAGACTGCACATACTGAGGAATATCAAAAATATTACATCTATATATACACACACAGGTTTATATGAGGTACAGAAGAAAAACCTTTAGTTCACTAAAAAAGGCATGATCCCACACATGCCCCATATCATCCCAATTTTGCACAATACCATTGTTGACAGGATAAGATATGTCCAATTGATGCCTCCACTTTAGACAAGCATCCCCAACAAGGGTATCCTATGAAGAAAACATATCAAGATCCTATAACATCAAGAACAAGTTGGGGCAGTACCAAAAAATGTTGACTCTAAAACATAAAAATAACAAAAATAACTTTTGTAATAGTGTGTTTGAATCCATAGGACTGAGGTCATGGAGTTGGAATTGATTAAAAATCTGTTCAAGTATGAATGGAAATGTATGAAATTCGAATTCTAAGGCTTCAAATCCTAGATGGCTAGATACGACTACACTTGATGTTTCCAGCAATTTCCAAGGGAGCTCATTGGCATTCTTCAAACTGACATGGGTCTTTTTGCCCTTAAATGAAACAAACTTGAGCATTTTCTACACTAAAGACTAAAGTCTAAACATAGTGAAAAAATATTCTTCAAGATATGGATACCTGTTGGGCAAAAGTTCTGTCCCCCATAAGAACATCAATTTCAGAGAAACATTCAAATGAAAATAATGTATATCCAAAAGTAGATGAATGCAAATAACAGAAGCTGACCGTGAGCTCTTGTTCCATTAAAGATTCTTCATAGCGAAGCATTGGCCTTCCGACCACACAAGGGAACACTGATGTGGGGAAGTTCTCACCCGCAAAACCACACTTCACATACTGCATTCATCAGAATAAAAAGAAACGTGCACTAGTTAAACTGAACAAGAAAGATCAACCGAAAAACCAAAATAATTCACATTGGACATACAGCATTCATCACAATCAGAAACTCATAATTTGCTGTAACTGACCTAAAAATGTAGCTGAAACAATCAAAATAATTCACACTGATGCTGCGTTGATCGCTATCAAAAACTAATAAATTCAACTATTTCACCTTAACACGAAGGATCAGCTGACAAAATCGAATAACCACAGTTGGCGTACTTCATCACTCACATAAACATCACGCCTTGCAATTAACTAAACAAATAGTATCAATCGGAAAATCCAAAAGAAATTGAACAAAAAAATTCCGACAGTTGATCCATTAATGAACTGAAATGGAGAAGATAATTGTGCAGGTTGAGGAGGAAGGTAATTACGCCGGTGCCATTATCGCAGACGACGACGTTTCTGTTGTCCATGGTGAATAGGTCTTGCGTACCGGGAAATCTTTCATATAACAGCAGTAAATGATTAACGAGTGTTTCTTAGAATCGGAGCAACCTCAACGAGAGCAACTCTCTGTTCAAGCTATGACTACTGACCTGCAATTAAGACGACGCCGTCCCGCACCAGGCAGTGATCCCTTTCGTACTTTAATTTTTTTTAAATATTATTACTTGTTTCAAAAAAAATATATATATATATATATATTATTCAAGAAAGACTTTTTGAAATACATTTCAATAAATTTTATAGTTTGATAAGTTATTTTAATTATAATAGGATAAATCATTAGTAAAAAATCTTATAGCCTCATTTTGTGAGAATCAACTTTTTAAAACTCTCTCATTTTTTTTCCATAAATCTTTGATGCTCACATATTTTTTGGATTTTTTTAAAATATATACTTTATAGTTTATTAAGACTATAATTATTTCTCTAAAAAAAAGACTATAATTATAATAGGAAAATATATAGTAAAAAACTCTAGTCTCATTTTCTCACAAACTTTCTATTCCTTTTGTTTCTTTTTTCCTGCCCTTCACTGCTAATGGGTGATTTTTTTGTCATTTTTGTTTGAAATCATCCCGCCTACATTTTTTTTTCGGTCAATTTATTTTCCATGGTTTTCCCCATATATTTGCGTTATTTGTTTGTTTTTTCTTGTTTGAGATTTTGACGTTTAGTGCGGAGCTTGGTTTTATTACCGTCTTGGTGTAATGATTTTTCTTGTGTGAGCGCCTCAAACAGGCAAGTTTTCAATTCAACAAAGATGACAAATTAGATTATATCTTTAATATGTTGCAGATTTAGAATCATCATGAGTATCTAGACACTATAGAAATTTCAAAAATTGTAGGCTTTAAGCTAATTTTTGTTTAACCTAAATGCCATGAAACTTTTAATAGTTCCATCATTTATGGTTTTTAACAAATTTATTTATATCTTATATCTATGTATAGCTAATTTGATTAATTAATGAAATTATTTTTCTTGTAAAGAAAATACTATTATTATAATAAAATAGATTTATTATTTTGAATTATTTATTGAGAATTTGTAATTAAAATAAAAATGCGATTTACATAGACGGCCATTCTTATTCATTATGTTACAACCCAAGTTATTTAAACCTTAAAACAAAAACAAAAAAGAGGGAGAAATAAAGAGGAAAGAAGAAAATAATTGTAAGAAGTGTGCCTCTAGATGAAAACAGGTTGGGCCTTTGGGAAGTTGGAGATTTGGCCCAACAGTTCCTTTTTTTTCTCTTGGGTATCATCTAGGCCCATTAAGAAAAAAAGTTGGGGCAGATAAATGTTCCATATAGATTTTAGCCCAGTGGAGAATAAAACCCTAGCCTCCAAGGCTCCAACCTCATTGTAACTTTGTCAGGTATAATATTTAGGGTTTCGCTGCCGTGCTCAGACCTGCACTCCATTTCTCACAGCGAAAGGAAAATGGTAAAACACCTCTCTTCTATCTACTCATGATGTGCCTCTCCTGTTCGTTTCTAATTCTTTATTTTTGGATACAATGATTCTTTTCAGGCTCCAAAGAAGGGCGCAAAGCTGCCGGCTGCCGCCAAGAAGAAGGCGGAGAAAGTTGTAAATCCTCTCTTCGAGAAAAGGCCAAAGCAGTTTGGAATCGGAGGTGCACTTCCGCCGAAGAAGGATCTTCACAGGTTTGTGAAATGGCCGCAAGTTGTGAGAATTCAGAGAAAGAAGATGATCTTAAAGCAGCGATTGAAGGTTCCGCCGCCAATTCATCAGTTCTCCAAAACCCTTGACAAGAACTTGGGTTCGTATTTGTTATCTCTGCTTTGCTCTTTTCTGATTTAATCGTTGTGGGTAATGGTTTGATGGATTGGGTTATTGGGTATATTCTCATTGTATAATTTAAGAACCTTGCGCATGCTGTTCTTGATCTGCATTTTCTACTGTACTTACTGTTTCGTTTTTAAGTTGTGTACAGTTTATTAGTATGTTCGAAGTGGTAACGCCAATCATAAGTTTATGTTAATCTTATGCTGGTCTCCCGTTTTATCAGATGATTTTGATCCTTCTCGTTAGCATACTTTTTGATTCATGTTAAACCTTTAAATTGCTCATTTGTTGCTATGTTTGGTTAATATATGAATGACCACATTCATGGTTCCAAATTGTTGAGTATTTGTCTTTGATTTCTTATTTTATGTAATATGGGGAAGTAGTAGGATGCAAATGGATTTTTATGTGTTTTGCAATTGTTGTGTAGAGTGTGAAGTGTGAACCAGGGTGTGGTCATATATGTTAAAATTAGATGTTGCATGATGGTTTAGTATCTGTGATCTCTTCCGACATATACAGTTGAATCGAATGAAACATTAATCTGCGTGGTATAGTATAGTTAGGCTTGCTTTGTCTGAGTAAAGCACTCCACCAATAAATTTTGATGTGGGGGAAGCTCTTTCAAGTGCCATTTTGTTTAATTGATTTTGTTTAATTGATGTGGTGGTCATTGCCCATGATTTAGTTGTAGTTGAAGATTGACAAACCTTATGATTTATGAAAAATTGGCAATAAATATTGTAGTATCAATTAGTTCTAAATGGCTTCTTTCTCAACATGCAGCAACCAGCCTCTTTAAGATGCTTCTCAAATATAGGCCTGAGGATAAAGCTCAAAAGAAAGAGCGTCTTTTGAAAAGAGCTCAAGCTGAGGCTGAAGGGAAAACTCCTGAGACCAAGAAGCCTATTGTGGTGAAATATGGGCTTAACCATGTGACCTATCTAATTGAACAGGTCTGGTCTTTTACATTCTTACTGTCTCTCTTGCAAATGTTAGCTTTGGTTAAGTTAAATATAATTTTTCTTCTTTCGCAGAACAAAGCTCAGTTGGTGGTCATTGCCCATGATGTCGATCCAATTGAGTTGGTTCTTTGGCTCCCAGCTTTGTGCAGGAAAATGGAGATCCCATACTGTATTGTTAAGGGGAAAGCTAGATTGGGAACTGTAAGTGGCTCATCTTTCCTTTGTTTTACGATTTTGTATGTAATATTTGTTTTGATTCTAATATAATTCCGTTTTCCAGATTGTCCACCAGAAGACCGCCTCTGTTTTATGCCTGACCTCCGTAAAGAACGAAGACAAGATGGACTTCAGCAAAATTCTTGAGGCCATCAAGGTATAATGTTATATACAAAATTTAAACCCCTACATTTTGAAAGGGTTTATAATATCATAATGTAATTTCAGATTTTGAGGGGCAATATCTAATTTTGTTATGCTTTTATTACAGGCCAATTTCAATGATAAGTATGATGAGACCAGGAAGAAGTGGGGTGGTGGTGTGATGGGCTCCAAGTCCCAGGCCAAAACAAAGGCTAAAGAGAGGGTTCTTGCCAAGGAAGCTGCACAAAGGATGAATTGAAGGACATGTTGCTATATTATTATCTATTAGTGAGTGATAGAATTCAATGAGAGAACTTTTAATGTGCACTTGTTTTACCCAGGTTCACAGTAGACATGAATTTTGTTTTCATTTTGACAATTGCCTTTTTGTTTTCACCTCTATTCTTCTTCGAGTAGGAACTCTATGGTATTTAATCTGGTTGTTAAACTCTGCGCTGTGGTTTACTCAATTTTTTTTTGGTAACTGGATATTTGTTGTGTGGCTTCATTTATAGCGTGCGATGATATTGTCCTGCTCCTTTTATTTTGGTAGTTTTATGTGCTAAATCTAACCGGTAAATGCAGGTAGCAGTCCAGTTGAATTGCTTATCCTGATTATTGTTGTGATATTATGGGTTTATAATTATTTTGTTTTATTAAAAAATTATGTAGTAATGTGGTTTCGACATAATTAATGACAAGTAAAATTTTTTTTGTTTATAATTATCATTTTTTTATATAAGTTGAGAAAAAAATGTATTAAAAATTAATGACAAGTAAAAATATTTTGATATTCATTATGATTTTGATTTGTAATAAGTGCAATTCGGTCATTTGGACATTTCTTGTTCATATAATGCATGTATACACCCAACCTCCTAAGAAATTCACTTGCCAATTGCCATCATGATATATTATCCCACAATTTCACATAAAAAAAACTTCCATGTCATCATGATATATTATCCGACACATTTCACCCAAATCTTATCGACATTCTTCTAATCTTCTTTTTATTTTGTAATAAACCGTCAATGGAACAATCCAATGTTCGTTGTTCTTTACTTGTTTTCATATAATATTTTTTTATCAACTAAGAAACTCTATGAATCCATGGAGAAACAGCGAAAAAATGTTGAATGGTGAAGCCTAATAATTGCCAAACACGTAAGCTTACATTCGCTCGGTCCTTGTATTTTGCTATTTAGATTTCTTAGTAACCTCTAATTTCAATTTTCAATTTCCCTCTTTACAAAGACATTTTCTGCACCAGTTCTTTTGCCCTCTTTCGTTTCTCACCTTTATCCCCTCTAGCCGTTTGGGGGTGGACACCCCCTCTCCCCCCGGGTTCTCCGATCACACATTTCCAGGCCTCCCGAGAGAAGCCGAGGATATTCTGGTGTGATCGCCGGTGCGAAAATGGGGTCAATTGTAATGGAATTGGAGGATCTTATCGATTACGTGCGAATCTATCAACCTGAAAAGAATGATACCACCATTTGCATGTCGGCTGGGATGGTGAACTCGAGAGGCCTGTTTCTCGGCAGCAATCCATTGGATTATTCGATCCCTCTCCTTCTGGCGCAGCTATCTCTGGCTTCCTTGCTCATCCTCTTCACCTCTTATTTTCTCAAGCCGCTTGGCCAACCCAGCATGGTTATACAGATACTGGTAAGCTCGAAATCGAACTTCGTATTCGTAATCTCGTTCGGATTAGGTTTCTTTCGTCGTTGAAGATTTGTTTAGGTGATTGAATGTCGAAATCGCTAAATTGACTTGTGTATTTGGTTTAATATTATGATTTGAAATATTGGAATGCTGTAAATAAAGAAGGGATAATACAAAACCTACCCCTGAGATTTGGGGTAATTACAAAAAAAAAACCTGGAGAAGTTTCAAAATTACAAAAGAAAAAAAAAACTTTGAGGTACGATTCTACCTTGAATGTCAGGGGATAACTTTATTATTTTTATAAATATAAATGGGGTGCTTGAAGTATTTTTGCTTTAGAGGGGGGCAATTTGTAATACAAAACAAATCTCAAGAGGATTTTTGTAATTTTCAAAAACCTGTGTTTTTTTTTTTGTATTTACCTCAAACCACGGGTAATTTTTGTAGTTATCCCAATATAGAAATCTTCAAAAAAAATATACAATAAATGAGACTCTTGATGATGCTCAAAACTATATAATCTTTGATTGAATAAATTCTTGTTTTAATTGATTAATTATATCAACTATCTATCCTCATTGAAAATTTGATATATAATTTTAAACGCACCAGGGTGGTTTGATAATAGGTCCCTCATTCATGGGAAAGGTTGCTGGATTCACAGCTCTATTGTATCCCTTTAAAAGTTTGGTTATTCTTGACACACTAGCAGTATTTGGATACATGATCTACTTCTTCTTGATTGGAGTCCAAGTAGATCCCTGGGTACTGAAAAGAATCGAACGAAAAGACATCTGCATTGGAATCTCCACGGTGTTGCTCGCCATGGTGTTAAGCTTATCGGGCTCACTCATCGTAATAAACGGTAATTTCCCGATCGCGAGCAGGATATCCCACTCGCTGCCAGCTGTCGCCACCTCATCTTCCGTGCTCGGTTTTCCCGTCATCGCGCACTACCTCACCGAACTCAAAATGGTGAACTCCGAGTTCGGGAGAATGGCATTGTCTTCTTCATTGATCAGTAACTTGTTCGGGTTTTGCGTTATAACTGCTGTTGTCACCACGGAACAGAATCGGAGCGAGATTAACAAAAGTATACAAACGGTTATCGCGGGAATCGTACTCGCGTTGGTGATCGCGGTTGTGGTCCGGCCGATCCTCGTGTGGGCCGTGCGGAGAAATCCAGAGGGTGAGCCGCTGAAGCAGGGGTTCATTTTCATGGTGTTTGTTGGTATTCTGGTGACGGGCTTTTGCAGCAAGGCTGTGGGACTCAACATCTTCTATGGGCCCCTGCTTTACGGGATAGCGATACCGGCCGGCCCGCCTCTGGGGTCGGCCCTGATGGACAAACTGGACCTCATTACGTCTTGGCTCTTTATGCCTCTCTACTTTGTGAAAAATGGTTTGGTCACTGATATATTCTCTGTCGACTTTGGACACTATTTGTTGGTGCAGTCTATTATACTTCTTGCCTGCATTGGGAAGTTTTTTGGGGCCCTGATTTCTTCAGTATTAAACAAAGTACCACTCAGAGATGCAATTCAAATTGGCCTGGTGATGAATGTCCAAGGCGTTTTGGAGCTAGGCATGTTCAAAATGATGAAGCAAAGCAAGGTATGTTAACTGAATTCAGATGGATCCCCACTGAACTGGAGAGGGTTCTATAAATAGTAGGGATAACTACCAAAAAACCCTTGAGGTTTGGGGCCAATTACAAAAAAAAAAAAAAAATAAACCAGAGGTTTTTGAAAACTCCAAAAAACCCTTCTTTGATTTCGTGTTACATTTTCTCCTTCATAAGCAAAATACATTTCAACATTTATAATATTATTATAGTTACCCCTTTAAATTTAAGACAAATCAAATCTAATGAGCTTTTTCGTAATTTTGAAATATCTCTAATTTTTTTTTTGTAATTAACCCAAACCTCAGTGTTTGTAATTATCCCTAAATGGAATGATTAAGGGAATGTTTTTAAAAGAGATGGAATGATTACGGGAATGTTTGCAAACACTTCTGCTTTTAAAAGAAGTGATTTATTTATTGTCTTAGAAGTAAAGAACATTTGACATTTGAAAATACAGAATTCTTTTTTTTTTTTTTTTGAATCAAAAGCTGACAATCACTTTTTTTAAGTGTTTGCAAAGGCTCCCTAAATACTAACATCCTGCTTGATATATCATAAACTTTTATCAGTTTTGCTACCTATCACAGAACTTATTATTATGCACCAGTTTGTTGGCACATTGCAGGCAATAGAAGAAGATTCATTCATTACCATGTGCATATCGATGTTAATTGTGACTGCTACCATCACACCTATAGTGAGGCATTTATACGACCCTTTAAGGAGAAACGCGGTTCAGAGGAGACGCGCGATTATGGACCTAAAACCCGACTCTGAACTCCGAATAGTGGTGTGCCTACACGACCAAGAAAACGTCCCCACCACCATCGACCTCATCGAAAGCCTCCATCCAACCAAACGCTCCCCAATCAATATCTGCTTAATCCACCTAGTCGAAATGGTGGGCCGTGCCCACCCTATTCTCATCACGCACAAACTAAACAAAGTGAACTCTCGGAAGGCCTCCACTTCTAGGAGTATTGTCAACGCTTTCAAACGCGTCCAAGAAAGACACGATCGGGCGGTCATGGTGCATCCTTTCACCTCAATATCTCCGTACGCGACCATGCACGACGAAGTGTCCGAAATGGCTAACGACAGGCGGGCTTCCCTCATCATCACTCCTTTCCACAAGAGATTAATCGATATCGGTGAATCGTCCGAAGCAGGAATCAGAAACATGAATAATAAACTCCTCCAAACGGGTCCTTGTACCGTTGCGATTATTGTCGACCGAGCACCCACCACGACGTCTAGGGCAGATTTGGACGCGTGCTCTATACGCCGTGTTGCGGTTTTCTTCATGGGCGGGCCCGACGACCGCGAGGCGCTTGTGATAGGGGCGAGAATGGTGGGCGCTCCGATCATCAAACTGACAATAGTTCGAATCCTAGCGGACGATAAGGTTCAAATCGTGGACGCGGAGGAAACCAAGTTTGACAACGATGTTGTGAACGAATTCAGAAGCCAAATGGCGGGAAATCAAAGGGTGACGTACGTCGAAGAGGTTGTGGGGGATGGAACAGGGACTGTTGCTGTGATCCAGTCCATAGAGGATCACTATGACCTCATAATTGTTGGGAGATATCATGATATAAGATCGCCGCTTATGCTAGGTCTTTCGGCTTGGGATGAAGATTCAGAGTTGGGCGCAATAGGAGACATGTTTGCTTTAGCAGATTCTAACAGTAATTGCAAAATACTAGTGGTGCAACAGCGGAACGGTTTTTCGGGTGAATTGCAACGGGACGTGAGCAACAAAGGGTTAACCGTGTCTACGAGTATAAAGGAAGAGTCGACCGTTCCACTTCGAAGTGATGCAGTATAGTCAACAGTCTGCTTATTGTACAGGCATGAATCCAGATTGGAACAAAGTACATATGGTGGTGAAGTTTTAGGAAGCAAACCACTTTTTCTAACATCACTCAGAAAATTAAGGCCTTCCAAGGTGTTCTGGGAAAATAACATAAACCAAAAAAGATTGAGCATATTAATCAATTGAAGTATGGTGAAGTATGCTTACAAGTGAGGTTTCTGGTCTTGTAAAATAAAAGACCCTATTTTGAGCAATATTTGTATCCTGTGTGCACCTAGAAATCCATCGAACACATGGATTCATAAACCACATAATTAAGAACAAAAACTGTATAAGTTCACCACATCAAAAACTAAACATTATGCATAAATCTAAGAAATCATTGCCTTGGTAAATATTTCCGCACGCAATACCTGCCACCATGAAATATAACAACCGAAATAAATATATACAAATTATGCAAACATCAAACTTACCAAATAGCATACACAGGCAATTATCTAACACACCTCATACTTCTAAATTTACAATTCTATATGTATGTCGTTTCCTACTTTAACACTGTACAGAGTTTACTTACATAGCGTAATGATGTACAGCACTAAACCCTCTTAACACATTTACAGTATGGGGTGGTTTTTTCTACTAATAGGATTATCAGCACGAAAACAGGTACCTATTTACAGTATTCTTTATCCTGCATATATATACCCATCTTTTCGGCAGGATTTGTTCTAGAAATGTGGAAAAGCCCGAGCTTTGAAGAAGCTCCCCCAGAAAAAGCTAATCGTTTTCTCTGGCTGTGGTTTTGGGGAAGAAGTTGAGTTCCATTTGACATGCAAAACACCTTGTCCAATCTGTCTGCAGATCGAGTCAACTGTCTTAGGGTCAACAGGACTGCCGGTCACATCTGTGACATAGAAAGTATCCCTAGCTTTCCCACCCTTTGTTGAGATTTCTGCTCTTTTG
Source organism: Rehmannia glutinosa (assembly GCA_016081115.2). Taxonomy (NCBI): domain Eukaryota; kingdom Viridiplantae; phylum Streptophyta; class Magnoliopsida; order Lamiales; family Orobanchaceae; genus Rehmannia; species Rehmannia glutinosa. Next base: position 84,460 of record JABTTQ020001117.1, read on the forward strand.
ATGCACAGACTGTTTTCCCTAAATACCCTTGTGATATCAGACAAAAGTCCTACTCTGTCCTCGGCACGTAATTCCAACTCCAGTCCCTGCGAAAACAAAGAAGACAACAAAACATCACGATTGGTGAACTAATTAAGACATACATTTTGCAGAAACTAGAGATTAGTACCTCAGAGCCTCGTCTTTCTATGGCTGCTTCTAGACATTGCATCACGCGTTCTCGTTCAGGCTCTGAGCTGATAGGAACCCCATCCACATGACGAATATAGTATTCCTACATTGCCCAACAAAGGAGATACTTACATTGTCAGCAGGCAGTCCAAAATAGGAATAATTAAAAACATTACCCTTCAGGTTTAGATATTCACAAAAAAATTCAGTTATATGTCAAAATTACAAAAATTCTCTTAAGGTATTACAAACACCCCCTTGAGGTTTGGGTTGGCTCAACAAATACCCCCTCTTGACGGTGCTATTTGTAAATTAGAAAAAAATACCAAGTGGTTATTTGTAATTTTGAAATATAGATCATTTTTTTATAATTAGATTGAACCTTAAAGGTATTTTTGTAATTATCTTACAATATACAATAAAACTAACAAAGTAGTTCATGAAATGATTCATTTGCAGTGAAAACCAAAATCCAATTCTACCACAGATTTGTACACATAGAATAACTGTACCTGATATGCTTCCATCCTCCCTGTGTGGACTACCCCATGAAAGACAACATACTGCATGTCAGTTAAAGTGCAGACAATATCAAACAACAGTTTGGGTCTATCTTTTGATCTCATGGTGATGACTGTATAGTCTTTCTCAATGCAATCTGCTACAATTATATGAGGTCTGGAACTCTTGGTGTCAACTTCACCCTCTTCTGATCTATCGACCTTTTCATAGTCTCGATCAGCAAACATAATCTGGTGTAATCTTCTTTCCCTGTGTGTAACTCCAGGAGGAGAAAGCGTCATTTTTGCAGTATTTAGATCATTGTTCCCCTTAAGAACATTGCGTAGAAGTTCCTTTATCGTCGTAAGGCGTTTTGGGTCTTCAATCGCACAACCCGTGGTATAATCAGTCACATGAACCACAGCTGCTGCTCTTGCGTTATGCGTCCATATCTCAGCATTTACCACATTACAATGGAGATCAGCAAGGACAGCACACACTTCAGACAATAAACCAGGCCTGTCTGTTCCTGTTAGTTCAATACAGGTATGCTCTTCAGAAGGCATTAATCCAACCACTCCTTTGAAAGAAGGTACCAAATCATCATCACTTTCAAGTCTCTGCAAGTAGTTGAGAGGCATGGACATTAATGGGATTAAAATTTTAGGTCGATAGACAAAACAACGGCAGTATTATAAAAAAAATGGAAATTGCAGAGTCCAATGAAAAATATAAGGTGGAAAACAGGCAATAATGTGAAGCAATCATCAGACTTGTTCATAATTGATGAAGAGATTTCTGGGGAATCCTTTCCCTTTTGGGTGTAAAATAATGTTGTGAAATAGAAATCGATGCATTAAGATTTTCTTTAGCATAAGAGTCTGAAGTAAAAAGTTCAATCATTTAATTAGTCCTCTTTTAGCATCATCAATTCAGAGAACCAACAGAATATAGTGTTTTATACCTTCTGGATATAGTTGATGAGCTCTTGATCTCTAATTTTCTCTCCATCCCGATCAATGACGTTAAACACTGTACCAAAATTGAGTTAGACTGATATAAGAAACATAGTAAAAACTTTTATATGAGTCCAACATGCTTTAAGCACCCCTATTTCCCTCCCCAAGTGCCCCAAAATCATGGTTTGCAGTATCAAATTGTTGTCATGGTAATAGCATACCATCCATGAACCATCCCCCATCAGACGAAATGTATGCTTTCTTAATCACAAGGTTCAGGTCTGTCAGAACTTGGACCACTTGAAGGAGTATTCCATGCTTATTGACACTGTCAACCTAGACAAAGTAAAACCAATTTTTAATAAAATTTAGAGAAATCAGATATATAATTACAAGAACCTTATCATGGTTCCAAAGTCAAAACTTAAATTAAGAGGACACTTAATATAAAAAGAAGATGGAACAGGGCATGCCTGTATTACAGTTGCATCCTCACAAGAGTCGTTATCAATGACAACCCTGCAACAATAAGCATTACATCCGTTTCAGAGAAAAAAAGATATTTTACAACAATATTTCTAAACAATGGCGACAGAAGAAAATAATAAAATAGTCCGTAGAAATAGGTTAGCAATAGAAACAGCAAAGGGGGAAAAAAAGAGAGAAAGAACGACGAAATCCAAAGACCAAAAACCAAATTCGATTAAAAAGAGACGCAATGCATAGTGAAATAACAACGTTCCAAGCCATGTGCATTTCAGAATTGGAATTAGTTCTTCTATCTAAAAATAAAAATAAATCAACCAAAGTTTCCCAGGGATTAACCCTAAAAATATAAACAGAAACACAGTATTAACTAACAACAGAATTCAGGAAACACGAACACTTCATCAGAAATTCATAATCGATAAAATGATAACAACAACTTGGCAATCTATAACAAATAATCATTCCTGGAAAACCCCTAGAAATAGGCAAGGAAAAAAATAATGCGACAAAATACATAAACTAAAAGAGGCAAAAAAGGATACCTGGGTGGATTAATCCTCCTAATAAGCTTGGCAAACTCATCATCCATACCTTCAAATTTCTCGAACATTTCAGGAAATTCCCCCTTTCCCCAACAACAATAAATGGGAAAAAAAATACTCGATCGGAGAAGAAAAGTAGGCGCTGTACACAAAGTCTCCTCCAATATCTGAGGAAGAAGAATATTAAGAGAGAGAGTGGGTATAATAAGTATTAATTGAGATTTTCAGAGGGGGTAGAATTAGTTGTAGGCGGCTCTTGAATTGCCTGTGGGGGTAACCAGACCTGCTGGTCTCAACGACGTGGCTATTGCCAAAAATTGACAGTTTATTAAATTGACCCGCCTCTATATAATGCTGCCCATTAATGGCCCGTGGGCCCCTTGAGCCCAAAGTGATTTCAAATTCTATTTTCCAGATTCTTTTTGGGGCTAATCTTTATTTTGAAGTAATTACAAACTTATTGTCTAAATAAAATTGATGTTAGGAATAATAGCGATTTTATACTATTTAAAATGACTTTATTTACTACTAGCAATCGATTTCTTAGGAAATTGTTTTTTTTTTCATTTTAAGCACAAATCTCCTCAATTTACTAGAACTTCTCGTTTGAACTCACGACCTACAAGGCGTCCGGAAGAATCTGACGCGTGACATTATGACGCTCAAATTAGACAAGATCCCAAATCCCAAGATGAAGAAGATATTAAGATGATATATTACAGTAATAATAATCAAGTATTGAGAAATAGTACAATTTGGATAACATAGTAAGATTGTATATCTCTAATTTAGGGAAATTGATATGCTTCAAGATCTTATTTTTCTTATCCAAACATATCCAACGAATCTAGAGTTTCCTCAATGAATTCCTATGTTTTCTGCAAACAACCTCCAGGTCTTCATGAGTTAGGTTTGAGTTGCCTTGTAACCGAGTTGTAGCATTTCAGAACCCATAAGGTCATATCGACATACTTGATCATCCTCAAACTTGTCAAACGGATCGGGTCTACAGGCGTGGCATAGCTGATTTGTTATTTTTGCATATATTTATTCTTTTTACTAATCGAGTAGAGTTTAAGCCGAACTTTACATCATATCGAACGGAAAAACATATTTAAGTTTGGTTGGTTATATTGATGAATCGAGCTCAAACAAACTTTTAACGATAAATCTTTAATCAAGTATCGAGTAATTTTGTTCGTTTTTCAGCCCGATACGTGCACATACATAGTATTATGATTGAAGATCTAATGCAACACAAAATGAAATAGTGATGTGGCAAGCCAGAAGGCACGTGTCTCTGGAACTTGGTCAGGGCTCTGTCCGTATGTTCGGCGGCATTTGGCGAATGAGCCCGCCATCTATTAATTATGTCATGTGCTTTGTGTCTAGCTCTACACCAACAATTAGTTAAAAGTAAAAGAAATAAAATCCAAATATAGAAGATTTTTTTTTTCAAGAATGAAGTGTAACATGGCAACCAAAAGTTAAGTAACGAAGAATTGGCTCCAATATTTTAACTAGAAAATATGTGTTAATATTTTTAGGATTTTATTTAATAATAATAGTTAAATAGCAAAACTTTCTCGAGCTCTTATATGTGCATTATTGTTTGCACACAAAAATACGGCCATAATTGATAATAAAAGCACGAGTTTGGCATTTTCAATAAATAAACCAACTAGACAATTATGAGATGGAACATTTCATGTCTACTCTCTTCGAATTTGAAAACGCAAGAATCATTAAAGTGGGATTTGGACTTTGGAGGCTTGGAGTAAATAGTGCAATTTTATTGCTCGAATATGTATGTACGATATTCCAAACTGATAAGAGAATTTGGAATTTTTATCTTAACCCCAATTTAAAGGGTTTTGTTCACGTTGTGGATGAGGTCCCCTTCCAAAAAAAATTAAATAAATAAAACGAAATAAAATGAAATTTAAACATAAAATAAAATAAATGGAGCCCTTGACAATGCCGGGGCTATCTCTTGGAATTTCTCTATCTATCTATATACATATAAAATGGATATACATATCTTATCCATATTTTGAGGGAGCAATTGATAATTACAAGTGTGATACATAGGCCATGAACGTGGAATCCTCGGACGACGCATAATCATTCATGTAATGCTCAAAAGTTCGTTTTCATTGCTTTGTTTTTGTTGGGACAAAAATGCAAATAATCAAATATTAAAAATTTGAAAAAAAAAGGACATAACAAATACACATTTTTGGAGAAATAATTTTGACATTTCATACTGACCTACTTAGTTCTATCTTTAACTGAAGATTGGTTAGTTATTAGTATTTTTATTAATGGGGGGACAAAAGGAAAAGTCTTATAAATATGGAAGGAAATGACAAAGGAACTCGCACCTAAATATCTCAAGACTCCTAAACCCTAAATCATGAACCTTAAAACCCGAACCCTTATTATTACCAAGTTTATTAGCTTCAATAAAATTATTTTTTAACTAATGTCTTTTATGTTAGGATCAAATGTTTGCATTTTATTTATTTTTGTTGCCTTACACGTTTATTTTGTTTTAGAATATATTTTAAAAAGTATCCCACCGAACAGAAAAAGTGTGGCAACCCTACTGAATATAGTCGATGCCGATAAAAGAATATTCTCCCAAACACTCAATCAAGAAAGGAATTGATATTATGCAAATTACAATTATCAATAACCAGATACCAAAATGTTGGATGGCTTGTGAAACTTTAGAGCCCGAAATATCTAGAAAACGGGGATGAGATTCAAAGGAATAAATTTCACTTAAAGTATGATAGCAAGGAGTACCATTTAATTTATCAATTTTAGAGTCACGACCGATTAACTAACTTAATTAATTAATTTACCGGCACATTTATGACAATTTAAATGAAATTGGGAAAAACCATCTATCAAAGTAATGCAATACAATTAAACCTCTATAATTAATAATCTTAGGAGTGTCAATATTTATTAATTTAGTGAGATATTAAATTAGCGAACTATTAATTTTACTTGTTGTCCCCAAGTCGGGACCGAACCAAAAATATTATTTAAACGAAATTATTAATTAATCGAGTATTAAATTATTAAAATTTTCTTCTTATTATAATTAATAGTTTATGGTTACATGATCTCGGATTCCCGGAATCATGCATAGATATTAGGTTCTCAACAATTGATCGTGATGCAGATGTGCCATTAATTTGATTAATTGGGCGGTAACACGGTGCCTAGCACTTAGGTTATTTGGGAATAGTGTTTTTATAAACTTTCTATTTTAATTTATTTATGCCAATTTTACAATATTTACCTCTGATAATGCAATATATTTTAGATATTGCAGACAAGTAAGGGGTTAAAACAAAATATATCACATAAGAAATATGATAAAAACAAATAAAACTAAAAAGAGAAAAAATTGTTGTACCTCGTCTAGACCGCCTAGACCCAAATTTGTGCCGTCTAGTTTCGATTTTTGGTCGAACAACATAGTAGCCGATTTTTTTCCACAGATTTAGATTTAATTGTCTCGGTCGAATTTTACAACATTGACTAAGTTGAATCTTTTTAAATTGAACATAAATTAGGGGTTTAGTTCAAGTGAGTGCACGTCCAAATCTTGGATTGTTTGGAGTTCCAACTAAATAAAATGATTGTTCAGTTTCTTATAATGATGTAATCATCAGAAATGGGTTAATAGGACAAACCCAATTCGATGAGAGTTAGTGTTATACCCATTTTGGAGTTGGATAGAGTAAGAATGTGCTCGTGCCGACCTAAGATGCTCATCTAAATATGAAATAGTTTATTTAATAAATTTGAGTTGGTTAGATTGGAAAGAATCCTGGCTCGGCTGCACTGGAAGATTCTAATATATTAAAGAAGATTTATCTCCAAAAGGAACATGAATCATTTTTTAACCATAATATTCTAAATATAATATTATAAAATGGGAATTTGAAAATCATTTTTTAATGAATTTGAGTTTGGTTTGAAATTCTATTCATATATAGGATCCGCTTTATACAAACTTTTGGCTCAATTTATTGGCCTTTTTTGGATTTTGGGCATCTCAAATAAAATGTCTGTCAAACGAATCATCGAATTTACAATTCATGATTGATTAGTCCCATACATTTTAACACATCAAATAGCTTAAGAGTTTTTTCCCCAACAGGGAAGAAGTTGTTTTCAATAAAACGTATAGAAGTTGCAACATCACGATATAATACTTTTATTTATTTAACATTTATAAAATATCATCCGAACAAATAGAAAAAAGGATAAAGACAAAAAAAGAAAAGAAAAAAGCTCTAGTCTGGTATAACATTGAAAGTCCTAGATTTGGCTCAAATGACAATTACTTTCATGAAGACTGCTCACATTACTAATAAAAGTGGACGACGAAAAATTAAGATTCTCCCCTAATTTGCAGATTTGATGAAGGAAAACTCAACTCATCCAAAGTCAAGTAGAGTATAACTTCATATGTTTAGATAAAAACATTCATAGGGGGAAAGAAAACTTCACTCACAAATAGGGAAGATGTCTACTTCAAAAAGGGAAGAACACTACGTATAAAACATAAAAACTAAGATCAAACAAAGAAAGAAAACAATAAAATGGAAGTAGTATGTTTATTTGGCATTTGAAATATTATAAATACACTTCACGTGCACTTTAATAATATAATCAATATACTTGACATATATGGATGACATTTAGAACATGAAATGATACACAGTTTGAAATAAAATATCATATGTGGCCTGTTAGATAACTGAATAACACTAAAGAGTTTTTTTTTTTTTTTAAAGAAGAAATAGCACTTAAGAGTTAAAAGAACATTTGCGTTGCAAATAAGCATTTTCTATATGCCATCATGGATTACGTTTGAATAAAAAGTGTATTTTAATTCAAAATGTTTTAGAGGTACTTAAAGCTACTAGCCTCATGAAAAATATGGATAAACATTGCTTAAATTAGTGGACTCTATAATGGAGCTAAAATGGGTCCCCATTTATTTAAGGTTCGAAATGTATGGAAATTGGCCTAATCAGGAAAGGCCAGTGTGAATGTGATCTGGGGTGCACTTTATGGAGATATTTCTGTTTTTGGCCCTTTAATAATACACTTGTCCAGTTGAGGGTATCTAAGCTGTATTGACAGAAGTTGCTGGTAGAAAAGTCACTCTGACGTAATTCATTGATATTTTGGGACCATTTTGGGATGTTTATGATAGAACTAATTAAAGGTACATAAACTTAGTTAAGATTCCCTTAAAAAATTAGTTAAGATTAATAATAAAAAATGATATATAATTTAGGCAAATCTATAAATAATTTATTTATTTTTATAATAATAATGAGCACTGTATCTCGGTGACGGTAAGAAGATAGTCAGCCCGCATGATTATCCCCAGCCCACATTTTTCCCCCATGTCTCAACTATTTTTTCTCATTACAAAAATATATATATATATATTTTTTTTCTGTAAAAAAATAAAAGAAAAAAAAATTGGGGTGCGTGGAGGCTGGGGAAGCCTTCCTTGGCGACGACGTGCACAGTGACAAATCCTTGATTTTAGTGAGAAAACAAAATAATATTTGGTCCAAGGACTTAAAAACAAAAAGGAAATATTAAGAAAAAAAATTAGTTGTGTGATTAGTATGAAAAATATGAAGAAAGAAAAGGAAAAAAAAAATCAAGTAATTGGGGAAGCTCATTCAGGAAAATGTGGAAAATAAGAAAATTCTAAGCCTCCTTTCCGTAAACAATACATAAGTTAGGAGTTTTAGGTTTTTTTCTCAACAAAATCCTTAAAACACGTGGGGAAATAAATGATTACTTACTCCTCATAGTGATCTGTAAATAATTAATTAAGCTTGAGATCTTTATTTTTATTCTACTACTAGTAATTCACCCCGTGCGTTGCACGTATATTTTTATTTTAATATTTTTATTTTATAATATATATTAACATGAACTGATATTTATGACTTTATTTTAATAGTAATATTCGTATAAGTTTATTAAAAACAAAAATTTATCTATCAATTTTATATTTTTAACTATAAACTTAAATGTCTAATGCAACTCGCTCGTTGAAATTATCCCTCAATTTATGCATGTCTCTAAATTATTGTTTTATATATCCATTTCTTTCTCACACACCTCTCTATAAATAATTATATATAATTTATGAGACATGTATTTCTATATTGTACTTGTACTGTTGAAAAAAATGAATACTTCACATTGTTAATAAAAAATGTAAATTGAGATATTATTCAAAATAATATGGTAGAAAAAATCATGAATAAAATTTAAAAGAAACTATTATGTCATTGATATAAACGTTAGTAGTATTAACATAAATTTTATAGCAATATCATAGTAACCCACTCAAAAACTTACGAACATAAACATGATATAATCGAAACAGGGGTATATATATATAGTACAATTGATATCAATATTCATTCTTTGACATTTATTTTCAATAGATATATGTAAACCCCATGAGTTTTCTCATTTTGATCAATAATGGATTCATGTGAATCGCTCATCGATCAAAAGAAATGATAGAATAAGTTTGATAATCCAAAATATTTTAAATGGAAAATTTATTTTAAAATGTAACATCAATTGATTAATCCTATATAAAAGATTATATAATTTATTTTACAGCAATTTATTTAATGACATTGGTTGACAATATAATTATTAATTATCATATATTGAGTTAACAACACATTATTTTTGTTACAAAAAACCTTATATTGACTTACCAAAGCAAAACACCGTCAATTTTGGATAACTCCAAAATATACATCGGTAGCTATTGATTATTTCATCTTCCAATATTGATTTACCAAAGTAAAACACCAACAATTCTACGATTGTTTTCTAGAGTTACAGTTAATAAACTATAAAAAATAATAAATACGAATTGATTACAGATACCAATTAAGTAATTATATGATTGATTTTATAAGACAATTGTAGTATTAATTGATCAACACATTTATTTAACATCAATTTGATTAGTTTTATTAATCTCATATTAAGATATGAAAGAGATATGTACAACTTTCAAACAATCAAATATTTGTTACCATTTTTAGTTTTGTAAATAATTCAATTATTTGTTTTTCTTAATTAAGGTAATATATTGTTTTCCAATCACAAACTTATGCACCCTTGGAAATTAAAAACAAAAAAAAAAACAAAAAACAAAAACTCCTATTGACAATTATTGTCTTTTTTTTTTTTAAGTTAAAAGGTACGATTTTCTCAATTTTTGTTAAACTTCTTGTCAATTATCCATTGCGTGTAGCATAGTAATATTCGATTAAAAATATAAATAGATATTCTCAATTTGTTTACCAAATGCTTAGTTTTAAAATTCTTTCAATCAATAGTTGATGGTATCTATAGATTGAATAAATACAATAATAAATAATTATTGTATCTATAGTAATAATTACAATCAATTGTATAGACAATTATAAGATTGATTATAGAATTTTTAAATTTTCAAATCTCAAAAAATATTACAATCATGATCGAAAAATAATTAGCCAATAAAATATTTATGTCACTACAGATTCTTGCCATTGACTTACCAAATGAAAGCACAACTAATATTGATTAACTCAAAAACATGCATTGGTTAGGAGAATATTTGGATTGATTTGTCCAAAATTGTATCTTATTTTATATCTTTTCTTTTTTTATTCTTTTTTTTCCCGATTGAGTTGCCTTAGTTATATCATATATATACTAATTTTATCCAATAGTAATTAGAGTTATTAATTATTCTTAATTAAACAAATTATCATTAAATTTGACACCAACGTTGATCAATGGACCAATTAGAAGATAATTCATTTTTCTAGATGAACTTAATTAGTATATGTTCACACTTCGAAAAATACCAATATTTCAAAAACAAATATAATAAATAAATATTGCAACAACAATTGAATCAATATGAAATAAAAATCGACATTCCTTCAAAAGCATGATATAAAAATCAAACATCTTATTAATAATAAAATATTTTTGAAATTATCCATAAAAAAGTTCATAATCCAAATTAATTTAAATATAAATGGAATTTGGTAGTAGAAAAAAAATATTTCAATCAATATATGAAAGAGATATATACAATATTTCCGAGCAATAAATATTGTTACCATTTTGAGTTTTGTAAATCTTTCAATCAATTGTCTTTCTTAAGCTAATACGTTGTTGTCCAATTATACAATTATACTCCCTTGTAAATGGAAAAAAATGCTTCATTGACCAATTATTGTCTTTTTTGTTAAAAAGCAATACATTATAAATTTTCTAGATTAATAAATCTTTAATCTTAAAGTGCGATTTTCTCATTTTTTTTAACCATCTTGTCAATTATCGGCTCACATAGTATTGTCAAATTCGATTAATAAAATATTAATAGATATTGTCTATAAGATTGATTAGAAAAATAATAAATACTATAAAAACTAATAATTGCCGAATCAATACTATAAAACTAATAATTAAAAAAAAAATATTGGCGCGGATAGAAGTTTATATATATGAACAGAAAATGTATATTGACACAAAATATATTGACAGAAAATATGTTAGTATGAGGAATAATAAAAAAAACAAATCATACAAAAAACAACTTAAAAGAATACAACAAAACTATCAAGAATAATAAAAAAAATAAACTCACCAAATAATGTACGTACAAATCTACAATATAGTTTATATAAAAACTCTCATTTATTGTAGAATTCAAGTTCAATACTGTCGATGTTTGCGGGACACTTGATGCAAACGGAAATATAGGTGAATGTGAAGATGAAACCATATTTGGTAGCTATGCTTCGAATTTAGGATCAACAATATCAAAGTGCTTCTCTAATGCAATTTAAGTAGTATAAATATAAGAGGATTTTTAGCATAAATAATAAGCTACCAAAAAAATCTCTGAACACAAAACCAATTGTTAATTCAATGGTGAAAAATACATAAAATCATAATTCGTCTATTTTAACTATTATTAAATAATTTAGAAAAAAATGAATAGTCATCAATATTTAAAACTTGATTAATTAATATTATATTATACAAAATTGCATCGACACTATTGAAACAAATAAAATATATTTCATGAAGATATGATGTATAGAATCAACAAATCATTGTAATATATATTTAAGAAGAACTGACAAATACTAATATCAATTATGGTGAAATACTATTGATAATTTTTATAATCTATATATTATATATAGATAGAATTGATATTATAGACTCGCTTTTGGTATAAAGTAGGTATACCAGTAAATAAAATTTTCCTAATTTATATACAAATAAAGTAGGAATACCATTTACAATCTTTTTTTATAATATTTTCCTAATTTATATAATTACAACGGTTTTCATATTATATTTTCCTAATATGAGAATTTATAATAATTACCATTTATAATGTTTACAATTGTTTCCTAATATAATAAGCAAAAAGAGCGGGAAAATAAAAATTCCGGACTTTTGCTATTATATATATATAGATGTTCTACTCTTTTTTTTTTTCTCATGAAGATTAATATTTTCTCTGCTTCAAATTATATTACTTTATAATTTTTTTAATACCTTTTCTTTTCATTTCTCTTTTTCTGGTCAAGATCAAAACATAGCATTAAGCATTATATTTTTCTCCGCGTAACTTATTGCTCTAATAATGTTTTAGTTCAACTTTCAACTTTCAAGAATCTGAGAACCAATCCAACTTGGAGTAGCAAAAAGAACGAGCAGCCCAGAATAATGGTTGCATTTAGCAAGTTATGTTCCAGGCTGATAAATTGCTTCAGACTATTACATTTCGACAACCCTCCAACCCAGAGAGCTTAAAAGGACAAACCCAAATAAGATGAATCATCAAAAAGGGCCGGCCCATCTTGACTTGGTTATGGATAAATAATTAAAAGCCCAAACTCTCTGAAGAAACTATTGGTTAAAGTTAACAGCTTTACTTTAATCAGGTTAATATTTTTCATTTTTTTGTTCTCATTTTGAAGGATCAGGCTAAAAAAGTTTAACAGTTAAAGCTTCAATTGGATATTTTTTCTGAAAGGGTAATTTAGGGGGGACTCCATTTTATACAACCAGATTATTGAAGATTCTAATGACAAGCACGTAAAAATGTGCCTAAATATTTTGTTTTATTACTTTCAGTCTTAATGGCTTTTTTTCTGTTTTTCTTTTTTTCTTTTTAGCACTCTATATTTTTTTGTTTTAACTCATAACCAATATTTTTAACTTTAAATTACAAAATTTTATGAGTCAGTAATTACAAAATTTATAAATCAATAAAATTTCTTTATATTTCATCCGAACACAAAACAAAATAAAAACGGTTATTCTAGAAGATTTCCGAAATTTAAATTGCAAAGATTTCATAAAATTTCAGAAAAAATCTCAAACGTTCTTTAAATTTTAGAAAATTAAATTGAAAACTCTGACATGTTCTTTTTATTTTATTAAACACAAAATAATTAAATAAAAGAAATATTCTAGAAAACTTCAGAAATGTAAAAATTCATAAAATGATAATTCACAACCCACAAAGGCTCTTTAAATCCCAGAAATTTAAATTTCAAAATAAATAATAAAAAATAGTTTAAAGACTATTTCAGTGTTGCTAACGAGAATTTAATCAATTTTTTGCAATTTAAATTTCTGGAACTTTTTTATTTATATTTATTGTGGACGAAAATATAAAGGAAGTTACTAACTTATAAAATTCAGTGATTTAAAATTGAAAACATTACTTTGATTTAAAACTGAAGAATAAAAAAAAGAGTTTGTTGTTAAGTTTTAATATTGCAAAAAAAAAATAGAAAAAAGTAGCTAAGATTAATACTAGAATAATTTTTTTACTTTGTTTTTTGTTGGGATGAATTATAAAGCAAAATTCCTGACTTATATAATTTTGTAATTTAAAGTTGAAAATATTGATTATGAGTTAAAATAGAAAAAATAGTGCCAAAAAGAAAAAGAAGAAAAATGAAAACTGACTATTTAAGAGTGAAACTGTGAAAGTAATAACAATTAGAAAATTCCCTCAAAAAAACAAAATAACAATTAGAAAAGAAGAAAAAATTAAGAAGGGGCCACTTGCCACATGTCAGATTTGGTGTGTGTTAGGGTACTACCCGATGGGTAGGATCGAATGAGCCGATAATTTGTTTTATTATCTTTTTTTTTTTGAGTGATGTTTTATTATCTTTTAAAATATATACTGCTTATCTATAAAATATTGGGAAGACAGCCTGTTGCAACCCACGAGTTATTTTTAAACTCTATTTATCAAGTAATTTCTTTTATGAATTTTACGACAAATATGCTCGATCTAAAATTCAATTGGTTATCTAAAATACATTTTATATACTTGAAATGAAACCAGTATAATAGCAATTATAAACCTTGTGCACCTGGCGTGCTTGAAGAATACCTATTTAAAGCTTTGGTTTAAATAAAGCCATGTAAAAGTTAACCAAAAATATAAAAATCAAATTTCAACTCAGAGCCGACTTAAACGACGTGTTGTTTCTTGTTTAAGACCGGTAGCGTGGAAGTTCATATCTCCATGATAACAGAGTGAATGATGATTTTTTGTGTTGTGATCCAGTCTATAATAGCTCAAGATCCTGACTTGTTGAAACACATCTCACAATTCACTTTCTTCACAAAACTCTAGCACAAAAGCAGTAATAGCCATGATGTTCATTTTTTTTTCACCGAAAAATATAAAGATTACAATTTTTTCCCGTGTTTGTGTGAAGGGCTTGATATGGAAATAGATTGTGTAGTAGAGGAAAAAGCAGAACCACATTTTTTAGAGATAAAGGCTTGGCATTTAATGATGAATTGGAGAGGACAAGTCATTTAGCAGAGCATATATATCTCCAACACCAAAACTCTAGTTTTTTCAAGAAGCAGACTAAAATGCAAATTTGTATCATTCACACCAAATGAAAATCCATCTCCAACCCTTCAACTTCAAATTTTGCACTAAAAGGAATATTCTTAGAATATTCTTTATTATTTCAATAAAAAACTATTTTATTATAACCAATTATTTTTTAACATAGTATTATAAATTCAGATATTTAGTAAATTAAAGAATATATTTTATTATTAAATCTATCTATACTATATTAGATAATATTTTTTCAACACTAACATTAAATTAAAGATTTCTTCCAAAAAATTAAATTAAAGATTATATTTTTCAATTTACTATTAAAATTTACATTTAGTAATATTAATATTTATATTAATTATAAAATCATAAATATAATTTATTAAGTTTTAATAAAAATATTTATTAAAATTAAATATGCAGTTAGAAAATAATAGAAACATATGTTAACATATTTAGATATAACAAAATCAAACAAAAAGCAAATCAAAAAAAAAAAGAAAAAAAAGGAAGATAGCGCCGCTACAGTGTTGCGCCATATCTGGCGCAGCACTGTTCACAACACCAAATTAGCGCAATGTTTAGCGATCGGTTGGAGGTGAAATTTTGCACTAATTTAGAATTTGGCGCAGGAAATCCTCTCCGTTGGAGATGGCCTTATAGCAGAGCATATATATCTTTTGACACCACCATTGGAATCTTTTTCAATCCTTCTCTTTTTCATGCAAATTTGTATCATTCACATTAAATTTGACATTTCAAGCTGTGTGCCCATATTCAATTGGAAACTTAAGTCAGAGAAAGATAGACTCCAATTGTCTACATCACAGCTTTTACACCTATGACAAAGACATACACATATTCCACTATTCTGTTGTTTAAATCTTTCCTCTTTCATCATCTTTAGATTGAGTTTGTTTTTCTGTAGTTTCAGATTCTGTTTCAACTGAATATATTTCTATTTTCTGCTTTTGGACATAAGATAATTGTGAATGGGCACCAAACTCAACAGGGTGACTATGGTTTGCATTTGCTAATACAGATTAAGAAAAAAGGCAGGAAACAAAGGGAATGTTTGAAAAAATTCTACTTTTAGAATAATTGATTTACTGTAGTAAAAATAAAATTAGTTGAGAATCAAAAAATTTTAGTGTCTGAAAATAGAATAAGAAGTTGAGAGTGTTAGGGTGAAAAAATTTGAAAAATACTTATTTATTTGTAAAAGTCAAATAAAAAATAGAAACATAAATTTAAAACACCCATTTCTATGCTTTATATTATAATTAAACAAAACAGATTTTTCAGCCAAAACACCGAAAAATACTTTTTTTAGTGATAGCAAACACTCCTAGAAATATGGGGTCTTTATGTCTGATAGAGAAACAGAACTACAATGAGAGCGATTATGATCGCGAAAAAGAAACAAGCACGAAAAAACCTAAAAGCTTGACATGGTGATTATTGTTGGCTGCCTTCACAAATATAATTTGGCCCTAACCCTCTTATTTTCGGTTTAAACAGGTCGAGTTGGCGGGTTGCAGCCTGTTTAACATCCTCGGCTGCATTTCTAGAACCAGCAAGGCATTCATTAGAAAAGCTGTCTATGCAAGTACTACTCTCCAATGGAAAAGATAACCACCAAAATTTTCAATTTAAGACAATATCCCCAGTGAGTTTTTCAATTTAAGACAATATCACAGTACAGGCATTGGAGAATTAGGCACTTGTTCTTACTACTAAGGGATAATTACATAAGCTACCATTGGGGTTTGGGTTAATTACAAAAACATCCACAAGAGTTTTGAATATATCAAAAAACCCGGTATTACACTTCACCCCTTCACAAGTAAACACTCCCTTACATTTGTAAAAATATTGCAATTACCCGCTTACATTTAATACAGAGTAAAACCTCAAGTTTTTTTTTTTTTTGTAATTTTCAAACATCTTTGGGGGTTTTTTGTAGTTAACCGAAACATCAGGAGTAGTTTTTGTAAATATCCTTACTACTAATCCATAAATGTATTTAGTATTT
This sequence comes from Rehmannia glutinosa, assembly GCA_016081115.2. Taxonomy (NCBI): domain Eukaryota; kingdom Viridiplantae; phylum Streptophyta; class Magnoliopsida; order Lamiales; family Orobanchaceae; genus Rehmannia; species Rehmannia glutinosa. The sequence goes on from JABTTQ020001117.1 coordinate 101,152, forward strand.
ACTATCAACAAGTTTCCATCATACACCAGTGAAGGCAAACAGTATGAAGTCCAAGTGCAGCATATGAGCCTCTTAAAGAAGAAACTAGAATGGCAAACAATGAACTTTGCACAAATATGCCTACAAATTTCTTTCTGTTTTCAGTTCTCCACAATAAAGTAGCTAATCATCCGTCCATACCTATCTATGAAAACCATTACAAAACAACCTTTTATAAATAAAGAACCAAACTAATTGGTCCCAACACTTCCATATATCTAACAATCCAGAGCAGAAAGCAATTCTGCAATATACTAAACATTATCTAAAACCTCTGTAATTTACACAACATTAAAATGTAGTATTAAAAAAAATTAAAAAAAAAAAAAAACAAAAACAAATCGGGCCAGGCGCACCTGTATCTGAAGAGTGGGAAGTAAGCTTCTGGTGTGGAAGGAAGCCAAAATTGGGAAGAAAAAAAAAATCACACCTTAGTGAAATCTTGAAAATATACATTACCAAGCTAATCATCCACACAATCCATCACCCAAAAAAAGCAACTTTTTTTTTTAATCTTAATGCTCTTACCCCAATCTGTTTCAAGACAATCTACTGTCCTGATTCTTGAGACTCATCATCCTTAGAAGATAATTGCTGCTGTTGCTGTTGATTTTGATGTTGATGATGCTGTTGAACTCCACGGGCCGGGCCGATCTGCTGATAAATCTGACTAAATGGATTTAAAACCCCAATATTGCCATCTTGTGATAGCCCAAGCTCCAATCCAGGAAGCTGATGACTATTCCCACCCAAAATTGAAGTAAAACTCATATGCCCCATATTCCCTGTTGGCAAGTCAAACCCCGCAAACCCCATTTTCTGCAAGTAATTCGAATTATCAGTCCCCATTGACGGACCAGACGAAGACGATGACGACGACGAAGTCTGAAATCCAAAACCAGGAGCGGGCCATAATCCTGTACTTGCACCCACATGTGGTCTCCCCAAATTCCCCCCAATCAGAGGCCAAGGAGACCTACCCCCACCCAAATCGTCGATTTTTTGGTGAAAACCCGACGAAATCGAGCTGCCTTGCTGAGAAATCGAACCACCCGCGGCAGCTAAAGCTGAAGCAGGTATTGTACCTGTACCAGTGGCGGCGATTATTGACGGCTCAGCTTGTTGTAATAGCCACTGAATAGTTTCTCCGTCAGATTTGTGCCCTAATTCTCTGGTCAGCTGAAAAATCCTCGCGGCACAGAGAGCCGGCATCCTTATTCTTCTCCCTCGGCCTTCGACTTTTGTGTGGCGATCTTTGTTTGAGCTTCGCTTAGGCGCTAATTGCTGTTTTTTGGAATCATCTTTTTCCGCAACCACAATCTGAAAATCCTTGATTTCAGCTGGTTTGTTTTCGGAGATGGTGGTGTTGAGATTCGTCGGAGATGGTGACTGAGGGAGGGTTAAGAAGCTTGGTATCTCTTGGGGTTGTTTTGAGTTCTTGTGATCCATTATTTGTTGTTTTTCATGTAATTTTACAGTAAAATACCAAGCATCTTATTTCAATGGAGGTTGAAGAAAGGGGGAAAAGGAAAAAGGAAATGTCAATAGTGCTCTGTTTGCTCTGTGATTGATTTTAAGTTTTTAGACTGATTTTAGCAAAAGGGGAAAGGAATGTGAAAGACAAAAGGTGAAAAAAAAATTGTTGAAATCCCAAGGCAGAAAAAATGGGATCTTTGTCCATAAAAATAATATTGGATGTGGTTTTATTGTTTGCTGCCTTTTTCACTGTTCAGGGTTTTGACTTTTTGACTCGTTCTTTTGACTGCGACAAGATTTTTTCCACTTGTTTTCACTGCTGCTACACAAAACGCATTGGATTTGGCATCCAAAGAAAAGAGAAGGTGAGAAATGCAAAAATAAAGAAGATGAAAATAGTTTTTAAAGTAATGAAGATAGTTTACACACATATATATATAGAAATATATAATAGTTGAGAATGTATATAGAAGCTTTTACAAAAAGAGTGGGAAAAAAATGTTTTTGGAAATAGTAGATCACAAACACTTGAATGACATATAGGAGTCCTTCTTGAAAAATGTAGAAGAATTTGAAAACTACAATAACTACTCAAAAAATAGCTTAAAATTAGAACTTAAATATTTGAAATTCATTATATACTTGACATAATCCAAACAAGTTGAAAGAATTTATTATTTGTGAAATTGAATCTTTGACTTTAAATTCATCAATTCAAATTTAACATTGAGCATAGACAAAATATGCACTATTCCAACTCAAAAACCAATTTAGAATGTCGTATTTGAAAAAATAGCTTAAAATAAGAACTTAAAGATTTGTCCCCTTCCAAACTATTGTTATTAATAGTTTATATCATTAAGAAATTAAAAAAGTTAGAATTTATATGATTTTCTTTTTTTTATTATAGTTTTTCATTAAAAATTAAATTTAAATTTATATGACCCTATTTTCGTGTCTTAAATCCTTCTTTATTTCTGAAAAACTATTATTCCTCCATTTAGTAAAAAATATATCATTTTCTAGCTTGGGTGCCATTATTGCAACCAACAGCAATGAGTGATGATGCTGATGACATCTCTTGTAAGAGACTCAACAAAAGTATACAAATGGAGAGACTACATAAAAACACCTGGCAGTATTTGATTGGGATGGTGGGCCGGGTTACTTCAAACCCACTCTAGGCCCATTTTTAAGACTCAAAGAAAAGATAATATAAACTAAAGAAGCTTAAAAATAAATTATAGAATCAGGAAAAAAAAAAAAAAGAGGGGCCTTCTCAAGTTCTTTCAGTTACCCAATTAAGTGGGTCCTGTTTGTAGTGTGTTTTGATGGTATGGGTCATGCATGCATATAGCCCCATCTTCCATGTATGTTGGAACTTGAAGAGTATAAGAATTTTTAGATTTTATGAAAGTATATATTCTTCGTCTGTTGTTAATGTCACATTCAGTTCACTTCTCCATATTATTCCAAAATAAATACCCCTATAATTCATATTTGTTCATATTTATCCATATTTTCCGAGAAATTAGCGTCATACGAGGGTGGAGGGAGGGAGGCCAATCTGCCCCCTTTTTAAAAGAAAAACTCTTACACTAGATCTAAAAAATATTATTTTAAGTTTAACTTATATGATTTTAGTGTATCGATTTGGCCCACTTTTGTGTGTCGGTCTATTCCAAAAAAATTTCTTGCTCCTTACTTAATCATAGATGAGTTATTTTGGCTTAGAATTGTTCGCAAATGGATGATGGATCTTTCAAGTTTCAACCCATGCATTTTACTTTTAGACACGTATTTAATTTTCGAAATCATTGTCATTACTAATTAGTCAAAAAAAAAAATTTAGACTCTCAATTTTGCTTCAATTCTTTTTTGGTCCCATTGTGCGATAAACTTAATCCAGTAACTTAAAAGTTCACCCAAAATGGTCTATGACGGCTGACGCCATCCCTGCTAAAAAAACATAATTTAATTTGGATTTTTAAAAGCATTTTGGAATTAGTTATATTAAATGTCAGTATTTTATTTACAGACAGATATTTGCTGTGAATTTGAGAACGCAGAAGTTTTGTTGTTTGGTCGAATTTGTAGATAGAACATAGAGGTATTTCTCCCTCGGATGAAAATTGATGAGCTTTTAATCATTGATAATGCTATGGACCATTAATTGAGAAAGATAGATATGTGGCATCCGATTTCACTAATAGTTGTGGAAAATAAGGCCAATAGAGTATCCAATGTGATTTTTCTATTTCAATATGTGTTTTATTTTTTATTTTATCACACAGATGATTAAAACGTTGACAAAAATTATTATACTAAAAATTCACAGTTTAGGTTTGAATTATTATGCTTCAAAATTAATATATTAGTTTTTATGACAATCATTAATGTGGTGGAGTAGAAGACGATACTATCGAAATAAAAGATATCATCCGCCATTTTACTGAGTTCCTAAACATCATGGCCATTTTGGCTAATATTCGGATTTCGGAATTTATGAAATTATATTTATCGCCCACATAAATTACGAAAAAGGTAATTTTGTACTCATAGTATGGGAAGCATTTCGTAATAATTTATTTTATATATTTTATGGTCTATAGCATAATTCCAATGATTGAACGCCCCCACCATTAATACGCTCGATTCAAAAGTCTATTATGACGAGGACAAATCCTTAGATTAAACCTCTTTTTTAAATAGGGACACATCAATCGTCGCCTATAATCATGGCTGCAAAGTAAAGCAAAAACCTTTAAAAAAAAAGTGGAATCCGATAAATATTATGTAGCCTCAGAATATTTAAAAACAAGTGCATTTGTTAGTTTATCATGTCATAAACCATTATGAATTCGCATGCTCATTTCATTATTGAATTCCTATTTCTTAAACATTCTACACTTTATAATCATTTTGTGGAACTTAAGGTAGAAGCTCTAGGCCTTAATTATCCACTTCTTTATTTCTTCTTTTTTCTTTCCCTTGAAATAAAATCCACCAAAAACATTCTCTCAAATTGATTGCACAGCTTTTCTTCCCAAAAAGAAAAAAAGACAATCGATTACCAAGCAACTTTAGAATTTTTTTTTTTAAAAAATAAGAGATTAGATTAGGCCTTTTCCCGACTTTTCTTGATGAAATCTGTTTGTCCAGATATGCTGCGTGGAGCTTCTGTTATAAATAGAAGTTTATTTTTATAAATATAAATCAATATATATCAACAATATTATTAATATATTAATATATAACCATGTATTAATAAAATAAAATGCTAGCCTGAGATAGTTGGACTAGTGAAAGAGTGAGACGAAAATTATGACGTGGGTAGGACCAGGGGCGTATGCTCCTTGTGTATAAAGCTCCCCAAAAATTTTGAAATTCAAATTTTTTTATGTATATTTTATTTTTAAATAATAATTTTTTGTACTAAATATTAATTTTTTATTGATTTAACCCCCCAAAGTACGTTTAGCTCCGCCCCTGGGTAGGACCTTGTTGAATAGAGACCGGAGTTTAATCTTGGAAAATAGATTATAAGAAAAAATAAAATAAAATACAGGATAGAATACTAGTTTGGGACAGTATCTATATATATTACAGACGGGGGGAAGATCTCTTGTTCAGATTTGTGCTGAAAATGATGGCGGGGGTATGTGTGCGTAGGTCATTGCAGTGGTTGTCACATGTGCTTCCCAACGTGCTGACAAAAGAGCCCACTCCTAAAAATCTTACCTCTTCCAATTATTCCCCCCTAAAATATTCACTTAATTAATTAAATCCCAAATGCAATCAAATCTTAATTTTATCTGTCTTAACTCACTGCTATTTGGATTCGGATGTATATCATGTGGTGATAGAGCTTGTTAGTTGTTACTCTATCCATTCGTTTCTTAGGTAAATTGACAATGAGTTGGGTCGTGCCGACCCAACCCGATCCAAGCGGGCAGGTCATAAAATCGGATTAGGTCGGACCAATACGAAATTGTGTCGAATCGTATTTTTGGCCCAAACCAGCTCAACGCGTGTATTTTTAGTCGGGCCTATCGGGCTTTAGGTAATTTGGATCGAGCCAAAGTAGACTCCATCCTTTTCGAGCCTTCCATATGCGGCTGGTTTGGTTGACCTGTCAGACTGGGCCAATTTTGCCCGTTCTACCCCCAAATCATCCCCTTTTCCCCTGAAAAAAACTCACTTATATTTTAAGGAAATACATCAAATCATAATTTGAAGATGGTTTCTTCGTATTTTGGACTTTCCCGTAAAAAAAAACTATTTCTTACTACGTATGAAATAATAGTACAGATATTTATAAATTATAATGGATGTTGACATAAAGGGTTAAAATCTAGGCATGTGATTGATAAGCCACCCACCCACCTCTTGTACTGTTGTAATTGTGAGTGGCAGGCTGGTGCCTTTTATACGGTTATAATTTAATTTAATAAATACCCTATGATCAAAAGATTTCCCCATGCACATGTGAAATTATACATGTATATTTAAAATCGACACTTGGATCCCTCTGACACAAATCACAATGTCACCTCCTAAGTCCTAACCCTCCCAACCAAATAAAATTAAAAGGAAAAAGAAAAAAGTAAAAAAAAAAAGGAAAGAAAAAGAAAAAGACTTCTCCTATGGATCCGGAAAACGAATTAAAAAGAAAGGTAACTAAATCATTTTGCGTTGTCATACACACCCGAGGTTCTTTATCCACAACTCGACAACAATTTCATAAACCCAATAAAATAAATAAACTTTATAAAAGAAAGGATAATTCAACAATTGATTGGGGGAAGAAGAAGAGCCATCAACTTACATTTCTATCAATCACCAAAGAGCTAAATAGCGACCTGATTGTTTGCTACCATATATTCCATCATTTTGTCAACAGTTTTTCTAAGTAAAATTGCAAAAAGTAAAAGACACAGCAGCGTCTTCAAGATTAGTGATTAGGACCTATCAAAGCGGGAAATTCCAAAAACTCACTTAAATTTATGGCTAGCAAAATACTTAAATTTAGGGAAGCGAATTTGTGACAAAATTGTCAAAAATCAAGACCTACTCCACCAACGTTTTTAAAGACTCAAGACGCCCCAGTGCCCAACCTATTTGACTCGTTACATCTATTTTAAAGATATTAAAAAATATACATTTGTAATTTACAAACCTCAAGGGAATATTTGTAATTTTGAAACATAATTAGATTTTTTGTAATTAAGCTAAACCACAGGGTTGTTTTTTTGTAATTTACCTTTATATTTATGTCTTTTAAGTCTATAGGCTTTTTACTTTCAAATATAATAGTTATTATAACCCTTTGTCCTGCTTGTGTACTTTAACAAGAATGAACTCACCATGAATCATTCAAAGTACTCAAATGACATGCATTTACATCAACCAGTTCAAATAATTTCATCGTTCTACCCACCAACCAGCAAGTAAATTTTCACTCCTACATTATCATGATCATAGAATTGGTTGACACAACTGTTAAAGACACAAATTGGCTACAAAGCGTGTAGATAACAAGTGGAGGAATAATACAATGGACATATCACAAACATATTTACAGACCAAATAGTTTCTGTTATGAAACCAAGGATTATAACAAACACAAGCATACCTTTTTTAACCTAACTTGCAGATGGTCCAAAGTACATGCAGATGGGCGGATTAATCCTGAAGATCGAAAGAATAGCAGACGGTATTGTCCAAATCCCATCACCACATATCAAACCCGAAGCAACAGCACCAGCATAATCTTCTGCGTCCTTTCTATTTATCCTCTCCCATACGAACAATATCACAGTACCAACAAACATGTCAATTGCAAAATAAGCCCCAATGTAAAACGGCACTGCCATTGCCATTGGAATAGGAATGAACTGAGAAACCCTTTTAGGGGTCACATCTCTGAAAAGGTTAACAGCCAATGCAGCCACAAAAAAGCCACAGCATAAGGCCAAACAATGCTTGGGAAGCTCAGAAAAACCCTCGACCCCCAAAATGGCCATTTCTCGGTATATAACAGCATACGGTGCTTTGTATGGACTATCGGGTGATCCAATATCGAACGCGCTCCAATATAACCAAAATGTGAGGGGTGCAATAATACAGCCCATGGCTGTTCCGACTAATTGGCTCACAAACATAGATTTTGCTGATGAGAGAGTAAGGTACCCGGTTTTAAAATCTTGCATTAAATCGGCGGCTGTGGAGACGATCGACATCATAACTCCACACGCAGCCAATCCAGCTAAAACCCCTCCATGGCTTCCTACGAGTGAGGCAATCATAAAAAGACCGATTTTTCCGTAGGTAGAAGCTAGGCTCCAGTCGGTTAGCCCAGTGCCGTAGGAGTTGCAGAAGGCGAGGGCTGGGGCTAGTATGTACGAACAGAGGACTAAATACCACTTAAGAGGTGGAAAGATCATTGGCATTGTAGCAGTAGATATTGCTGCCAAGCCTACATATCCAGAAGCGGCAAACCAGAAAGGTATTCTGTCTTTGAGGAAAACTTCGTCGCGTTTCTTTTGTTCCACGAGTAACTTGGACGTGTTGTCATCTGTTAAAATAATCTATGTGAAGAAGAAAAAAAAACACCCAAGAAGATATTTTGATTTGAATTTCTGATACATGTGACAATTGCCAGGAAAGAACAATTGTTTTGCGCATGCAGAGTATTTTGTAGTAGAGGACAAGATATAGGGACTAAAAGGAGATGCCAATAATTAAAAGCAGAGCAATCAGTAAAACACTATAAATGAGTCATAATATCTAAAAGATTTGGACCAACAATTCTACCTGTAACTTCCGTGACAACTGGAAGATCTTGATGTTTGGTGCATATTTCCTTTATAGTGACTGATATGATCTTAACCAAATTGTAAAGCCCATCCCCAAGAATAAGGGAAATGGCTATGAAAACCTGTGGAGAACATAAAATATGGAAGCAGTGAGCATAATCGATTGTAGCAAAAATGCTAAAAAAAAAAGAAAAAAAAGAAAGAACAAAGAAAAAATTCACCAGCTACCAGAAAATTGAACAATTGTGGAGGTTAGACTATCACTGAATTACTGATTTGGGGAAGAAACACAAGTAGCAGTCACTTGAATGAATTTTGAACATGCAATTAATGTATTCCTGAAATGAAAGTTCAAGAATATGATGATACTACTAGCCAGATAGGTCATACACCCCAGTAAGTGGAAGCAGGAGCCTCAGGCAAGCACCCAGTACCTCCAGAATCCAGTCCCCATCAGGCATTACCTCCGAAACCTAATCCATCAGGCATCACGGTACTTGTCTGACATAGGTTAGCTAGCTAGTTTGAATTCCGTCCCAACCAGATTTGGGTTCAGGTAGAACGGTTTCTTTGTCTTTTACAGGTGGTGGTTGGGGGGAGGGGGTTGGTCCGAGTTACCCAATCCAATATTGTAAAATCAGGCAGGGAAATCCGACCCAAAATACAGGACCGGTAACCCAAAATTTTTCCAAAAAAAAAAAAGTAAAAAAAATGAAGTGAAACACATATGAGCACCAGAGCTGAATATTTATTTGGTAAAACATGCCGCTAAAATATTTTTATTAGGCATAATTGTACCAAAAATTTGAAAAAAAACACCATGATTTTCTCTCAATAGAAGCAACAACTCCTGCCTTTGTTATCCTTCGCCCTCCCCCACCCCCACCCCAAAAAAGAGGGGGGAAGAAAGGACGCACACCTAATTCAAGTTAGGGATTGGGATCGGGTAGCAAAAAGCACTAACCAAGCTGTCAGGTACCCAACCCAAAGTATTGGACGTGTCACCCATTTCTTAGCTAGAGAGATGGGACAAGGCATCTAATGGTGAAACCTTGTTCACTTCTGCAATATATATATATATATATATATATATATATATATATAAATAAACTTTATCAACCAGCTAAAATTTTTTAGTACCTTATATCCATAGAGACCTTTGAAATCGTTGCTGCCAAGATCAGCCGGATACCAATCACCTGCCTTCTGTGAAACGAATGGCCAAAGAAAACCCCATGATATGATAGCTCCAAGAAGAACTGAACAATTGACTATGTGAGGGCAAATTAGCCCACATCCAACATAGGTTGGACTAAAGTCAAAATAGAACCTGCATGAAATCTCAATGTTTAGGATTTATGACAACATACAACAGTCATCTTCAATAATTCATTCAAAGCAATTATAGCAAAGTTCACAAAAGCACACGATTGAATACAATAGGAAAAGATGCTTTGAAAGGTACTAAATGAACAAGAGTTTACGTATTCTTGAAGAGTGTCAATCCAAGGCTGGGGAAATTGTCAAACCCACATGAATCGCCAACACCGCTAAAGAACCATTTAAAGCAGCTCCAGCAGAAACTTATGCTTAAATATTTCCCAAGACAAGACACCTGTTTTCTGGAAAAAATGAAGACAAAAGAGATTTGATCAGAAATTAAGACTTCTGTGGATTGGGTAATCATTAAGGTACAAAATCAACCAGGTGGCAATTGCATTATCAACAAGAGCAAATATTAGGTACAGGACATTCAACAAATAAAATGTAAACAATAAAACCTAATATTAATATGCTGCTTACTTGGCAAGTTCAGCTCCAGTGTTTGTATGGAAGCTATTGATCAGCATAGCCGTGGCAGTTCCACTGGGGTAGGTCAGCTTGTAACCCAAGACCATAACCTAAAATTACATAACAGATTTTTTCTGAGCAAAATTATATTTAAAGACTCCAATCAACTCCAACATAATTTTACTAATTATTTCTAGTTCCTTAAACAAACATCTTACTTTTCAAAAAATAAACAAAAACTGGCCAACCCATGCATTACTATTAACAAACCTATGCCCCAATTCTCAGTCTACATTTACAAGCTTGAAATTGTGTTCTTTAGGATAAAAGAACCAGTAAACTATCAAGTTCTGAAAGTAAAATACATTCTTAACTCCCAACCCATGACTGAAAACTTGAGGTAAGCAGTGACCTGGCAAATATTCCAGTAATATAATATAAAATCTCAAATTATAGGAAGTTTAGTTTTTTTTTTTTTTTTTTTTTTTTAAAGGCTTACCGACTATGCCTCGAGGACAACAGCTCCGGCTCCTCATTATCAGGTCTGGCGACGTACAACCGAGATCCTCCAGGTAAAGAGAATAATTATGTTCGACCCCAATCTACTAATAACGATCTCTCCCGAATCGAACCCACACGGATGCTATCAAGATGAGTTCCCACCAAATCTTCACAATAAGATAGCCCGGGAGAGCAATTTGATGGAGTAGGGATAAGAACCCCTGACCTCCACCCCACAAACAATTTGATGGAGCAGGGATTTGAACCCCTGACCTCCACTCCACAATTGCTTGTCGTGGCCAGGTGGGCTAAGCCACCTGGTTAAAAGATATTCCTAATTCCAGGGTCAACCTTTCTGGCATTATATGACTAGACAATGCTAACTTGTTTCCCACTACACTTGGCTTTGTTTACTTCCCAACAAAACCATGCCAGCTAATTTGAGAATAAAAACTTGGAACTGCAACATGCAGCATGTTACAACCTTTGTTGGGGCAATTGTCAAATAAAACAAAATTCATACATTATCCATGAATACTTCCCCAAAACTACATCAATTGCGAAGTCCTTGTCTAATTCGGTTTTGACCTAAAATTAGTTTGTTCGACTTTCAACCCAGAATCCATAATTTTATCTGAAAACAGTAATTATTTTTATATTGTGCTGTGTACAATAGCAATTGTATGGAAGTTTATTTGATATATAGTAACACATTAATCCATTTAAAGAATTCCCCCGCAGCTCAAACGATTGGCCAGAGAGTCATATGTATCTTCAGAAACAATTAGATGCAAGCAGTAACCACCAACATTAAACTCAATTTATGATTTTAATGATCCATTCATTATTGCATAAGTTAATTCTGTAAACGGATTACCTTCCGAAGAGGAACAAGACTAAAAAGTCCCAGAAAACTAACAACAAATATAAAGCCCATCATCCACAACAATCCTGGGTTCTTCACATCTTCTGCCCGATTGCCCGGATAATCTTCACCAATCAGTTTATATGTTTTCTCATCCATAGAAAGCAAGTAGGATCCAAATCCCCCTGTCACATAATCACAAAACCACCTCCAGAATTAAATTTAGCCCTCGTTCCACCCATAAATACAATTCATTAACAAATCTTGCTACCACAAATTGTCACAACAGTTGTATGCTGTTTATTAGTGTTACTCAAATATAACTTGATTACATACTTACAGTGTTTCACTTAAAACATACTTAATTCGACTGATGACTAGCTCAAGGAGTTTTCCTTTCTCCATGGAGTTAGCAATAAGTAAAAAAACAACAATAATTAGGAAAATAAAAATTACCACTAAAGGCGAGACCGTAGCAAGCCACAACGCACGTTTGAATAACAGTGTTCTCTTGGCGGGTAAAAGGTTGAGCTGAGAATCCTAATTTGGACAAAAACCCAGTCCATGTTTTCACGAAGAAGAATCCGAGCAAACCGGCGGCGACGTTGAGGGAAGGGATGATCCCGACCGTTAGATTGAGCTTGTGGGTGATAATACAGAAAAGCGTTCCTAATATAGCGCTGACCACCAGCCCTCTGATCGTGATCTGCTCCTTCCATTCGGGAATTCGCTCAATTTCTTGGTCATCGGCATCTACGGCACGGGTTTTGTGGGGTGTTGTTTCGTCCTGGAGTAGCAGAGGCTCCGATATCTCCACCGCGGCAACCTGCTCTGTTCCCATTGAAGAACAAAAACCCGAATTCTGATTTCGGATCCCCCGAGAATGGGAGCTGGAGAGAAGAGAAATGGATTTTTTTTTTTGGAAGTTGTTTGGAGAAGATGGGTGTAGCTGGATTGATTTTTAGTTTGTGTTCTTTTTAAGTTTTTGGTGGGGGTGCGGGAGACCTCTCTCCTGTTCTGTACGCTCCATTTCTCTACAGTTTTAACCAAATTCGCGTCTGGTTGTGCGATTTGGCAAGTTGAACAGAATTTGACTTAAAATTTGCAACTATAATGGAATCAGATAGTGCTAGAGTGGTAAAAACTCCCAAACAAGACGAAGTCCGAAACCCTTCCCTCCCACGATATGTAGTAAATTAATACATTGCAACTATAATCGCTAGCAGATAACACAAAGAATTTTATCACGATTTTCAACTGAAATTGGGAATTACTATTGGGTTGTCATATTATTAAGGGATAATTAAAAAAGCCACAATTGAAGTTGGGACTAATTACAAAAAAACCAGATATGTTTCAAAACTACAAAAAAAAATCTCATTTTTAATTTTGTCTTAAATTTAAGAAGGTAACTATAGTATTTACACATATCGGAGAAAATTTGAAATATTTTTTGTTAATGAAGGTGAAAAATGTAATACAAAATCAAAGAGTGTTTTGCAATTCTCAAAAACTCAGCCTGAAGCTAAAGGAATTTTTTTGTAATTACCCCTAGTAGTAATGTAGTTAACAAATACTCCAAAATTGCCTTTCCATATCGTCTATAAGTAAAACATCTAACATTTTATAGGAATTGCAAAAGGAGGATTAACATTAGAATTTAATAACAAAACTTCTGGAACAGAATATCAAAGCCCAAGAACCATGTATAGTTTGGGCTAGTGAAACTGATTGTACAAAACTTGCTAAAACTTGAAACTACTGGGGGCATATTGGGGAAGTCACGTAACATGAAAGAAGAGTTAAACTGTTAGGTAAGTCATTGCAGCCTTGCAAGTTGCAACTGCAGGCAACGTAATACTTATTGCAACTGAGCCTTGAATTGCGGATTTTGTTTCTTATCACATTTTTGGCAGAAGATATTGTGGAATTATCTTTTCTTTCTACCTTTCTGGTTGAAATTAAATCATCATTCATCTGGGACATTATTTATGGGCAGCCATACTCTTTGGAAGTAGTAGCCACAGCAGTTGCGTCTTTCGTTTTCGGGACTTGTCTCTTCCCTAATTCAGTTAGCCCACAATCAAATTCTTAAATGCAGGTTGATACACGGTCGAATCATATGCCGAAGATATGTTAACTACTATACTACGTGCATACATTAATAAGTCAGACAGGATTCTTGCAAAAGATTCAACTTCAAACTTCTATGCTCAAAAGGAGGACCATAATCACAAATTTGAGGAATAGCGTTTTTAGTTTAATTTTGCTTTTGGTATTATATAAAAAAATTGTGAAATTTTGTTATATTTAGGTTAAACCTCAAAGGCAATTTTTATAATTTACTCAGTTCTCAGTAGTTTTGATTTTTGGTACCAAGGGAGTTCAGATATATTGTTCCAGAAACACTCAAATACTCGACCTTTTGATCACTTGAGATCCTATATATGGGCCAAATAATATAGTGGTTATGATGCATTAGGCCCCATGTGCAGGACTTTCCAAAGGGCTTCTTATATAATAGCTGGTCCACAAAGCAGTCTCATAAACTGGCCCAAAGGGTAGCAATTTAATCCACCCCATCAATTGGGCCAAGACCAAGCCCATTCTGAGAACCTGGCCTAATTTATTTGATCCCGGATCCAGCCCATGGGCTTTTTGAACCTGGGTCGCTTTTAATGCCGAATACTGTAGGTAGAAGTACAAGCCCAGGCTTCTGAGTTGGTGTACTGACCACCGAGGAAGTTTTACCCATCTTCCTCTCTGCTATTAACGCTATTATACATTTATACTCCTCATATCATGCACGTAATAAATTGACTTGCAAAAAAAATAAAAGGTAAACGTGCAATATTTCTATGCAAGGATTAGCACACAAAACATAAGCTGATCCGAATAAATCGTTCAATAAGATGAACCCTAACCTAATAACATATTTAACTCCACAAATTATCGACTTGATGAATGAAAATTCAAAATTTAAGAGGTTAACACGATTGCCGACACGGAAAAGGACTTGACACCATAATTTAATCAAAATTCCGTAAGTAGCAAACCAACGTGGGAGCCACAGAGTCATATGAAGAAGAATTCTGAATGACTCCAGAAACTATAGCTATTTGAACAACTCGTGGATATTAGTGTTTGTATGGATTTGCTGCTCACACCCATAGTCCTCTATTCTCAGTCATTTGGTCCAACAAAAAAGAGAAACCCTGCTGTTTTATAGCCTTTTGTTGCATAGCAAAAAATGAGAATCCCTCAAAAAGCTTTAGGGCTCCATGCCCCACGATTTTTTGTTAATTTAGTCACTATTTGTCTCCCCTGTTCCATAATTGCAATAATAGACCTATCAACTGGACACAAAAAATGGTGTGAACACATCGACTTTTTAACTATACTTATATATCCAACCCTAGCTAGTTGCTGCACATCATGTCGAACCTCTAGACTCACACGACGGTATTTTCTATATAACTGATTACACTTGTACCGGATAACTAGGACCTTCCAGGATTTGCCAAGATTATGTACTATGTACCGTGATTGAAAAAAAAGATGTGATAATAATCGTGCGATGATATGTATTTGAATACTAGTAAAAGCTTATATTGCAATAGGACTTAACAAGTTCAAACGAGATCTCTATTCCCTATGGTTGCATTTAGATTTTGGATGAGAATTTAAGAGAAGGAATTCAAATGACTCAATCTAAAATGGATTTGAATTGAAATCCTACAAAATGACTCGAAAAACAACTTTCAAGAATTTAAAATTCATTATAGAATGACTTTATCCAAACAACTACCATGAATTTATAATTATGAATTTGAAATCCATAGCTTCAAATCCTTCCATCCAAATGGAGCCTATGAAAATAGTTTTCATGTGGTGTTTCAATTCATCATGTGAATCTATGTACCTGATGATGCCATTATTGTACATTAGTATTGGCATTCACTTGGTGTATTGAAACACTAGATGAAACCGGACTATAACAAGTTCCCCTTATCTCTCTATCTGCGCATAAGTCAAATGCAACAACATGATATGACTAAACAACTCCCAAGTAGCAATTAACATTTGTAAGCTAGCGTTCCGAAAAAGGTTTTCAAGTATGGTCAAGCACAAAAGCCAAATGTTTTTGCATATATTGATAGGATGAAAAATCACTAGAACATTACATTCACCAACTTCACTGATTACACCTAAAATCGTGATTGTTAAAAAATAAACTATTCCACTTGCGAAATCATGCAACTAACTTAATATTTTGATAAATGAGGTCAAATATAAAAAAGAGAATATAACTTAATAATTAACATCATTTTGTTGGACTAGATTATTAGTTGAGCACTGGATATCAGATTGGTCAAATACTTACTGGCTACTGCAACCTACATAAAACAGTTATACGGGCGGAACAAAAGCTTCCGTATTCCCATTCTACTTACGAGAATTCACGTGAGATAGTTACAATTACAAGGAAAGTAAATAAAATTTCATACAAGGAATCAAAGACAAACCAAGACCAACAAAATAGTATATGTACCTTTATAGATTGAAGCATGGGCACTGCAGGGTTGCCATTACGAGCCGAAAAATAGTTATCATTTCAACATAATTTCAGTACTTGCAGTCACACAGCTGTGCAGCATACCAAAATCTTCATGAACACTTCTGTTTATAATTTACCAAGTGGACTTGTCAAATCAACGAGATTTTCCAGCAGTCCATGTGGACAAGAGTCTCTAATGTATGTTTCTCTTCTGCTTCGGTAGTAAGAAATGGTTCCTAGATTATAAAAAGCCACTACATTTAGAGGTTATATAGAAAGTTTTTATGCAAAAGTGATTACTAATATTTCTTGTAAACGGCATACTTTGTTGAGTGATATTTTATTTGGATTCTCAAAAACCTGAAGCAGAAAACTAATTTGGTAATACATATCATTCGCATAAACAAATTGAATGCCAATTGTTCCCAAAACATACATATTGACCTCATGCATTCAGAACTGATGATTGTCAAACAAAGACATAATGGTACTAGGGGATTGAGCTGTATGAGGAGCACAGAGGTTTCTATCTCGGGAACCATCCCATATAAACTTGGTGTTTTCAATTCTTAGACAAAGAAGAGGAATATAGCTCAAGTTTGTTGCAAAATAATTGCACTACTTTTGCCCATTTTTTTACGTGGAAAAAGAAAAACAAAAAAATAAAAGCTAGATATAAGACTAGCACTGATAGCTTAATAAAAAACACATGGATGCACAAGCCCTTCACGTGGCCCTAGTGTACAAAGATATGTCAAAAATCAATTCATCTGAAAATGTCGTATGAATCTAACCATCCAGTGTAGCCCCACCAACAGTGGTGATACTATATCTTGAAAATAAACTTATATTGAAAAAACTTTCACCAGCAAGCAAAGCACAATGGCAGATCCTATCATATATATGCATGCGGCTGTTTAACCATCTCACACATCATGGTACATCCTCTAACATATACACATGATAGAAGCCAAATCATCAGCTTGCATGATAATGAAATATATTTCAGATGTGATAATTACTGATTTTACTGTTTATTTGCAAATCAATATCGCAATGCCACCAACTCTTAAGAATCACTTAGGTTCATGGAAAATATAGGATCACCCACATGTGGGTCTCAAGCCCACTCCTCAACTGATACAATGTTGACAGATGTTGTCCAACCATAGTCTTGTAACTTTCTTAGTGTTCTTTTTCTGCTCAAACCATCTTAGACCCTTCTAGGGACCCCAACTTTCCATTTGCGAACAACACATGATGAAAAGGTTATTCAAGACGTCCCTCTGCAATAAGTCTATAAGTTTCCCCTTTTGAAGATTGACTCCTCTACTCAAAATCCAGCTATATCCTTTAGGTATTGAGAAAACCATCTCTGATCCACTTCTCACAAGAAAGTTTAAGATGAAGGTCAGTCCAAATTCCTGTGGGAATAACAAGAAGCTCTACGAGGCAATATTTCTAACTTTTGTCTTTTGTTGCAGTTCCTAGGTTGGATGCACCGTAAGGTGATGCAAAACAGCACAGAGCCAATGAAGAATACCACAATAGGTAACTTCCTCAAGGGGTATCAAGTATCTATCTTTCATCAACATAAATTGGACATCAATTCTTTTTTTCCTTGAAACCTCTCCCCTTCCATACTTAGCAATAACTTGGATGAAAGCTTATTTACCAGACATAGTTTATGGGCAAATATATTGTCCAGTGTCACATCTGAGGCAATTAACTTGCCTTAATTTATAAGTAAAAAGCTAGCCAAGCATAATCCAGCAGAAGAGTCTGCAAAATACATACTCAAGCGCAGATGTCCACTGTTAAAAGAAAAGACGACTTCTAGCTAATGTTTTACTTGTTTGGATGAGGCATTGAGGAGCTTGATTTTTTTAACACGTTATGACACCCATGCAAGAGAATGCTCAAAGTAACTTAACTGTTGCTAACGAGACTGTCATTTCTTTTCTGGTTTCAGGAAACCTTCCTGCTTGTTTTTCAGTGCAGACATTGTTTGATAAGCAAAATTACTATGTAGAGCCTACCAAAACTTTGACATGCTCAAACATCAAATGTCAAAAATCTTGAACAGATCTGAAGCCAATTACTCGGAAGGGTTCTTCCAAGAAGAATCATTTGAGCCTTTTGACTTTCTTGCAATTGGCACCTTTGGTGTGGAATTACTCAATACAGACCCCCCTACGCCAACACTTACAATTCCCTTTGAGGAATTGACTAATCAACAGACAGAGATAACAGAAAAAGATCTCAAGTTAATAAACTATGAGCATGAGAAGTTTATTGAAGCTGAAGAGAACGAAACTGCCAGTGACACATCCGGAAGGAGTAGTCAAGCCAGCATTATAACCCTCAGCAATAAACCAACTGAGGGAGCAGATTCTGAAGACCACATGTACACCGTGGCTTGTCCTCTACAAAATTATCTCTTTGCCACTTCTATTGAACTGACTGAGACTGATAAAGAGGTAAAGAAAGAAAAGACATCCTCGAAGATCTTTTTAAGAGGAACAACACAGACCATGATGATCATATAAGGAAATGTGAAGGAGCAGCACAACCAAGGAAAAGAAATGTAGCTCATTTCATGAAAAAGGTGGTGAAGAAGTTCCATTGCTCATCAAGCAGCTCAACTGCTTCTTCTAAGAATGATGCTGCTGTATCCATTTCAATTAAAAAAACTTTCAAGGTCAGTTCACTCTTACTACATCAGCTAAGGTCTACCAAACACTCATTGACTTTCCATTTTTTGTTAGGGTAAACTCAGTTCTCTTAAGCAAATACCATGAGTTAATTATTTACTTAATAATGGTGAATGAAAGAATATGTCAACTTATTAACAGAGAAACTTGCCAAGATTAATAATCTCATGTTAGAAAGATCTTTTGTACTTTCTTTTTTCATAAGAAACAAAAGAAAGATCTTTTGTACTTCAAACATGTCAAATACACAAATAAGACTTCAAATACTATTTTTCTAAAATTTGTTTTTCTATTCTTTTGCTTTGATATTAAAAAATGACAAAATGAAATGAATCATACCCATCAACTTACTTCATCTTAGTATTTTCCAATTTGAACTACGATAATGTGACCTTCTCAACATAATACTTCAGGGTAATAAGTGTATGTTAAAATCATGCCTTATGAGAGACCTACTAATAACTTTTAGATTAAACTGCTAGGAGTTTCTTATTCTCAATTAACGTTTATTAACTTCCAGTATGTTTATTCCAATTATAATATTTTATATGATGTCACTAAGGAGTCCTGTGTTACAACTTTAAACATCTCTCAAATTTATAAGCAGCAGTCAAATTGAGCTGCAACTGTATGACTTGCCAACATACTTGTTTCACCTTATGCATTCAAATATATAGTGGATAATGTTCCGTGTTTCTCCTTGGGATTGCTTGCAACAGGTTGCTTGAGTGTCCCACATAAACCTCGGTTGAAATTTAAAATCACAGTCAAAACTTCATGCCATAACATAAATTTCAATTGATTTGAGTGAATTTTATATGTGCATAGTGCAACCATATCAGCACCATATACTTGATTAGGGTAAGGTAAATGTGAACAAATTACATGAATCTTAGAATTAGAAATGAATGAAATTGTCGAGCATAAGTCTTAAGCAAATAGGAAACTATTGCAGTAGTTTAGGTTTCCAATAACAGATGTAATGGATGCAGGCTCTAAAGATGTTTCACAGGAAGGTTCACCCTGAAGAGATAACTGAGAAACAGTTTGTTAAGCTGAAAAAGGGTGAGAAGAAAGGGATTTCCCATGAGGATGCCTGTCAGATCGGAGGAGACAATGAAATGGTTGGTCAGGCCTGTAGCAAAAAGAGTGAAAAGAACACCAGGAAAGTATCGCCAGAGCGGGGGCACTGGATTAAGACAGATTCTGACTGTAAGTTAAATGTGAAATGTACACATCAACATCAGTTGAAGATCACTTAATTGAGTACACTTGTCTCTAACTCTTTCCTTTTCTCTTTTTCTTTTTTGGGTATCTACACTATAGACTTGGTCTTGGAGCTGTAGAGGAAACTCTAAAAGCAAAGTCAAGCAACCTCATCCTGTTCGACTGTTGAGATGGAGTTTGCGTAAGTATGTTTGTTCATGATTTTTATTTAAGAATGCAGTGTGATTGGATAGGTTGACAAAAATAAAATAGGAGACTCTCCTACCCCGTGTGCTTTCTGAAGTAATGGTGTGGTGGATGGTACTGCATTATTAGATTATTGGTTCTTCTTTACAACTGAATTTCAGCTTCTGAGAAAGTCGGATGCGATGTCAAGTATTAAAGTTATTTCTGTTGAATGTATAAAGTGCTTGTGTCAGAATTAGTATGTCGCCTTGAAAGCTTAGCAAAAATATCATCTTTAAGGCTCTCACAAAGGCTTCAAACGAGTATCCACTTCATAAGATAAAACCATCAAGAGAAACTAAGATCAGTTACTCTCTCTTTAGGAAGCTGCATTAAATTTTACGCACATCTAACTTTTCCAGTTTAAGGAATATGCCCTGAATAAAAATAGGTACTGAATTAGCATCTTAATAGCTTTACCTCGATTGCAGGCTTTAGCTGATTAGGTAGCAAGAATACGTAATCAAAAAGGCAGGTATTCACTCTTCAATACTCCACCCATTTCCATCCTCCAAGACTGGTCCACGAGAGATGCCAGCTCTCTGAAGGCATAAATAGATCCGATCATCAATGGATCTAACAATTATGCATAAACACAATGATATACAATAAGCAAGCATTCATTTCAGTACCAATTTCTTTGCCTAAACATGGACAATTCATCAGCGGCTTAAAGATACCACAAGCTACATTAATGTACTCAAATCATTACTTAAGAACCTGATAATACATCAGCATGATTTCAAACGTTATGGCATGATTGCTGTACCTATTAATAGGTCCGGAATATTAACACTATCTTTTAATTGCATTGATTCATTTTCACAATCTAAAACAAGAATTATAGGAGCAAAGGGTGTTGCAACAGTTTAAGAGGCCAGCAAACTTTTATATAGCAACACAATATCTAAATTTAGGCAATTGATTTTTACAGCTGAGAAAACGTAGGGGGTGCACTTAAAATTTGCAATCTGCACGACTTTGTCAACTCAAATACTCAAATCATGTAAGCCATTTTCAATAAAAGGTTGTCAATAGTTGTCACCTTTTATGCAGGATGGCAATGGTGAGGCATGTGTGAATATTCTGTACGATATAATAGCCACATGTTGCAACACATTTGTTGAAGATAAAATGCGTTGAGAAGACAATTTTTCATCCAAAAGAGTCAAACATAGTGTTAAGAAAATCTCAGGTTACATACTGACTTT
Source organism: Rehmannia glutinosa (assembly GCA_016081115.2). Lineage (NCBI taxonomy): Eukaryota > Viridiplantae > Streptophyta > Magnoliopsida > Lamiales > Orobanchaceae > Rehmannia > Rehmannia glutinosa. The sequence goes on from JABTTQ020001117.1 coordinate 122,577, forward strand.
ATTTCTATGAGCAGAGTGAACGGAAACACGCAGATAGCCAGACGATGCTAATTACGTGCCTAGGTTATCACACAACCCACTTTGTTTTCTACCTCATGTTTTCCTGGCATGGCACGGTATCAAATACTGCCCAAGGTGCAGTTCAGCCACATTAAACTTCATCGGATAGATTAGTGCATTGCTATATTGATATCCATGAAATATCAAATATAAAATATCTGCATTCATGAGTTATTAAGGGGAGAAAATGCATATAAAAGGGGAAAATTTAAAAGATCATGATACCAATATATCCGGAAAAACATAATTTTGTGAAAGAAAGAAGAAATAAGGTATAACCAGTTAAAACATGCAGCTGTAAGCTTACTTAAGGTCATGGCTGACAACAAGCAACGTTAACTCTTTCTTCAAGTCTTTCAACAACTTAACAACGTCGGCACGGGCCTTCCAATCTGACAGAGACAGACTTTCAGTACATTGAAATTGAGAATTTCAACAGAACAAAAGGTGATGTTACCCAAAACATCCAATTTAAACATGATCAGTGGCAAGAAGAATGATCCAGAGACTAGTTTAGGAGATAAATTTCAGATTTTAGAGAAGTACAAGAATTTCTTTGCACAAGGAAATGAATAGGAGAACAACTAGGACTAAGAATAAAATTATCTGCAAAATGGCAAATAAAATTGATTCTTTCAATCAATCATCAGATAATGATATCTAACTGTAATAGTTACAGTGAAAATCACCTCCTCTAAAATATCAGGTTCTCAAACAGTAGATAATTCAACCTTCTTACATTCAATTTAGCCTCAATTAGTAAAAAAAAAAAGCTCCTGAAAATGCATAGGATGGATAAGTGGCTTGATCAATGATACATGTAGCTCCTAGCTTCTAAATGGTCGATCTACCTATAAAGCTAAAATTAGAGAAAATCTTTCCTGCTTTCAACAGATTAAAATATCTTCAGAAAATAATGTGGTCACAAGGTCAGAACTGTATGCCTTGAAGAGCCCAAGACATCCAACAAGCAGTAAAACATTTATAACCAGCATAAAGCTCAAAGAAGCCCCAAAACCAATTTGTTATTAAACAAAGGAAAAATATTTTCATCATAAATAGTTTAGATGCTTATATTAAAAAATAACTTGCTTCTATCATTTCAATATTTTACTTAAAAAAGGTGCAAAAAAAATCACCACTAAAAGTTCGCTATCTTGAAGAGTACCCAAAGTGATAGTTTCCGAATCCAAATATCCACATGTTATGCTAATTGACAAATCAGAAATAGCCTGCCAGGCTGCCATTGTTCCTATTTTCTTTTAAACATTCCAATATAAGGCTCCATTTCCTAAACAATAACAAACAACAACAACAACAAACTAAGCCTTAATCCCACTACGTGGGGGTCGGCTATACGGATCATATCGCGCCATCGTTTACGGTCATAAGCCATATTTTCATTTATTTCTAGGTATAACAAGGCTCCATTTCCTAAAATTAAAATTTTTCTTTTCCATAAATATGCTCTAACTTAAAGTCTTAAATAATGATGTGACACCTCTAACTGATTTTAAGGGCAATTACTCTTCATCTAATCTCCAAAATCAAGTCAAAACTATAATAAGGGGATAGAGGAAGTATGGTCTTTAACCTACCACCTCACACGATAAGCTTTAATGATCAAAACTACCTCATTCAGGATAGCATGGTGAATAATGGCTTTCTGCTAGCAGGGGTAAAAACCTAGCATTCAAGATAGTATGACAAGTAGATTAAAGAACATAACAAATACCGTCATACCTAGACCAGCAAGGGGCTCATCCAATATCAACAGGTCTGGAGTTTGTACCTGAGAAACCAAATGAACTTTAAAGGTAAATCATTACTGCCATAATAATCTAGTTACCTACCAACGAGTGATACACAATATTAAAACGACAAGCCTTGACACAGCAATAGGCTACTCTATTGTGACCTAGAAACTGGTTATCACAACCAGGAGCGGCTACAAGGCCTTCCTGGTTGCATTGGTAAGACCGCCTAGATCAAACTCTTCCTAGAGCCAACAATGTCAGGATCATGACACATTGCATATTCCATTTTTGTGATGCAGACGCTTTAAGTATCTGATTACACTGGGCAACGAAACAAGAAGATATACGCATGCCCATGCAACCATTATTTTCTAACAACACAGGCAGGCATCATATATCACAAAGATGAGAAATAATCTTACTAACTGAATTGCTAGGGCAAGCCGACGTTTGTATCCGCCACTCAGAGATTGGGGATCTTTGTCCAAAGAGATTCCAGTAAGTCCAACCTGGTTTACATGCATAAAAATATTGGTCAGCATTATGTGTGAACTCTTACGTGAAAACAATGCTAAAATAAGTAAATGATGGTTATAGTCACGCTGATGGATAAATGATTGTCCCAGTGGATGTGCTTTGTTAAAACTGATACCGATGTCATAGCTTTATGGAGTCTTGAAGCAAGAAGCTCTCTCAATTGTACCCCAACTCTTTGTCTTGGCCACCCAAATATTATTTCATCAAGAACATTGTCTGCAACAAAAAACCTAGACCAACTTAATTATCTTAGATATGTAATCAGAGACTCAAAGGCATAACTATGTGAATAGGAAGAAAATACAAGATGAGAATCTAAGTCTAGAAGATATGTTGATGAATATGACAGATGGGATCCAGATATCACAAACAGCTCATTACTAGACAACAAATATTCATGGTATAAAAGAATACCAACTACATTTAAAAATACAGAATACAGAATTTCTTAATAGCGGGAATATCAGGACAAGACATACAGTAGATAAAAGGAAACAAGACAAAACTTGGCAAAGCTAGAATACATAAATAGAGAGAAAAAAAGGCTTTCTACATCAATCAAATGACAAGCAGGTACTATAATTTATATTAACTGGAAATGGAGTAACTAAATGTAGGAAACCGAGTGAAGAGGGCAGAGGCAGAGTTTTGTACAACTGATATCCTAGTATAGGATAGCAGTACATTAAGAACTCAAACTTCCAAAGCAGCATAAATTGAAAAAACTTGGAGCAGTATTTAATAAGGGTAAAAAGTCAATTGTATCTGATGTTATTACCTTTCCGGAAACTGGAAAACAATACCAACTCTTCCAGGCTGCAACAGTTCTGGAGACTGATTTGGATGACCATCATCACCATATCTTTGAATATAAATTGAGCCTGATGTTGGTTTACTTAATCCTGCAATCAGCTGCTTGGCAAGTCAATCATGTGAGCAGAATCTAAGCCATTATCGCAGGAATAAATAAATAGAGAATACCAGCTTGATTAAACCAGAGTCTACGAATTGAGAGATTAACCTGCAAAAGAGTAGTTTTCCCTTCCACTTCGTCCAAAGATCAGCCCAAAGCTACAGGCATAACAAGACAAGAATTAATCCATCTGAGTTCTCTGTGAACTACTAGGTACAAACACCTGGCCAGCAACAACTAGTAAAGTGACGCATTTGCAACACTGCACCTCAATTCAATGGGGTAAGAAAAGAAATAATAATACCCACATGGCCAACATAGGTAGAAACCGTAAGCACAGGATCTTTGTAGTCCCTAGGCAAGCCTGAAATGAGGCTTTTTTTGTAGAGTAGATCAAAATCTCATATTTGTACAATAACCAGCAATAACAATGTGTCTCACTTCTTTAGATGCATTCCAAGTTTCATATGCTAACTAGACAGTACCAGTTGAAAAACATGAAGGCTCTTAATGAAAATTTGAGTTGGTCACGTCCTAACTTTTCAGTGTGCCTCAACATTCCCCACTGGTATGGCAGTTGCAGAGCAAATGGATAATATTAGGCTCCACGGCCATGTCTTCTTAATTTTTGGGGGAAAAAACTAAAAAGTACCTTTTCTCTGGAAGGGAGAAACTAACTCCATTCAAAAGATCAATCTCAGTTCCTGGAGGTCGATAGCTGACGCCCTTTATCTGTGAGAGAGAGAGAGAGAAGAGAGAGAGAGAGAGAAGAGAATGGGGTTATAACTTATAATGTTTTCTAATATACGATGAACAACCTACTAATATAAACAGAAGACAGTAAAAATCTTAAAAATACAACAGAAACAAATAAATAGATCAACAAAAGACTGCTAAGCTGGCATCAGCATCAAACAATTTGAGTCAGCAAATACAACATGGTGAAGAGAAGTCCCAATGACAGTTTATCCAGATGCTACATAAAGGGACATTAGATTACAGAAAAAGTCCAACACTGGATAAACCAAGGGGATACAATCAACTTTTATGTGATAAAATACATAGACAACAGTGATCATGAAATTAACTCATGATAATAATTGCATTATTGGCTATTTGTTCGGATAATTAAAGCAATAAGAGATTAAGAAACCAAAAACATATTTTCCAAGTTTATATTTACGAAGCATACTGATTTTTGTATTTCAATTGATCTATCTTTAAGTTTCCCATTTTAACCATTGCACGGTAAAGATGCTGCAAATTTGAACCAATGACATTATCCCCAGTTATAAAACATCATGACAACTGAGAAAGAGAAGTACAGATGGTTAATGCTATTTCTAAATAGTATTAACTCGAAATATTGTTAATGTCATCAATATCATGAAAAAAAAACCACATGAAATGGATGCATCCGGACAATTTTCTCAGTAGCATCTAAGGTCCGTACATAGTCTTCCCATTTCCGCATCAAATCCTAAGTTCCAAACACCTCCAAATACAGAGTAATCCAAAATACATCTAATGCCACAAGCTAAATAAAATTTACGAAGTAGCCCAAACATAGAGAAGTTGAAAATACATCTAATGCAGCTGTCAAAAAAAAAAAAATACATCTAATGCAACAAGCTAAATGACATTTACGTATCATAGTAAGAAAAACAAAAACCTCAACGCGACTGAAAAGGAAAAACAAAAAATTAATAAAATAGTGAAGAATGAAGGAGACTCAGAACTTACTTCGAAGCAGGAATAATCACATGAAATTCTGCGCGCTCGAAAGGTTTTTGAATTTAAGCTGCCATCAGAGATATCCGAAGTAGGTGAAAATTCAAACAATCAGAAAGGCTAATTTCGATACAATCAGTTTAATGCAGTATATTCAAATAATTTTCCATAAAAGACATCGATCATATATTACATAAAAGGTAAAATAAAGTATAGACCTGAAGCGACAAGGAGAAGAGAAGATAGTTGACGATCTTTCAACCGGCGGCTTCGTACCAGATAGAGACAACGATGGAATCCGTACACTCGCCATTACAGGTGCGCGGAAACGAGAACAGCGTTTCCAGTAATGGATAAAAAATCGGGTAACCGGGTTGTGTTCGGATTTCTATTTGTTGTTCAGGGTTCTTTGTCTCTATAGGTAAAAATGTTTTTTTTTTCCTTTCAACAATAATAGTTTTATGGGCTTTGGAGACTGGAGTTCTATTTATTTAATAAAAGTTTTGCATTATTAATCAACGGGAAAATAGTTTTTCCGGTCGTGTAAATTGGAGTACTTGGAGATTTAGTCCTATAAGTTGTTAACATTAAAAAAAATTCAAAAATTTGGACATTTAATTTGATTTTGACCAGAATTATGTAATTTTGTGGTAATTGCTAACTAGGACCGAAAATTGACACATAAAATTTTGGAATTTTAAAGTTGGGTTATTGATTTTTTAGTATCTGACCTATAGGCAATTTGTTAGTTTGGTACCTAACATTTCCGAGTTACCAATTTAGTACTCATGCTTCAATTTTTTTTATAAATTGGTACCTATTTACTTTCAAGGACCAAAATGTCCCCAAGGAACATAAGTATACTCAAAATAAATTTTTGAGTATACTTATTTTAATTATAAAATCAATTAAAAATTTAATTAATTTAATTAATAAAAATAAAAAGAAGTTTCTAAAAATATTAATGAATTTTTAAAAAAACAAAATTATTTACATAAAATTAGTAAATTAATAAACATAGATTAAAATTTAAATAATCAAAAAGAAAATTCAGTTTAGTTAACTAATTTTAAAAGTTAAAATGAAATTAAATAATTTTTAAAAATTAAAATTTAGATAGTAAATAAGAAAATTATAGCAATTATTTTATTAATGTATTAAATTTTAATTAGTATTTTAATCAAATTTTAATAAAATAATTTATTTATTTTATTTTTTACAATTAAGAATTTATTTAATTAAATAATAATAAGTTATTTTTTAATTAAATTTATTTTTTAAATTTAATAATTCTAATTAAAACTTAACTTTTTAACAAAAATTAAAAATATCTTGGAGGCATTGTCGTCCTTAAAAGTGAATAGGTACTCATTTATAAAAAAAAAATTAAAGTATGAGTATTATATTGGTAACTCGGAAATGTCAGGTACCAAACCAGCATAGTGTCTATATGTCAGGTACTAAAAATCTAGATAGCTCTTTAAAGTTTTAGTGGCAATCTTTGCGCCAAATCATCAATTTTCCTAATTTTTTTAATGTGTTTGCACCTAACCAATCATGATAAGCAATTTGTGATATAATTACACAATATCAATCAAAATATAACTAAATGTCCAATTTTCTTAAAGATGGTCCAAGTTATAGCCTTACAGGACCAAAGAAATTATTCTGCCGTAATCAATGTGCACCTAAATTAATTTTGCATTATGGATTTTCGCAACTTTAGTCAATTGAGCGTCTAAAAGTTAATTGAAATAAACCTCTTCAATAATTTAGCTAAATTAAATACTGCTCGAGAAGAAAAAAAGTTGAATTTCTCATAATTTAAACAGACTTTTCATTATTCATTTTTTGTTTTGTGATAATAACCTGCAGAATTTGAATTTGAGACCCCCTCGAGTCTTAAGATATATCACTCAACTCCACTAGGCAATCCCATAAAGGGCAAGAATATAGTGGTTGGACCCATGAGCATGACCTCAAGCACCGAACCTGAGCCGAGCCGATCGATGGGGACTAATTTATTTATAGTAATGTGGTCTTACGTGAGATTGTATGAGACGGATCATACAAAATAAATATTTCACAATTTTAACTGTTCAATTTTTCTTCATTCTGAACTAATTATGAATGTTGTGCAAATAGGGATATAAACTATCCGAGTCAAGTCGAGTTGAGCTTTAGCTTGTTTGCCATATGTTCATTTAGTTATACAAGTTCGAGTTTGTTTTGAACTTGGTTCACATTTGAAAAGGCTTGTTCGTGCCTGATTTGATAAAATGATTTAATATTCGAATTTTTTCATGAACATGTTCGTCAACGTGTTCGTATTTGAGCTCATGTTCGTGAGCAATCAATAATTTTGTTCGTGAATAATAAACAAACCATTAAAATTAACATTATTCGTGAATGGATGAATAAGTACTCTAATTTTTAAATTAAATATCTTAAATTACATAATATTATTTTATTATTAATTAAATCATAATTAATCTATTAATTGAACCTTTAACGAGTTTGTTCATGAACAATTCCAAATAAATACTATACGATTTTGTTCATGAACATTTATAAATGAACACTAGATGAGCTTGTTCACGATCTATTAATGAATGAGTTTACATTTATTTAACTATATTTGTTTATTAAACAAGTCCTAAATTTTTTTATTTTTATGTTCATTTAACTAAATAAATAAGCGATACATGAATTTATTCACGAGTTGTTTGTAGAACACTCTGTTCAGACAAAACTTGACATCTTACTAAGGGTGTGAGCTTAGGCTCTATAGACTATAGTCTATTCCTTATAGATGGTGGATCACCATTCACCAATGCAAGAGCCAAGAGGCCCATTAATTGGACTTTGGACCACAAAAGAAATCACCTTAAATTATGCATTTGTGGCAACTGGCATTTAAGACGTTAGGTCGGTACTAGATTGGTAATTTCGTGGCGTCGCTAAATAACGACGAACACAAGGTTACCCTTATGTTAAGGGAAAATTGCAAAATTGGTCCTATAACTATAATCAATTTGTAATTTCGGTCCTATAACTATTGTGTTTGCAAAATTAGTCCTGTAAATTTGAAGGTTTTTGCAAAATTGATCCTATATGCTTTATATCTAAGCAATTTCGGTCATATAAGTTTCAAGTTGTTGCAAAATTGGTCCCCTGGAATTATTTCATATTTTTAAAATATCAAGAATACCCTTATGCACATAATTGGCTTATTTGACTAAGTGTTTCGCCTAAAATGATATCAGAGCTCAGGTTTATTAAGAACTTTAAGTTATAATTATTATTTTATATAATTAAAAATTGGTGAGGAGAATTTTCTCCGAGAAAATGGATCTGGACGCGTGTTCAAGATATATACCCTACAAGAGATATCGTCAAATTTTGACGATGTATGCACAAGAACATCAGGACAAGATAACATATTGGAATAATTAATATGTTGAAAAAGAACTCGCAGGAGCCGATAGATAAACCTTGAGACAATGCGAAAACAAGCAGCATATTATCTGGGTATCACTTCCGCCCCGCGAGTACCCGCCCTACCCCGCCTATAATTTTTAGTTGTAAATTATATTTTAATATATATTTTGCATATATAATATATATTATAATATAATTTTTATGTATTCTTATATTGTTTATAAATTGATAATAATAAATTTTGTAAATAATATTTTATAATATATATTTTTTTATTTAATTTAATTTAAAACGGGGCAGAACAGGTCGACCCGTCTCGCTCCGTTCTAGGCACGTGGTGAGTTTGGGTCTTGGCCAACCCGCCCCAACCCGATCCATTGCCATCACTATAAAATTGCTAAATTTAGAAAGATAAATGACCAAAAAACTTTATTTAGCTAGAAATAAAAATTGCGCGACCAAAACCGCAACTTTTAAAGATAAATGACTAAAATTGCAACTATCCCAAAGTTATAGGACTAAAATTGCAATTTACCCCTTATGTTCCCTTATGTTAAGGTACTATGTAACTGACTAACTTCACAAACGTGGATTAATGGAATTTTTGTGTTTTAAAAAAAAAGATTATTGAACTAATAATGTGGAAATCGAGACTCACTGAATTATGTATTTGATAGTTAGGTGGAGATATTGTTTAGTCGGATCGTGAATGCAATTAACGACATAATGATGATTTTATTATCTTTTTAATTTGCTTATTTAGTTTCTATCAATCCCAAAAAGATTATAATCATAACCAAGGGCGGATGAAGGGGCTACTCCAGAAAACCCTCCAAAAAAAAAAAAAAAAAAAGTTACACTAGAATTTTTTTTTCAATTTTTTTTAATTATAATTTATATAATTTTTTTATTTGATTCATCTCATTTTCATGCATGGGCCCAACCTAAATTTATTTCTGGTCCTGCCTTTGAATTCATAACCATTGCAATCAAATCAATCTCCATCATACTCTTCAAAATATTTATAATACAGTATGTATATTTTTATTAGATATAGAAGTCTAATTTTTTTTTATGAGTTTCACGTGAGAACTTTGGTCGTTATTAGGAACGCACATCCGGTAAATTATATCAAATTAAATTAACTTGTTTTTTAGAAGAAAAAAAAAATTAAGAATGGCAAAATACTTTTCCAAAACAAATTTTGATTGATCAATTTTGACTCCTTTATTGCTACTATTTGTTATTGCTTGATTCAGTAACTGTAAGTGGTTAGAATTTTTTTTAATAAATTAAGAAATTTAATAATAAAAATATAAATATATCTTGTTTTATTACATTTTTTTAGTCTTATTGAGTAACAACAGAAAGAATAAAAAAAATAGGAAAGTTAAAAACATTGTAGAAGTTATTTAAAATTTCTTGAATCAAAATATTAATTGTGGTGAGATTAAAAATTTGAATACCATAATGATTTCTTTATTTTATTTTAAATTTGATTTGGTTGCACACATGAGTACATGACACAACTAAATCTTATTAGGACAATAGTGTTGTGGTTACACTTACAACTTACTCGGGAAACAAATTTTTTTTTTTTCCAATTTAATGTTGATATAATAATTGTTTCAATTTGGTGTAGTTGTACTGTTGAAGAAGACCAATCGAACTTTGGTACGACCATTAATACGACAATAATGTGTTAGGCCACATATTTCAATTTCCATCACGTGCGTCACGCCATTCAGCACATTTTCACATATTTAAAAAGATCTGTCAATGTTAAGTTTTGTATTGAATTAAAGAAAGCTGCACTGCACATGTAAAAACCCAGGGAAGAAGGTGAAGAAATAACCTTCATTTCTCGAAGTTCTGTGCGACATGGAAAATCCAGGGAAGAAGGTTTTGCTAACTTCCAGCGGCGACGAAATTTCAATCAATATTGCCCACCATTTAGCTCAGCGCGGTTGCCGGTAATTTCTTGCTACAATTCTTATTTTCTGTGAAGCATACAGTATTGTCTGTTCGTTACATATGAAATTTGCTTTGTGAAGGTTGGTTTTGATGGGGAATGAGGGGCAATTGAGGAGTGCGGCGGATAAGATCAAAGCTTCCTTAAGCGGCGTCGTTTTGATTGAGATGGTTGGGTTGGACATGGAAGAAGAGAGGGAAACGGTTTTTGCTGAAGCGGTGGAGAAGGCAAGGAGAGTTTTGGGGAGTTTGGATGCTTTCGTCAACTGTTATTCCTATGAAGGTATACTTACAGATTAGCCCCTTCAGTATATTCGTCACTATTTTTATCTTGAGTTGAGCTCGAGATCGAGCTTTTGTTAAGCTTGATTTTGTGAATTGAAGTATGATATTGCTCAAAAAATTGTTAATTGAGCTCGTGTGAAATAGGATTGCTCAGAAACTTGTGAATTGGGGCTTGAGATCTTAGGGTTTTCTAAAGTATTTTGATTGTGGTGAGGAATATTTAAATAAATGGTATCAGAAAATTATCAATTTATATACTAATATAATATCTCATATACAGTGCCCCTGGTTGAGATCTGAGAACTAGTTTTCTGTGCTTAGTAGTTTGTCTGATAAGAAATTGCTTGAGATGATCATACTATCTAAAATAGTTGTTTCTATCCTAAACTACTTCCTTCTTTTACAAAATTATCAATAATTTCACCCTGCCGAACAATTCAAAAGGTATATGCGATGGTATTGCATCTTACATCTAGCAAAGAGAGAGTTTGAAAATGTTTTTATTTTCTTTAGTGGGACACACAATGTTCAATTAGTTTCCAAGAAGATCCTTGAAATTTCATATTCCAATGTTTTGATTCAGACCCATCACCAATCTTCAGTTTCTGTGAGATAATTGGCAGGGAAGCCCTACTCAACTTAGAATCGTGGCCCCTTCTTTAGTCACTAGGAACATAGGCATCTAAAGGCTTATTCTTGATGTTTTCTCTTATATTCTGCCGTCTCTTTGGGTGGTATGAAAATTGCATAAACTTTCGTTGTCTAGAGAAGAGACAATTCCACTTGCTACCCACTTGATCGTATTAGTTAATGTAAAAGAATACAAGTGTTGCAGCAATGAATAGAATTTCGAAAAGGACAAATGAAATGTAAGAAAATAGCATTCTGGAAATGTTGGATGTTGAACAAGTCCTTTGTGGATCATGGACTTCCAAGGTCGTGCAGTGTCTATTCATCTTGTTCTCACATTCAATAATCATTAACTCCTTTAAAGTGATAGTACACACTAACTCTCTCAGTACTACTTTTTGTATATTTTGGATTCTATGCAGCTTCAGTAGAAATTGGAAAACAATTAACCTGTAATTACTCTGAAACAGGAAAGATGCAAGACCCTCTGTCTTTAGCCGAAAATGAATTCAAAAAGATTGTCAAAACCAACTTTATGTCAGTATGGTATCTTTTAAAAGCTGTGGGTAAAACAATGCGTGATCAGGGATCTGGGGGATCCATTGTATTATTGACCTCAATAATTGGGGCTGAAAGAGGATTATATCCAGGAGCAGCAGCATATGGTTCGTGTCTGGCTGGAGTGCAGCAGCTAGCAAGGGTAAGTGTAGCATATATTAGCTCAAGTTAACAGAATTATCAACTCCACAAGTTCATATTTTTTAGTTACTGTGATGGTGTTCTGTTTTTCTTCTTCAGAAATTGTTTGGCCAAATAATCCTGAATAGTATCATATTTTTTTGGGTAATCTTTTTTCAAAAACTACCCTTAAAGTTTAGTCTAATTACGAAAAGATTCCAGTTATATTTCAAAATTACAAACACCCCCTTAAGGTACATACACCTTCTTGAGGTTTGTTAGGTTTGTATTTGCTTAATAAAGACACCCACTCGATAGGTGCAATTTGTAAAATAAAAACAAATATCAAGGGGCTAGTTGTAATTTTCAAAGATTAACTATTTCTTTTTGGGTGACGCTATTAACACCCCCCAAAACTATTAATACACCCCCTTTCTTAATACACCCCACCCCTTTTTCATAAATAACTTATTTACTTAATACACCTACCAACAATTCCCAACACACCCCTAATTAAACCTCAATTTTTTTTATTGAAAACAGAACATATTAATTTCTTAGGAGCTCGTTTGGTTTCATTTCCATATTTTCAGCACTTTCAAATCAAAGATGTTTTTCTTTTCTCGATGTGTGTTCTTCAATTCTATACCGAAAGTACATGATAAAATAATCATCACAAAACTCAATAGAAACTTAACCACCAGTTCCATTGAAGTACTGAACACAAATGGTACTTTCTTGAATTTTAATGCTATTGTTTTACGTAAAAAACATAAATTATATATGAAGAGAAAACAAGAACAGACATGCCACATCTTGCCTATTGAGTTCAATTAAAGACAAAAAAGAATAACTGAAAATAATTCTTCTTCAACAACAATTCTACTGATGTGAGATTCACTTGCAGACTTGCTTTATGCTTCTGCCTTGATTGGTATACTCGGCAGTTTAATTGGTCTAAATTTTTTCTGATATTTTTTATTCTTCTTCTCGTGTATTTTCATAGTTACATCGACGGGAAGAATGAGAATTCTGATTTTGCATCTTAAGTGTCAAAAATTGATGAAAGTATAACCGGCAAACTGTATTATGAATATTAGATCTTTGCAATCCTAAAAAAAACTGGGATTTAATGAGGGAAAGGATAAGTTGGGAAATATTGGAGGTGTAATTAGTAAATAAATTATTTATAAAAAGATGTGGGGGTGTATTAAGAAAGAGGGTGTATTGATAGTTTTTAGGGGTGTAAATAGCGCTCCCCTTTCTTTTTTGTAATTAGACTGAACCTCAAGGGTAAATAACAAAAGCTACAATTAAGGTTTAACCTAATTACAAAGAAAGTTTCAGTTATCTTTCAAAATTACAATTTACAATTACCCCCTTAAAGTATTGCAAACACTTTCTTAAGGTTTGTATTTTGCATAACAAATAACCCCTTAAAAGGTGCAAATAAAAACAAATATGAAGGGGGTATTTGTAGTTCTCAAAGATAACAGGGTTCTTTTATAACTAGACTGAACGTCCATGGTATTATTTTGTAATTAACCCTAACTTTATGTTCCTTGAAATCCCAAAAATCCTCAATTATCAACGGGGACTGAATAGAGTTTTCGAATTGATGACCACATACAGGGGCGGATGGAGGGGGGGATTGCTGCTCCCCCAAAATTTTCCAAAATCTTTTTTTTCCCCCAATTTTTTTTTTAAATTATTTTTTTATAGCTAAAATAAAGGAATTTTCTTACAATTGCCCCCCCAAAACTTTGATAAAAATTTCAAATAGTTGTGTTTTACAGTTGCCCTCCAAATTTTTTCTCATAGTTTAAATTTATGAACTCGGTCCGTTTTTCGCCCCCCCAAAGCCGAAATCCTGCGTCCACCACTGACCACATAGCTACATAAGATCATTCATTAGTGATTCAATATTATGACATGAAATTTTCATCTATAGTTTACATGTGTCTCTTTGCAGACGTCCGCATTGGAGATCGGAAAGTATCAGATAAGGGTTAACGCAATAGCTCGTGGGTTGCATCTTCATGACGAGTTTCCTGTGTCCGTGGGGAAGGAGAGGGCGCAGAAGTTGGTGAACGAAGCCAACCCATTGCATCGTTGGCTTGACGTTGAAAGTGATTTGGCATCGACTGTTATTTATTTGATCAGTGATGGGTCACGGTACATGACTGGGACAACCATATATGTTGATGGTGGCCAGTCTCTGGTGAGGCCTCGAATGAGATCCTATATGTGAAGTCTTATCTGTCTATGCATGTATCTCAAGTTCAAATGTAATAAGTTCAAGGGATAATTACAAAAAGACCCATGAGGTTTGGGCTAGTTAAAAAAAAAAAAAAAGGAAAACTCAAATATGTTTCAAAGTTACAAAAAAAAAAAAAAAAACTCTTAGGTAACTGTAATATTTTTCTAATGTCATGGGAATTTTTGAAATGCTTTTGTTTATGAAGGAAAAATATAAGTCGGAACCAAACCTCATTTTTTTTTGTAATTTTCAATAGTCTATATGAGTTTTTTTTCCTGTAATTAGCTCGAACCTCTGTTTTTTTTTCTTTTGTTGTAATTATTCCTAAGTTTCACTTTGTATCACGGCTTTGGCCCATGACTAGTATTTGATAATGTGTTTTAAATTAGTCGTGCTTCGGTGAGTTTGAAAAAGCATTTAGTAACTTGAAGTTAACGTCAAACTAAGTTAAGAGTTTAATATGTAGGCATGCGTGAAATTTCTAATAGGACACGCCTTTTTTTTTTTACCAATGTGCGAATATAACAGGACACGCTTATGAAAAGCAAGAAAAATTGAAAAAGGAAAAAAAAAAAAACAGCGAAAAAGTGATACAAACAACAAATCTATGGTGAAGAGAAGTAGGGTGTCAATGAGTCAATGCATGCAATGACGCAAAGCATTTTGAGACGAAGATTGTTTAGATTAAGAATAGTAGTTTGATATTAAATGGATGAGGTGATCTGATGGGCACGTGAAATGGTTTGAATAATCTGAATTTGGTTTGACAATTTGTTCTTAAAAGCTACGCGGGCTGCGCCATTATATTGCCAGACACCTCTGCTCCATGTTCAACCTTCTACATTCTAAGGCACGTGGCCATAGTTTCTTTGGTCGCATGCAAATCTTCAAAACCATATGGTCTTTTCTCTGCCGTCCTATGAAATTCAAGAATATTATTTACTATTAATTCTTAAATCAGAAAATTAAGTAG
This sequence comes from Rehmannia glutinosa, assembly GCA_016081115.2. NCBI lineage: Eukaryota > Viridiplantae > Streptophyta > Magnoliopsida > Lamiales > Orobanchaceae > Rehmannia > Rehmannia glutinosa. The sequence goes on from JABTTQ020001117.1 coordinate 137,813, forward strand.
AAAATCTTATTTTTAATTATATGTGATAGTTGTATATTCAACATATTACATATATATCTAACTAGAACAACACCCGTGTGTTACACGGGATTTATTCAAAATTAAAATTTTAGTGTCACAAATTTATTTGTAATATTTATAAGAGATCCAAAATACTAATTAGAAATATTAAAAAAAATAAAAAAATAGAAGAGTATCCTACAAATAGTTCACTTCAGATTCTGAAAAACTTCTTTGTACTACATCATTTGTTCTATTTCTAAGTGTGTCGTCTTTGTCACAACAAAGAATTTGCAAACCCCTTCTACTCTTGACTCTCGATATGGCCACATAAAGTTGACCGTGAGATTGTGATAAAATTCTTTATATTAGGGATTATAATTTATCTTTTAGTGTTGAGAACGTGTGAAATTTTTTTATTTTAGTATTTATATTTTATTTTTTAGAGTTGAGATTTGAATCTCGTAGTAGCAAAAAATCAGAAACTAAAAGATGCATATAAACCAAATATATTTTTGAAAGATAATATTTTTAATTGCATGTCAAACCTCAATTTCTATCGGTTGTTAGATTCATAATCCTTAATGTGTTTCTCGAACTTGTTGAGAAAATTAAAGATAATTTGGTAGGATTTTGTAATATAATCACTATCCGGTCTCATATTGATTATTGATAAATTAGTTTATTTTAATTTTAATTATTGGGATAGACTCATTTATATGATGATGGGTTTATTTAATTTCATTATAATATGGTTTGAATTATTTATTTAATTGTGAATATAATTGGTTAGTGGGTCAAACCTGGGTTTAATAAGAATAATTTGAAATATACATTGAAGTTAGCATAAACCAGAAATTAAAAGGTGCATATAAATTACCAAATATATTTTTGAAAGATAATAGTTTTATATGATAGCGTATATATATCTTTGGTATTTAGATTGCTTTTTATCTCTTTAAGTTGTTATTATCTTTTAAATTTGTAATTTTTTTAAACTCAAAAATTCAAAAATATATTATCAATTCAGCTTTAATTTGTAGATAGAAATACCACATGAATAATTATGAAGTAGACGTGTGGAATTAAGAGAATGAAGAGTTGACACATGTCAAAATTAATGAGGTAATATCATATTTCAACTTTATTTTCTCTTTTAGTGTATAGGTGGAGCTAGGGCTGTTCATTCGGTTAACTATTAACCGAAATGTCAAAAACTAAATTAAGCAAATTTGCTAAAAATTAAAACCATTAATCGAACCAATAAATTAACCGAACCGAATTATATTTCGGTTAATTTGGTCGGTTAACCGAAATTTCTTTAAAATACAAAAATATATGTTGTATATATAATATATAATATAAATAAATAAATATAATTCACATAAATTTCTTTAAAATAAAAAATACAATTTATATATATAATATATGATATAAATAAATAAATAAATATGATATATAAATATAATTATATATAAAATATATATTTAATATAATATTTTGGTTAAATCGGTTAATTCGGTTAATTTCGAATTTTCGAACCGAATTAACCGATAACTAAAATTCTTCAAAACCTTTAACCATTCACTGAACCAAAATAATTCGGTTACCGATCGAATTAACCGAATTGATTCGGTTAACGGTTAACTTAAAAAAATTGGTTAATTGAACACCCCTAGATGACGCTATTGACACCCCCAAAATGGGTGACACTCACCTTCTAAATACACCCCAACTACTTTTTAAAATATAACATAGTTACTAAATACACCCCTTCTACTTTCCCATTTTACCCTTTCCCTAGTTTTTCTTCCAAATACACCCAAAATGGTAAACCTAAGGCGCAACGGCGGAAGAAATTTCACCAATCTTTTTTGTTCCGGCAACGAAAAAAGATTTAATATCTTTTGGATTACATATTTTATAATTTATTTTAATTTTGAATTTAATAATTTATTTTAATTTTACACTTATAGTTGGATTAATTTGGGTAATTGTATTTCACACTTTAAATTTTCTTAATTATATACTTTTACCGTGATAGGCCTCGCGTTTGCAGTATTACATGTTTTAAGAGTATTAATAATGTTAATTTTCATTACTGTCTTTAGTGGACTACGAAACAACAATTTAATTGGGTATATTAGGTGCATGCTTATGCACTAGGCAGTAGTCAGAGCTAGGGGTGTAAACGAATCGAATCGAGTCGAATATCAAAGTATTTTATTCTTATTTGACTCATTTATAGAATATTCTTATTCATATTCTTTTAATGTTCGAATACAAAAGCTTATTCTTATTCTTATTTGAAAATATATACGAATCAATTCGAATATTCGTATTCGAAATTCCTAACCTATATTTAAATTTTTTTCTCACAAAATTGATTAAATAAATTGTTAAACACGTCAACAACATATTAATAGCCAAATAAGAAATATATTACAATATATGTGCTTATTAGTTGGACCTTTTATAAGTAAATATATGGTGTATTATATATTAATAATATGCATAAATAAATATATACTTATATACATAAAAAATATATATTAGTGATATGTATAAATATAAACATATAATATACTATTATTCGAATATTCTTTCGAATAACCGGATCGAATATAATGATATTCATATTCGTATTCGCATAATGTACGAATCTGAATAAATATTCTTATTTGGATTCGTATTCTAATTTTTCGAATTCGAATGTCGAATCGAACAAAAAAGATTTGCTTCTTTTATACCCCTAGTCAGAGCCGGTCCTATATTTCGAGGGAGCTGGAGCGAAAAAGAAAAATGAACCATACTCCCAATTATATTTAACATTTTGGTGTTACAAAAATAAATTATGAAAAAGATTATTCAATTTTTTGTTCTAAAAAATTGGATAGAAAGATGGTAAAAATAAAGAAAACCTTCAATTATGTGCTTTGGTTTTTCAAAAGGGGAAATAAAATAGTTAGATAGAAAAGGCTAAAATAGAATTGATAAAGCTGCACTTGATAATTGATATCAATACCTTAGACTACTACCTAAACGGTACGGTACCACATCCACTGCCATGTGCCAACTCACAAATTCAAATATTTTTGTTATAACCTTTGTTTTATTTTTTTAATATATATACCTATAAAATAATTATAAAAAATTCGGGGCTCTTGTTGGTGAAGGACACTGTGCGGTGGCACCACCTTGATTGTCCCTGCGTGTAAGAATGCTTAATTCAAGTTATACACTGTGCACAGGGGCGTAGATAGGGGGGGCGGGATAATTTTTTTGTGTCCCTTTTTTACTATGGAAAAAAATAAAAAAAAATTGGGGCTAGGGGTACTAAGCCGAGCTGGCTACGTCCCTGTCTGTGCAACAATATATTATGTACTTATGTTACAAGCCTAGTTATACCAATGCAGTAAATACACATATATAAATTTAAAATATTGCTAGGGCATAAGAGTTGAGAAATATCAAAATGGAGGATGTACTTTACATTCAAGATACCAACGATCATGAATCAGTAGTTTTGATTAATTCTTGATCAAATATATATATGAACTAAAATCAAAATTAATATATGTTGCAACAAAATATACGGAAAAAAACTCCTTGTAACAGTGATCTAGCAAGGTATAATGGCATGGCATGCAAGGCAAATTGGGCATAAGAGGCTAGCTAAATGACATTAACTTCTTGATAATAATAATAATAAAATATAAAATCATCTCCAATTTTTCTTTTTTCTTTAATTAGTCCTGGAAGCAATGACCAAAAGAAAAAAATTTACCATTTTGAAGACTAGTTATCCCCTCAAGAATAACCAACTTGCGGACTGTGCTTTTTATCATTATTTTGAAGCCGCCATCCCCATTTTTCCAAAGCTCTTGACTATTCTCATGTATCTAGACAACAAAATAATTAAACTACATATTTCACATGCATGTAACTTTTTCTTACCTTTACATATATCATTTTCGACGTTTTAATTTGTTTACTACTCACCCACCTATATATGTATATATACCTTAATTGTTCCATATTAAAATTCTTCTACACTTTACTTTCTGCATATATAATCAAGGCTTCTTTCTACGTACTAATGGATTTTCTTAATTCGTCTACTTATAATATTCCATCTTCATCTTTTACCCCAAACACGATCAGCTTGGGTAGTTTACACAACAATGGAGAATTGGATGGATTTATGGCCGGCTTTAAACAAGTTAATTATGATCATGTGCCTTATAATGTTGTTAAGACTGAGAGCTTTTTGGATGTGAAAACTGATGAGATGAAATCATCGGTTGGGACGTCGACTGGAAAGAAGAAGGGTGAAATTAAGAAAGTTAGAGAGCCCAGAATTGCTTTCCAAACCAGAAGCCAAGTCGATATACTTGATGATGGCTATCGCTGGAGAAAGTATGGTCAGAAAAAAGTGAAGAACAATAATTTTCCTAGGTATATATACTAAATTTATTACAAATTTGAATTTAATTATAGCAGGTCACATTTTTTTTTTCTTTTTCCTATCCAGTTTGTGCTTAATTACATGAAATTAAGTTTAACTTTATATGATTTCATAATTCAACATAGAAGCCTTTACTTTACACAGTATACCTCTAGGCTCAGGAGGAAATTTCAATGTCAGTGATAATGTACATTTATTAGATGTATACAGGTTTCTTTTTATCTTAATTTTCTCAACAAATAGTAATAGCAGAATAACATTACATGTAGTGTGTGCCCAAATATGTGTGTATGCAACTATATATGCAAGCTCTCAGGATCAATATTAACTTCTTATCAGCATATAATTTTTTACTGCTAATAATTTAGTCTCTCCTAGAAGAAAATTCTTAGAAGTAAAAAAAATGATCTTCACTAAGATTAATATGACAATACATACTAGCTGAATTCTATTAATATGGAAGTAGATACAATATTTTTTTTTTTTTTGCTAGATTTAGGTAAAGTTGCACTTGGAAGCATTTTGCAATTACACCATGTCCACCAATTACTAGTCGCTTACATAACTTAGTCTCTCATAACTTAATCAATTTTCACCTTTTATTTGCAAACAATACCAACTTCCGACTCTCAACTACTTGTCGCTTCAACGCCAATAAATTACTTCTTCCAAAAACAAAAGTGTTTGCAAACTCTCCCGAAATACTTGTTAAATTGATCATAGATTCTGTTACTTGTTTGCAGAAGTTACTACAGATGTACTTACCAGGGATGCAATGTAAAGAAGCAAGTGCAACGACTATCTCGAGACGAGGGCATCGTGGTGACAACTTATCAAGGAACACACACACATCCTGTTGAAAACCCAGTGACAATTTTGAGCAAATTCTCAATCAGATGCAGATTTATCCCCTTTCGAATTAATTAACCCTTCAAATTATTGATGTTCAACGAAAGAGATTTATGACATTTCTTTCCTTGTTTTAACCATTCAACTAGAATAACTCTAGCTCCCATGCGGGTTCTTGTAAAAACACAAAATGTTCATCAGTTCTTTTACTCTAAAATTTCATGCATGGTACGGTCCTAGTACTGGAACTTTGATTTTGTGGTTCTATGTGTTTCTGGATCATTCAATTCAACAATATGAATGAGTTAATCTTGTGTATCTAAGGCCCTTGGATCAGTTATCCATGTGTAAAGGATACGCAGGGGTGTAGAGAAATTCAGCTCCTTTTTCTATTCTAACTATAAATTCTTTGTGGTAAAAAATCCCCGCCTGACGCTGCGCTCCCTCGCCCACCTATGTTTTTTTTCGACAGCCCCACCTATCCCCGCTGGGCGCAAGACCCGATCCGTCGCCTCCAACTAAAGACCTAGTGCTTTTTGCAACATTAGAAATTGCGGGACCAATTTATGATTGATATTTCATGTTCCCCAGTACAAGAGAATGCCATAGTTATACACTTGTCATCCATCCAATACAGTGGAATAAAAAATAGATTAGGAGATCTGAACTCACCAATTTATCTAGTTAACTTTATAATTAAAGGAAAAAGAATCATTCATGGCCTGATTTAGGGGTGATCATGGTGCGGTTTCACGGTTTTTTACGTTATATCGAAACCGAATTGCCATGAGCGGGTTTTCTATAAAAATAAATTAAATTGCGGTTTTACAAAGTAAAATCGAAAGTGCGGTTTTAAGCGGTTGCGGGCGGTGGCGGGTGATTTTGCGGTTTTAATCGATATACAATAAAAATAATTTGTAGTAATAATAAAAAGTTATTACAGCTGCATTAAAGTCGACAAAGTATAGCTATGTTACATAACCTTAAAGTCTAACATCCACCAAATAATATAAAATGCTAACTTAAATTACATATACATAAAACCACGTCAATTCCTTTCCATCTGTAATATTTAAATTATTCACCCTAATGACTTGACTAATTTTAATTTAATTGGCATTCATTAGAGCTAATCTAAATAATTATTTTGTCATACCCCAGACTTTGAACTCTCTGTAGTTGTTGTAGGAAATAGCTTAGGTACTGCTTAAATCCTTAAAGCCTTATCATTGATTTGAAGATGATAATCAGAGAGTTCAGATTAGGGACTTATCAGTTAGGGTTAGGTTTGTTGAGATATGTTAATTACATAATTACCATTATTAACCATTGTATATGCGGTCGGTTTGGGCGTCGAAACCGCAAATTGCACCGCCTTGGCGGTGCGGTTTTTCATTAAAATTTTCAATAGCGGTTTTTAGGATAATTTGACTTTAACGGTGCGGTACGTGCGGTTATTTTAAATTTGTGATCACCCTTAGCCTGATTCATATTAGCAAACTACAGATCAACTTTATATCTTACTATCTGTAGTTAGGTGTACATAAATATTAGCACTCTTACATTTTGTAACTAGTAACAACTGATCATGGAGATTTGTAATTGTTGCATCCAATGGATTGATAGAATGGAATAATATTTGGCATTTGGATTAAATCACAGTAACCCACGCCAACTAAAGCTTTGGCCGTCCAATAGCTCATTACTCCAACAATAGTTTTTTTTTTTTTTTTTTCGAACGATAATATTCATATAAACTCGAGAAGAGATACATCCGTAAGCCAAAGGGCCGAGGATCATCCTGGAGACAAGAGGGACCTCCACATAAGATCAAGAGAACTACACAAAGATAGTCTAGAAAAGAGATAAAAACAAAAAGCACCCACACATAGCTGATGCAGCAAGCTATAAGCATTATCCATAGATAAAGAAATAATATAGCCAACTCATTAGTCCAATAAAGCACCCCAAACACTTCGTAACAGTACTGAACAATCAACAAAGCCTCACTGAAAAAAGAGTTTTCCCTAACACTTCGTATCAGCAATCAACCTGTAAAAATCACACAAGCCCACATAGCACAAAAGAGCCCAGGCACTGGTACCACATACCCTACCTGCCATCAGACCAAAACAGAACACAAGTCCAAAAAAATCAACAAGGCAGAGAAAAAGCCTTTATAGATTGGAATTCAGTCCACTCTTCCACTGCAGCTTTTAAAGTATCCAATTCTGAGATTCTAACCTTCTCAAACAACCACTGATTTCTTGTTTTCCATAACCACCATAGGATATAGGTAGTTAACTGAATTCTATCAACCGATGATGGCTTGGAGCCCAAACTACACACTTTTCCCCACCACTTCACAAAGGAATCCGAGCAGTCAACCATCCCATCCCAGCTAACAGGAGATAATTTCCAAATTTTTTGAGCTCTAGGACGAGAAAAAAAGATGCTCCAAGGTTTCCTCATAATCCCCACACCCACTGCAAACTATATCAACCTCCATTCCTCTCTTTTTCAAACAACAATTAGTAGGTAGTATACCAGAAAAGCACTTCCAAATAAAGTGCTTAACTTTTCCTTTCATTTGTAATTTCCAGCTCCTCTCCCTGATAATCTTAGAATTCAAATTACTCCAACAATAGTCAATATTTGCAAATGTCCTCTGTAAATACACAATCCCACTACAACCAGTAGTTTATGGACTACCACAAACTAGATAAGCTCTAATAGCTACTGGTGATCCAGCTGATCACTTTCATAATAGTATAGACCTGCAGTGTTCGATTTTGTCGAAACCCAAGAACAAGAACACAGAAACAATTGCCATGACTAGAAAACCACAAAAATGCAGACTCCAACAAGAACACACAAACAATTGCCATAACTAGAAAACCACAAAAATGCAGACTCCTTAAGTTTTAACTCGTCAAAATGAAACATTAGAAGCAGGTGAGACACACAAACACATAGTTGGTTAAAGTATATAACAGAAGTTAGATCAGGTACAATGCATAGATCAACAATATAGCTCAGCTTAGTATAAAGTTGCGACCCTGCTGGTCAAAACCAAGACAATGCTCAATTAAGTAGCAAAACGAATTACTAATTACAAGATTGCATTTGCCCACCGTAGAGATTTTATACATGAAACTAACTTCACCGTGATCCCAAAGGTTAGCAAACGAGAGGAATTGCAAAATATTTCCATATATCTCTCTAATCTAGCAAAAACTCAGAAAAATATCAGGACAGACAATCCTACTTCCGAAAAATATAGCAGCGGGGTGCAAGAACCAAAAACAGAACATATTATTCTGGAACAGGGTACACCGAGACTAGTATGACTTCATATGCAATTTTATAGAATTGCAACTTAGAGAACAGAACAACAATGTGCATTCTTCAAGGACTAAATCAGTTCTAGTGCTTGTCCTCCTTTGGAATGTCTTTCCCGGGTATTTCCTTAGGTTTCGCCTTCTCCATTTCTCTGCAATACCAGCAAAACACAAATCATACTTCGCATTACATCAAAACAGCTAGTAGCGTGTTTGGATCTATATAATTGAGCTCATTGAACTGAAATTGATGGAAAATAAGATCAAGTATGAAGAAAAAAATTCCATCCAATTCTAAGAACTTAATTCCTGGATATTAAAGAGTTCGATACTTAATGAGCTCAGTGGTGTAACAGCAAGAAATGTTAGTTCTTCAACCATGAATTGCTTAAAATGTACAAGCAAGTTTCTCACTTTCTAACTTATACACATATCCTGGCAAACTAGTATCATATTGTTCGGCAATTTCAGTCAGCAATCCATCGCATCATTGTAAAACATTAAAATTCAATTAAAAATCATCAAACTGTTGCCATAACATTGATCTTGTGTTCTATTGAACATAAAACAATAAAACTACACATTCTGGTCAGTTAATCCACGCTAAAGATTACACACTGGATTAGGGCATATTGGATCTTGCTAATGGCTTGAGCTCTTCGACGGATAAAAATAATGGAGATGAATCAAAATTACGAATAATTAAAGTGAAAAATAAATCGCGGGGTTACGGCACGTACTTAGCAGCTGAAGTGGACTCTTCTTCGAGCCACTTACGGATGTGACGAACGTTGCGGCGGAAGATGGTGGCCGATTGTTTCACATCACTTCTCAATAAGAGTACCACCGCGCTCACTCCAGCTACGGTCAGGATAAAATTCGTCAACGCCATTTTTCCTGTAACGATTCAACTGCCGATGACGATGCTAAAAGATCAATTTCGTTTCGATATCTCAAAGCCAGTAAAAGATTGAAATCGTTTTTAGGGTTCTGGCGGTGCCCATCGGGTCGGGTTTTCGGGTACCCCATGTTGTCGGGTGGCAAATTTAGGTACCCAACACCGATCCGACAAGTTTGTGTACCCAATTTTTCGGGTACCCAAAAAAACCGGGTACTCGCCCAGACGGGTTTTGGGTACCTGCCTATTTTTTTTGTGTGGAATCCTGCTGGGCTTTTAAAATTGCACTGTACTGAAAAAAAAATTGTGCGAAAAATTGCACAAACATTACAGTCTTACACGGGCACGACCAAACATTGAACAATTAAACAAACATTACAATTTAACAACAGAAAAAAATTAAAATTGCAACACAAATTAAAATTTGAGATAATTTTTAAAGTCTTACACAATTACATGTCCAGAAATTACAGTCTTACACATTTACAACTTACAAGGCCAGAAATTAAAATTTCAAACAAATCATGTTCTTTGATTTTAATTTAACAACATAAATTAAAATTTGAGATAATTTTTAAAGAGTTTTAAAATTACACTGCCGTTGACGACCTGCCGTTGCCCATTACAATTTATGAATTTACACGAAAAAATAAAATCTTACCTGCCGTTGCCGACTTGCCGGTGCCAAGGAAGAGAAAGGGAAGGATGGGCGTGGGCCGATGGGGGACGGGTACCGAACTGCCGAAGGAATTGAGAAATAATTGGTCAATCTTTCTCTTCTAGTTCTGAGTTCTGCACTTCTGCCTCGTAAGCCCTAAACAAGATTTGAGAAAAAATGGGTCAATTTGCTCATCAACTTGGGCTTTCTATTTTTCATTTTTTTTAAATCGTCGGGTACCCAAATGGGTTTCCGGGTTTCACCTATAAAACCCGATCCCCAACCCGTGTTTTAGATATCAGGCATTGGGTTACACAAAACCCGAATCTATATATATATAATAACCAAGTCACTTATAAATAGTAAAAAAAAAAAATTTCCTGCCTAAACGCACCTTCCTCAATTAGTAAAAAATTTCTACCGATTTTTTTCATATTTTTGGGTGTGAAATCGAATAAAATTTTTCAATTAATAGAAACAAATCTTTTATGATTTTAGTCTATTAACTAAGTGACAACTGAAACAAATATTTATGTAAACAAATCCGAATTATTTTTGTCATAATTAATAATCAGTAAATACATTACTAAAATATTACTTAAATAAATCCGAGTTAAGTTATTCATGGAAACAAATCCAAAATATTTTTGGGGTAATTCTAATAAAATCGAATCCAATATTTTAAAACATTCACATCCTTCTTTATTACTGCAAGTTAATAAATTCATATTACTTTTTAGTGCAGTGAATTAGGTGTCATTAATTTTCATAGAAGGAAATAAAATAAATTTTAATTGAAAAAATCGAACTGCAAATCTTAAAAAATACAATGTAGTCGATTTGTCAAATTATGGCACGGACAATGTTACATTCCAAATAACCGGAATATATCGCAAAAATCATAAAGATTATTTACTATAATTACCAAGTTCCTCCTATAAATATGAGTTTTCTTTTTTTTTTTCCACTCGAATTCATTCATATACTCGAGCATAGTCTTTTTTCTTCGCAGAAAATCTTTCGACATTGGTCTTCAAGCAATAGAAAAAATGGCACCACTTTTCTCTCTAATCAAAGACATCAACATGAGCAAAAGCGCAAATGGGCAATGAAGTTGAGATCGGTCCTATTTGTATGAGAAGTTGATGTATAACGATAGGAACAAAATTCAAAGCATGGAATGCGTTTTCCATGATGCTGAGGTTATAAAGCTTTACTAGGAATTTTTTTTTTCTCAAATATACATAATTTGAATTTTAAAACCTATGTTAAATTTAATTACTTTTCGCAGGGTGATAGGATGCATGGAACAATTCGGCAGTTGCATGTGGCGCAATTTGAAAATAAGCTTACTGAAGGACATGTTTATGTCCTTAAAGATTTTGTTGTTCTTCATTATACAGACAAATATAAGACAACATCCATGAAATTTAAAATCATGTTTCATAGCAAGACATATGTTTATGAGCTTGATGAAAACTCACTGCCCAGGTTTATATTCAATTTTAGAAGTTTTAGAGAATTGTCAATTGCTGACGGGATTGATGGTACAATGCTCTTTGGTATGATGCATAGTTTTTATACTCTAACAAGTTAATTGCCATTTAATAAATTATTTCAATTTATAATTTTCTTTTTTGTTACACAGATATAATTGGAAAAGTTGTAGCTATGCAATCTGCTGAAACAAGAGAGTTTGGAGGCAAACTAACACGCTTCATCGACATCACTCTTGAAGACTTGGAGTAAGAATTATTTAACATTCATAATTTTTGAAGTTTTTATTTATTAAATTCTGTTGGTTAATGATTTATGGGAAAAAAACCTTCTCATATACACATAAATTGTTTTTTATTTTTTTTGTGATGCCAGCAATCTTAATTACAGATATATTCATAATTTTTGGTGTATTATTTTATTAAATTGTGTTAATTCTTGATTTATGGAAAAATAGTTTCAATTGGTTTCGGACAATGAAATAGCCTAAATGTTTTGTTCATTTAAATTAATGATTTGTTTCTAATTTCTTTAATATACGTTATTTATTGTTTAATATTTTTAAAAAACGTATATTTAAAAACCTTTCAATTGTTTATAATATTCTTTCTACCAAAAGATTTTGAAAAACACATGGAAATCTTAATTTTTGGAGTTTATAAAATCCGTATATTAATAATTAATTTTTAATTTAAATATTAATATAATATATTATTAATAAATTTAAGAATTTTGTTAGGAATAATCGCATCATTTGCACTTTGTGGGAGGAATGTGTGGATGCTATTCTACCATATCTTGATCAACATAGTTTGGAGCCTTTGGTGATAATTCTTCAGATGTGTCGTGCAAAAGTATATCGAGGTAATATATAATATTTAATTAAATAATATGAATTATATTGATTTTTAATTTTTTGAATTTGATTCGAATTTTTAAATTTTTTTCAAATTTTGTTTCAGATCAAGTTAAAGTTTCAAACACATTTCATGTGACTAAGCTGATTGTTAACGATGGTGCTGAGGAAATTTCTGATTTTAAGAAGAGGTTTGACAATTATGTATTATTTATTTTAATTTAAAATTAAGCCAAATTGTTTAATATAGTATGTTAATTTTTTATCAGGGATACTCGCCTACTCGGGGCAATAACCCTGCCTGCTCAATAAGTCATGTTTCGCCAAGCGTTAGCAAGGTCTATACAGGAGGACTTGGCTTAGGTGAATCCCCGTTTCGATTGATTGATCAGTTGTACGCCAATGAAGAGGTATTTCTTTTAACTTCTAAAAATTATTATTTTTCAATTTTTTGACTGAATTTTTTTAACATTCCTATAAATTATTATTTTTAATTTTTCGTGGTTTAATATATTTTATTTATTTATTTGTTGTTTTTAAAAATAGGTTGGTAGTTTTTGGATAAGTGCCACAATCTTCTCTTTTATTGGAGATTGGTGGTATCTATCATGCAAGAAATGTCCTGAAAAGCTCACACAAGTTGGTGACAAGTTTTATTGTGAGCGTTGTGACAAATTTATGCATTCTGGAAATTTCAGGTATTTGGTTCATTTTCACTATTTTTTTTTTATAGATTTCATAATTTAACATCTTAATGTACAATTCTTAAAGGTATAAGATCCAACTTGAGGTTGGTGATGACAGAAAAAAGATGCAGAAAAAAGAGATCAAGATCAAGGTGGATCACGCCTCAATCCCCCACCCCCAGGGGTGTTATTTTGATTAAAAAAAAAAAAAAATTCAGTTTTCAGAAATATACATATAATCAGTCCAAGTACTTATCAAAATTAGATTTATTCACTTCCATATATATATTTCAACAATTGCAATTAAAATTACGTGGATATATCTTCTGATAATATATTTATTTGTTTCTATAAATTCGTATATGACATCAATATCTATACCATTTTTATTTCACTGAAACAAAAGATATCATATATGATACACAAAATCATAAGGGTTATCTCATATACACCAAAAAATATATCTTTGACAAATTTTTGCCCAAAAATTCCTTAACCAATAAAATCGACAGTGTTTATGTATAGATAAATATAGAAATTGAAATCTCAAGTTAATTTACTCACTCTTTAAATATTTCCTTTTCAACATGAATCGTTTTTTCAGTATAAATAATCCCCCAATTATAATTGATCCACTGATTTCATAATACACTTATCTCATACCACAAGTATCAGGAAGGCAAAATCATCGAAGACAAAACATAAACAACATACACAAGGTCACACATATTAAAGGATCATGAGAAAGCTTCAAGGGTCAGTTGTTATAGGCAACAAACGCAGAAGAGACATCAACAATGACGACGGTAATGTAATTTTGTGTGACCTAAATTTAATTTATTCAACATTTTTTTGTGTAATAAATAGTGATTGACTTATCTGTTCTTTTGATTTGTTGTTTGAATTTGTTCTTTTGATTTCATATTTATCTTCATCCTGAAAGACCAAAAAAAAATTATCAGTTAGAAAATAATAAAAGAAGATTTCATGGTCTATCATTATTAAAATAATAGGATAATACATAGAGGTTGTATATCTTATCTTTTTGTGTGCTAATTTATTTAATTGATAGATGACCTTCACTTATATTTACATAACCTGAAACCAATACAAAAACAACAAAGTTATAAGTTGCAGTTTAACAAACAAATAGTTAAAATTGTAGCATAGACGTTGGCAGAATATTTTAGTGTTTCAATAGACCACATTTTTCTATCCCGTTATGTAGTCAAAAAAACCTTTAATTTATTTTTTGAGTAGACTAAACTAAAATTATCACATAGAACTTGGCAAAATATTTTCTATTGAGGGACATCCTATTTATTTAGTGGTAAGTTTTATTTCCAGTTAAATATTATTTTCTAACCTATTTTATTTTAATATATTTTCAAAATACCTAGATTTATAAAATCTTTATAATATTAACTATATATATATGTAAAAGATACAGTTTAATATCTTATAAAAATTTTGATAAACAATAATTGAATATAATTATTCATTTAAAATATACACTAAAAATTGATTAAGAAAAAAAACAAAAATAGAAACAGTGATCAATGGTACAAAAAAACATTAACTAAGACTTATATGCCACATATCGAAAAAATAATTAGATTTATTAACAAAAATATTTTAAAAAAAATCATAAAAAATAAAAAATACTTATTGTTTTAAAACTTACATATAAGTTGTTTTTTTTGGTGTTTTGCTAGAGGACTCGACGGTATGTACAATGAAATTTCCTTTCATCTGCAAAATTAAAAGGAAAAATATCAGAAATATATTTAATAATTAAAAATAAAAAACACACTTACCGTGGGTATGATCGGCGCCGTGAAACACTGACCGTACCTTTTTTCTGGTCCGGGAGGACAACATAAAATGTAGATCCGAATATTTTTAACCAGATCTAGCAGTAACAACGCATGCAACTAACAAAGCAACATAGATCTATTGAAATATATGTTGTATATTTTCGATCCCTTGAAAAAAGACCGATAAAATAAGAATATTAGTATAATTTTTGAAAAAAAAAATCGGCCTTAAATACCAGTTCTTAAACAAAAAACAAAACTTCAGCTTCAAACAAATAAAGTTTACTAGAAAATTACAGAAAAAAAAAATTAACAAATGTTCGATCAAAAAATAAAAAAATCGAAAAAATGAAGATATATACTCAGGAACCTCATTTTTTCGAACTTAATCGAAAATTTATATAGCCTCAACCGTAAATTTTCGATCGACAACATTTCCTCTTCGAAATACCAGATGTTTGAACTCAAAAACACCAGTATTTCGAACAAAATCGAGAAACAGAGTAAAACATCACATAAAAAAATGTGATTGTACTCGCACAAAAAATAGATGGAAAAACCTTTAACCAGCAAAACATTTCTTTGAGAGATAAAATATTGGCAAGAATCAGAGAATAATCTCTGTGCCTATTCTCTCTCAGAAAAAATGGTGAATCCACAAAACAAAACCCAATAATCGAAATCGAAACTTTGTGGAGGTAACAGAAATGAGGCAGAGAGAGAGAGAGAGAGAGAGTTGAATCGGTGAGGCAGATGGAGAGTGAAAGGGTTTTGGGGAAATGGGGGTTTCAGTGGGCGGATTCTTGGGGATGGGGTTGAGTGGTTTTGGGATAAGGTTTAATTTGTGTTTCTTCACAGAGTGAAGAATTCCCCCAATCCTTACCGTCCATTACTAAAAGTTCTGACACGTGTCGCGATCTGGGGATTATGAAAAACCTGATGTGTGTTTTTTTATATATTTCTAAATGGGTTAATGTGATAAATTAATTTGAAGCCCATACAAAATTAGGGTCCAACAAGATATATTATGTGTAAAAAATGGGCTGGGATTTTTTAAGTTTTTAATCCAAATGTTTGTATTTTGGGCTATGAATTTGCACCTATTTTAATTTGAATTTAAAAAATTATGATGTGTTTATTTAAAAAAAATTGTGATTGTTTATAAAATTGTATTTTTAAATTTTTAAATTTTTTTAAAATCGAAATTAATTTATAATTAAAATATTAAATGTTTTTAATATTTAATTTTATTTAATCTGTTTTTTATATTTAATATTTTATTTTATTATAATTAAAATCGATAATTTTATTTAATTTCCTTAATTTCCTAAATTATTAAACAAATCAAATATTAAATGAAATTCATTATTTATATATTATGCATTTGTTTTGGTTTATTTCGAAAATTTAATAATTATATAAGTTAAACTAATGGTTAATGAATAATGATTTTTATCTTAATGTTTTGTATTATATTTTTAAATGTTTTTATAAATTTTATATTGGTTTGCACAGGTTTAGCAGACAACCCTTCTAATCTGGCAAATGAAATTGAATTTCGAGCTTCGTCAAGCAGTACTATTTATCTATCGTCAGGTTCACCGCTTAGTGACATCACAAATGGTATATTAAATATTTTATTTATTTATTTAGTCTTTAAAATAATAAATAATTCATATTATTTATTCTTTTTTTAATACGTGTAATTGAATTTGTTGCGATCATTTGTTCCCGACTTAAAAACTCGGCCTCGAAAAAATCTCAAGATCAAGTTAGCAATTCATTTGGTGATAGAGTTGTATCATCTATCAAGAGCACCTACAATATAGTAGTGGTCATCGATCTTACGCTCGATGATAATGTTCAAACGATACCATTGATGCAAATACTCTAATCACCGAAAATGTAACGATCGATGTAAATCAAACAAATTTGTTTGAGCATGTGTTCTTGACTACAATTGGTAATTATAACTATTTTATATTTTTTAAATGTAATTATTTAATTTAAATATTATTAAGATAATTAATAAATCATAACTTAATTTGACATGGGATGTCGGTGATGCAACATACACTTGCCAATTTTGTGGTGCGTTATTTTGGTACGAAGAAAGGCTACGATCCCACGTAAAATCCAAAAATCCTCAATATTCCATGTGTTGTGTTCATGGAATTATTCAGCCTTCCTTCATCAAACAACCACCTCCTTGTGCTTCATGAATTATTATTTGGAGTTAGTGATAAGAGCAGGCATTTCCAAGAAAATATAAGATCGTATAATAATATGTTTTGTTTCACATCAATGGGAGGCAAAATCGATACTGATATAAATAAGGGACAAAGTCCTCCAATTTTTCGCTTGCATGGACAAAATTATCATTTTATTGGTAGTTTATTGCCATCGGATGGTTCCACGCCAAAATTTGCACGAGATGTACATATATGATACGAGATAATGAAATCTCAAATAGGCTAAATTGTGTGAGGTTAGATTTATTTTTAATTTTAAATTGGATAATATTTTGTTATTTTTTACTCTATTCACTAAAAATATTTTAATATTTTTTGTAGACAAGGAAGTGAAACTAATAATTTGCATGGAGATATTGTGGCTGATCTAAAAAAAATGATGGATGAAAATAATATTTTGGTGAAGACTTTTCGAATGGCCAAAGACAAAATACAACAATCTTCAAATTCTGATGTTCGATTGCGTCTAATAGGTGCAGGAATCTGATGCAAGGAGATATAATTTGCCTTCAAGTTAAAGTTCTCGCTTTGATCGTTGGTGATATTGATCATGCTCAGGTGAAAGGGATATTGTGGTTGAAACGAAAGCAGGATATCTGAAACGCATAAATGAGTTGAATGCCTCTTATCTGGCTTTGCAATATCCTTTGCTATTACCTTACGGTGAAGATGAGTACAGAGAAGACATCCCGTTCTCTGAATTGAAGAAATCAAGTCCAGGGGAGAGAAAAACAATAAGCGTTCGTGAATTCTTTGCATATAGATTACACGACAGATTAATAGAATCTTCGACAATTCTATCATCGCGTAGATTATTTCAACAATTTGTAGTTGACGCTTATACAATGGTAGAATCGTCACGATTGAAATATATTCGCTTGCATCAAAAAAAGTTGCTGCGATATATATAAAGGCATGTACGATCTTTGTGTTGAATGGAGACATCAATCCAAGTACTCAAGGAAAACGTATTATATTACCCTCCGGTTTCACCGGTGCACGATTCATGATACAAAGCTATCGGGATGCAATGGCTATTTGTCGTTGGTGGATATCCGGATTTATTTATAACATTTACTTCCAACCCAAAGTGGCCGAGATTGTTCGTTTCTTGAAATAAGAATCAATCCCAGGATCGACCGATATTGTTTGTAGAATCTTCAAAGTTAAGCTAGATGCTTTAATCAAAGATCTTCGGCAAAATGAAATATTTGGGAAAGTAGTAGCAGGTTATGAGTTATTATTTTTATATTATTATATAGATTATATTATTATTATTATTATTATTATTATTATTATTATTATTATGATCATTACAATTTAAATGTTTTTAATCATTATATAATTTTTGATTTCCTGATTTTATTCATTGCAGTTGTATACACGATAGAATTTCAGAAACGTGGATTGCTTCATGCTCATATATTCTTGATTTTATTCATTGCAGTTGTATACACGAATTTTCGGTTCGGTTTTCGGTCGGGACCGAATTATCGGTTTCGGTTCGGTTTGGTCGGTTAACCAAATCGTGAACACCCCTATATATTACTATTCCTGGCTAAGGAAGACAAGTTTCCAACCGCAGCTGGAATAGATAGAATTATATCAGCCGAAATACCAGACGAGGCATCTGATCCATGCTATTATGCGGCAGTGAGAGACTTTATGATTCATGGTCCATGTGGTGATGTAAGAAAAAACTCGCCCTGCATGTCTAAAGGTCGTTGTACAAAGCATTTTCCGAAATTTTTTGTTGATGCTACTACTATTGATGAAGAAGGTTACCCACGTTATAAGCGTCGAGATAATGGGAGAATAGTTGAGAAGAACGGTGTACCTCTTGACAACAGATATGTTGTTCCCCATAATCGCCGATTGCTACTCAAGTACGGTGCTCACATTAATGTGGAGTGGTGCAATCAATCAAGATCGATAAAGTATTTGTTTAAATATGTGAATAAGGGGCACGATCGTGTGACAGCTTTATTCTATCAGAGTACAAATGATGACGAATCTGAGAAACCTGTCGATGAGGTCAACATGTACTACGATTTGCGATATGTTTCGTCATGCGAGGCGTGGAGATTGTTGGGATTTGAACTCAAAGTATAAATACCCTTCCGTTGAATGCCTTAGTTTTCATCTTGAAAACGAAAGCAGAGCATTATTTTTATGATTTGAACGAATAGATGGCGCCCTAAATAAGAATCTTTGTTAAGGAAAGCATGTTCTTGGCATGGATGGATGCCAATAAGATATATCCTGAAGCAAGAGATCCGACTTATGCCGAAGCTCCGACAAAGTTTACATGGAAACAACCAATCGGGAAGTGGGTGCCAAGAAAAGTGGAAAATCTATAGACGAGTCTTTTATGTGCCTCCGGTGTTGGTGATATGTACTATTTGAGATGCCTCATCAATGTAAAGACGTGGTGCCACGTGTCATGATGATTATAAAGAAGGTTAAAGGGTTCAACACTCTTCATATCGCGACGCTTGCTATGCTCTTGGTTTGTTGGAAGATGATAGAGAAAAGACGTTGATGGCATCAGCCGAGTCATCTGGCCTGCAGAATCTCTACGGATTATGTTTGTCTCATTATTGTCGGGTGATTCTTTGAGCATGCCACATATGGTGTGGGATAAATGTCGGGAACATCTTTCGGATGATATTCTATATGGCACTTGAGCTCTTATGCAACATCAAGGTATTACAATGATTTTCCAATATATTTAATTAAACTTTTATTTATGCGATCTTTGATACTAAAAACGGATCCATATTTGTTTTATTAAATTTTTTCCATTGTATTCTTTTGTATAGAGTGATATTGAGTGAGAATGAAATCAAGAATCGGCATTGGTGGAAATTGAGAAACTAATGAGAAGCGTGGCGAGAGCTCACGTGAATTTGATACAATGCCATTCCCAGATTTTGATGGTTTTGAAATTAATCAGAATAGATTGATATATGATGAGTTAAGGTACGATCGTAATTTGTTGCTTGCGGAGCACCAAAGCCTTCTTTCAAGATGACGGATTTAACAACATCAAGTGTATTCCAAAATTATACGTGTCGTTGAATGCAACGAAGGTCGTATGTTCTTTGTATATGGATACAGAGGTACTGGAAAAACATTTTTGTGTAGGGCTTTATCTTCTAGGTTGAGATCTGAGGGACAAATTGTTCTAAACGTGGCATCGAGCGGCATAGCAGCCCTTCTCTTACCCGGTGGAAGGACCGCGCATTCTCGATTTATTATTCCGTTAAATCCAAATGAACAATCAACGTGCAATATCAAACAAGGAACCCCGCTCGCGGAATTGATTGTTCGTTGTAAACTTATAATTTGGGACGAAGCGCCAATGATTAATAAGTACTGTTTTGAGTCAGTGGACCAATCTGTACGAGATATTATGCAGCTCGAGAACCCACAAAATCTCCATGTCCCTTTTGGAGGTAAAACTATCGTTTTCGGTGGGGATTTCCGACAAATCTTACCTGTTGTACCCAAGGGAACACGACAGGACATTGTTAATGCCACGATAAATTCTTCTCACTTGTGGGATTATGTTACAGTCCTCAGACTGACCAAGAATATGCGTCTTCAAAGTCTTGGACAAACTGATGATTATTCTGAGTTGGTTAAGTTTTCTGAATGGATAGCAAACATTGGAGACGGAATAATCGGAGAAGAAATTGATGGTTACTCCACTATTAATATTCCTGAGGATATTTTGCTCGAGGCAACTGATGATCCGATTGGAACTATTGTTGAAGATACCTATCCAATGTTTAGAGATGCCATTGATGATCCGACATATTTGAAGGAAAGAGCTATTTTGGCACTTACACTTGATGTTGTCGAGTTAATTAATCAATATATGACGTCTTTGAACTCCTCTGAGGGACAGGCGTTTTTGAGTTCTGATAGCACGTGTAAGTCAGATTCTAATGTTGATTTCTTGCATGATCTGCACACACCGGAATTCCTAAATGGTATAAAATGCTCCGGTGTGCCGAATCATGAATTGCATCTGAAGGTTGGGACTCCTGTTATGCTATTGAGGAACATCGACTATTCGATTGGATTGTGCAACGTGACAAGATTAGTGATTACGAGACTTGGCAAGCATGTACTTGAGTCTAAAATCTTAACGGTGCCAATGTTGGTCATAATGTGTTGATTCCCGAATGACACTAACCCTTCGGACCTTTGGATACCATTCAAGTTTCGGCGTAGACAATTTCTCTAATTGTTTAAATGTGACGCAATGACCATTAACAAGAGCAAGGACAATCTCTATCCAATGTGGGTCTCTATTTGAAAAATCCGGTTTTGATCATGGTCAATTATACGTTCTTTGTATCTCGAGTTACGAATCCTAAGGGGCTGAAAATATTAGTTTGTGGAGACGATAATTCGAAAAACAAACAGACGAATAATGTTGTGTACAAGGAAGTATTCCAAAATGTGTAATTATTTTTGTTTTGAGAGGAATGTGTAATTATTGAATGTATTTATTAACTTGATTTATTTTTCTCGATTTTGTATTTTTCAATTATACGTTCTTATTTATTTTAATCTTTGTATATACAAGTACTTTACATCCAACAACACATTTCATAACATCCCGTGCGTCGCACGGGTCGCGTACTAGTATTTTTAAAAATACCTGTTCCGGTCGGGTCGGGCGGGTATATTTCTCAAAGGTTCGTATCACATTGGGCCAGACCCATATCTATCATGGAGTACCTAAGATTTATGAGCTACACTTGAGGCCCATCAAAAGCTTTTGTCGTGTTTCCTTCTAGAAATCGCAATATTGGAAGTTGGTTCATGTCCGAGCCTCCGAGGTAACATTTGGTTCTTCCCCTAAAATTTATATATATTTCAAATCATTATCATATATTTTTTTGAATATTTAAAAGTATATTACATATATTTTATACATATTCAAAAATCATTACAACAATAGTATATAAAATATATACGCATTTATATATTTCAATCATTACAAATTTTAAATATATCTCATGTTACTTTTTCATTAAAATAAAACAACATTAATATTTGAACATCACTAATAAGACAAATGTAAAACATTTTTTTTAAGATATATCTTTAACCAATATTAAAATAAATGTAAACTAACTACACACACTTCAATATATTTTCAGAAAATACCTTTTCCAAAAAGTATTGCTTATAACAATTGAGATCTTCTATTTCATTAGTGTTTCATCATATACTCCGTGAATTGTGTCAATGCCACGTGTACAAACACGAACGAAATTATACAAAACAAAACTTAAGCATTGCCTAGTCTTGTTTAATTGCACCAGGAAAAGGAATTCCACTTGTTTAAGAGTATTTTTAATTTTTTATATATGATTTGATGCACACTCATTGGATGAAGCATGTATTTGACGACTGAATCTTTTCAATGGTAAAATCAATAGAGTGCATGAATGAAGGATTGATGCAATTAATGTTTATATGGTATGTTTGTCAATTATGAATTAGGGAATTAGGATAATTAAATTCTTTCCATGTTCTTGTATTATGGATAGCTATAATATTATTTTCTAGTACGTATTTTTCGATTTAGGTATCGGATGGGATCTTCTATTCCAAAATCGTGTTTCATCTCCTATTCCAACCGTGTGGATGATTGACACGTGTATTACACTTACAATATTAGAACCCCACAATTTCGCTTGATTTATGCTTGAAATTAAAATGGTAAGTGTAATACTGGCGTGTCAATCATCCACGTAATTGGAAATAGATTTAAACACGATTTTTAATAAGATCCCATCCATTTTGTATAGCTTCTCAAATAAGAGACAACAATTATTCTTATCTTATAGTAATAATGAGAATAGGAATTCAGGCCAATAGAATGTGAGATGACAAGTCATATAAAATAAATCGTTACGTTTTGAATTCATTCATAAAACAATATTCGCCTTGTATAACATGTAAAATAATGTAAAGTAACATTTTACATACATTTTAGATATTGCTTTGTCAATGACCTAAAAGGCTACATATATTCCACTAATGAAAAAGGAAAAAAGGTGATATTCTATCAGAAACAGTTGGAGCCAACAAGGATCTAATTTTCGACAGATTTTTTTTTCTTTTTACTAAGAGGAGTATTTTCCTAACCCATCAGGCCATTAGCGACAATGATGTGAGCTAACACATATTATGTGGACAAAACACGAGAAATCACCCTTGACGGACATGTGGATCAACCCAATTATAAGCTGGATTTTAGAATAGTATCTTCTTTTTTTCTTTAATTTAACATTATTCATATACAAAAGTGTACAGAGAATTATTATCAACATAAATTGAACATGTATATATAGAAGTATCTGGAAAAAATATGAACTATTATTTAAAATTGAGGATTTGAACCAGATTTTCTGGGTTCTGTATTAATTTGGTGTACAACGTTTTCGTGTATTTTGCATATGCACGTCAATTATATAATATTTTCCTTGAATGTACATTTACCTAGAAATATAAATACACTTAGCGCATGTCCATAATATACAATATAAATTGCAACAATTTGAAAAATAGCCTTTCTCCCGACGTCACATAATCAGTTACATCCATCAGTCAAATTGTTGATTGGCATATAATATCTTAAAATCTAGGATGTACCTATTGATAGGAAATTGTTATCTTTATATCCACTTAGGCCACTTGTACATGAGAGATGAGATTAACCTTTTCTTATAAATATCCTCATTTATCAGTGTAAGATGGTTTAGATTCCAATTTCAACAACTTTGTATTCTATAGCATTTACCGCATTATGCTTCCGAGCTCAATAACAAAGGAATATTAAGACCAACCTAACCCCATGTCCGTAAATCAATGCATTTTACTGTTTCTACTTTTTTATTTCGCTTCTGATAGTAGTTAATCCACAAGGCTCGTATCTTATTATTTGACACGTTAAAAATACAAATCTACACGTCTTCACTTTGTTTGAATAATTGGCTTATTGCATCCACAAAAGTTTATTCCTTTTCCATTGGGAAATTTGCCACGTAATGCTAGATATATTCATCAATTGTTTGTATCTTAAAAAACAGAAGAAAAACACTAGCGCTAGATCATATATTTATGCAAGTTGCCCATACGATTTTGAGGAGGCACTGCAAAAATGCACCTTTATCGGACCAGAAAAATTGTCTGTTATTCGTGGTAAAAAAAGGGAAAAATTGCAAAATTGGTCCCATAACTTTTGTGGGGGAGAGTCAAAACTAGTCCTAATCGATTTTAAATTTTCAAAAACACCCTGTAATATACAAATCGTATCAATTTCAGGACAAAATCCATCACGATTAGATTTGTGGCCGAAATTTATCACGTGACACGAAAATTGTAGGAAAATAGTAGTATTTCTTCTAGTACAATTTATATGAATCGAAAAATCTCGAATCGGCAAAATTTGCAAAGTAAGCAAAATAAAATTAGCTCGAATCGTGTGTTCAACACACTATCCTTAAAATAGATTCGTCCCTTATTCTGGACGTCTGTTTCCCAGGATAAGACGAGAAAACCGGATTACCTATTCTGGCGAACTGAAAAATTATGCCCGAAAATTATCACAAAAAATTACAAAAGCTTTAGGGGAGAGATGAAAATTTTGTGTTTGATTTGTTGTTTCTTTTCAAATGAAAATAACCCATATTTATAGGCAAAATTTTGCCCTTTACTATTGATAAGGTCAAATTGGCCTTTACTATTTAAAAGGACAAAATAAATCCACCCTTTACGATTTAAAAGGTTAAATAAGTAATTTTATTCAAAATATCCAACAATCCCCCACATGAAGAAAATTACGAAAATACAAAAATTTGGTGATAAATTCCAACAGTTGAATCATGCATAGGATAGGTAGGTATTACCCTTTGAACCTTCCCTTGTGAAAGCATATTTACCTTACTTTAGGCGATCAAGAGGCGTGATGTCCTCAACTCTTTCGCCTTTTGTGTAAACGATGATATACCTCACACAAGACTCTTTCTTAACATACTTGATTCTCATGGTTATGTTCATTCATGGCCCGAACATACGCCCGGGTTTCGCAAGAGGTTAAGAATTGAGCCTCACACAATTCTCTTGAAGCGCCGCCACACTTCTCTCTCACATAGGTGATTCTCATTTAAGATTAAGATAGCCCGTACTACCCATTTTCGACTTACCGACGCACAAGAATCATTAAAAGCCAAATTGCTTATCCTCTTCTCCACGGGCATCACTTTGTTAAGGAATGGACAAGGGATAACTCTCCCACGCTGTGATCATAAAGTCTTTTTACAACCAGGTTGTCCCTTTGAACCTAGATCTTGGGATCTCCATCCCAACTAGGTTGGGTTTCCATTGTATCAACTCATTTTTCTAGAGGCTTAAGTCCCATTCCTCTTAATGATTTCACAACTAACTCTCGATTCAACCCTTTGGTTAACGGATCCGCTAAATTATCCTTTGACTTCACGTAGTCAATAGAGATAACACCATTGAGAGTAGTTGTCGATGGTATTGCGGTCTAGACTTACCATTGTACATATTGCTTTGTGCCCTACCAATCGCAGATTGATCTGTCACAATGTATACAAATTCTTCGGGCACAAGTTTAGGCCATTTTGGAATATCTTCTAAGAAATTTGAAGCCATTCAGCCTTCTTCACCACACTTGTCAGAAGCAATAAACTCGGACTCCATTGTAGACCTTGCTATAATCGTCGCTTAGAAGATTTCCATGATATTTTTGCACCTCCTAAAGTGAATACAAATCCACTTGTAGACTTAGAGTCTTTAATATCAGATATCCAATTAGCATCACTATATCCTTCAATAACAATAGGATATCTTGTATAGTGCAGCCCAAAATCACGAGTATATCTTAAATACCGTAGTATTCTCACTATCCCTTTCCGGTGGTCATGCTCGGATTACTCGTACCGCTCAATTTACTCACCGCATAGGCAATGTCCGGTCTTGTACAACTCATTAAGTACATTAAACTTCCTATAACTCGTGAGTATTCAACTTGAGACACAGCCTCACCTCTATTCTTCGATAGATGTTTGCTTGTGTCTATAGGAGTTCTAGCTAATGATGTGTCATCTTTACTAAATTTTTCTATAATCTTATCCACATAATGTGACTGATCAAGTGTTAGTCCATTTGAAGTTCTAGAAATCTTTATTCCGAGGATCACATCAGCTAAACCCATATCTTTCATGTCAAACCTCGAGTTCAACATATCTTTTGTGGATTTAATTATTTTATCATTATTTCCAATGATAAGCATGTCATCTACATAAAGACATAAAATGACATAGTCATTTCCCATCTCTTTAACATAGACACATTTATCACATTCATTTATTTTAAATCCACGTTCTTTCATGACATTATCGAATTTTTCATGCCATTGTTTCGGTGCCTGTTTCAAGCCATATAATGACTTGACCAATTTACAAACCTTGCCCTCTTGCCCAGGTGCAGAGAATCCCTCAGGTTGTTCCATGTAAATCTCTTCTTCTAAATCTCCATTTAGAAAAGCAGTTTTTACGTCCATTTGATGTACTTCAAGATTTCGCAATGCAACAATTGCAAGTACCAATCTAATGGAGGTTATTCTCGTAACTGGAGAATACATATCAAAGTAATCAAGGCCCTCTTTTTGTCTGTAACCTTTAATTACAAGTCTAGCCTTATACTTATCAATTGTTCCATCCGCCTTCATTTTCTTCTTGAAAATCCATTTATAACCTAGTGGTTTACTTCCCTCAGGAAGATCCACTAGTTCCCAGGTATGGTTTTGCAAGATAGAATCAATTTCACTTTTTATGGCTTCTTTCCATAATGGTCCTTCAGAAGAAGTTATAGCTTCTCTATAGCTTTGAGGTTCACTTTCCAACATGTAGGTTAGAAAATCTGGACCAAAAGATTTTTCTATTCTAGCTCGTTTGCTGCGTCTAATTTCTACCTCTTCTTCTTGCTCTTGTTCTATTGAATCATGTATCCGTTTAGAAGAGCTTGCTTCTTCTCTCGATCTACACGGAAATACATTTTCAAAAAATGAGGCATTTCTCGATTCAATTATTGTGTTCTTGTGTATATCTTCAACTTTAGATTCATGCACAAGAAATCGAAGCGGCAATTATGTGCATATCCAATAAATATGCAGTCAACAGTTTTGGGACCTACCTTCACCTTCTTTGGTGTAGGTATAGCAACCTTAGCAAGACACCCCCACACTCGTAAATATTTGTAGGATGGCATTCTTCCATGCCAAAGCTCGTAAGGGCTTTTGTCTAGTTTCTTACGGGGTACCTTATTTAAAAGGTAATTAGCCGTCAAGACGAACTTCCCCCCACATGTTCTCGAGGCAAGCCGTAACTTAATAACATGACATTCATCATTTCTTTAAGTGTACGGTTTTTCCGCTCGCAATGCCATTCTCATTGAGGTGAATAAGGTCTTTGTTGTTTCGTGTCTAATTCCGTGTTGGGCACAGAACCACAAATGGTGATTCATATTCACCTCCACGATCACTTCTTAACACCTTAATTTTCTTATTGAGTTGATTCTCAACTTCATTTTTATAGAGAATAAATTTCTCTATAGCTTCATCTTTACTTTTAAGAAGATACACATAACAAAACTTTGTGTTATCATCTATAAAAGTAATGAAGTATTTGTTACCACCACGTGTTTGTGTCGATTTTAAATCACATACATCGGTGTGAATTAAATCAAGTGGTTCATTATTTCTTTCAATATTTTTAAATGATGTCCTTGTTAACTTTGCCTCTACACAAGTTTCACACTTGTGTTTGGAATCAATATGGAATGTTTTTGAGTGAAACTTTCCAAGTGGCTGCAATAATTGAAAAATTGCCACCTGCTTGGAAAGATTTCAAGAACTATCTCAAGCACAAACGAAAGGAGATGAACGTTGAAGATCCGATTCTTAGGCGGATTGAAGAAGATAACAAAGGTTAGAAAGGAAAATGTTCAATCATGTGGTCGCTAAAGCCAATGTTGTGGAGCATGGCGAAAGCTCAAAAGGGAAAAAGAAAACTGGGAAAACTGGTAAAGGGTTCAAGAATTTGGGACCAAAAGGAGGTATTTCGAAGAAGAAATTCGAAGGAAATTGCTTCAATTGTGGCGGCAAGGGTCACAAGGCTTCTGATTGCAAGAAACCGAAAAAGAATCGGGAGGCTAACATGGTTGATCACATTTCTCAAGAAGTGTCAGATATGAACCTGGCTGCGGTGGTCTCCGAGATGAATTTCATTGGTTCAAACCCGAAACAATGGTGGATTGATTCTGGTGCTACTAGGCACGTGTGTTCTGTCAGAGAAATGTTTAGTTCCTTTGAGCGGTGAAAACGGCGAGAAGTCAGACATGGGAAATTCAAATTTCTTCGAGGTCGAGGAAAAGGCAAAGTGGTTCTAAAGATGACGCCAGGAAAGAACCGACTCTAAATAATGTCTTTGTTTGTACCGGACATTCGTAAGAATTTGGTGTCCTGGTTCGCTTTTAGATAAGCATGGTTTTC
This sequence comes from Rehmannia glutinosa, assembly GCA_016081115.2. NCBI lineage: Eukaryota > Viridiplantae > Streptophyta > Magnoliopsida > Lamiales > Orobanchaceae > Rehmannia > Rehmannia glutinosa. Next base: position 166,740 of record JABTTQ020001117.1, read on the forward strand.
GCATTGTTTTTCGGGGTTGTTACTTTGTTAAAAAATGGGATGTTTGTAGGCAAGGGTTATGCTTCGATGGGCATTTTAAGCTCAATGTAATGGTTGTTACATCAAAAGCTAATAAAATGAAGAACCTTTGAACCTAGATCTTGGGATCTCCGGTCAACTAGGTTGGGTTTCCATTGTATTAACTCAATTTTCTAGAGGCTTAAGTCCCATTCCTCTTAATGATTTCACAACTAACTCTCGATTCAACCCTTTGGTTAACGGATCCGCTAAATTATCCTTTGACTTCACGTAGTCAATAGAGATAACACCAGTTGAGAGTAGTTGTCCGATGGAATTGTGTCACGACGTATGTGTCTAGACTTACCATTGTACATATTGCTTTGTGCCCTACCAATCCCAGTGATTGATCGTCACAATATATACTGATTCTTGCACAGGTTTAGGCCATTTTGGAATATCTTCTAAGAAATTTGAAGCCATTCAAACTTCTTCACCACACTTGTCTAAGCAATAAACTCGACTCCATTGTAGACCTTGCTATAATCGCTATCCGCTTAGAAGATTTCCATGATATTGATGCACCTCCTAAAGTGAATACAAATCCACTTGTAGACTTAGAATCTTTAATATTAGATATCCAATTAGCATCGCTATATCCTTCAATAACAGCAGGATATCTTGTATAGTGCAGCCCAAAATCACGAGTATATCTTAAATACCGTAGTATTCTCACTATCCCTTTCAAAGTGGTCATGCCCTGGATTACTCGTGTATCTCGCTCAATTTACTCACCGCACAGGCAATGCCGGTCTTGTACAACTCATTAAGTACATTAAACTTCCTATGACTCGTGAGTATTCAACTTGAGACACAGCTTCACCTCTATTCTTCAATAGATGTTTGCTTGTGTCTATTGGAGTTCTAGCTAATGACGTGTCATCCTTACTAAATTTTCCTAGAATCTTATCCACATAATGTGACTGATCAAGTGTCAGTCCATTTGAAGTTCTAGAAATCTTTATTCCGAGAATCACATCGGCTAAACCCATATCTTTCATGTCAAACTTCGAGTTCAACATATCTTTTGTGGATTTAATTATATTAGCATATCATCTACATAAAGACATAAAATGACATAATCATTTCCAATCTCTTTAACATAGACACATTTATCACATTCATTTATTTTAAATCCACTTCTTTAGCAGTTTTCGTTGAGCTATACACGTACAATGAATCTGCAAGGTCATTCATGACATAATTTCTACACAAGAAATTAGCATGTATCCAAGCATCCAAAGCATTAAATGCTTGTGCATCAGTCTTATCCTCACTAAGTTGTGGATGATCTTTCTTCAAGAACTGTGTCAAGTTCAATGTGGTCAAGTAGAAAATATTTTCTGTTGCCACTGCTTAAAATTCAAGCCATTAAACTTCTCCGATTTTTCACCATGATTAACCGGCACATTAAGCGTGGGATTGGCTACTACCCGAGGCACAACTGGGATAACAACTGGATTCGGCACAACGGGGTTAGACCCACCACTGTTTGATTCATATGCCATTTCTGAAACAAACAATACAAGAAGTTTAGCACTTCGAACAATCGGAACACAACCGATAAGAACAAATTTATTAAAATTGTTCAAATTTTTATTATAAAGTCCTTGTAGTTTTCATCCACTCCAAATAAGCACATGAAATTTATCTTATTAGTCCAAATGTTAGTCCAATCAATCCAAAGATTAGTCCAATCAGTCCAAACTATAGTCCAATCAGTCCAAAATTAGTCCAAACAGTCCACTTCAACTCCAAATAGCATGGGTATCTTCTTATTAGGCCAAATTAATAAGATTCAGGTCAACTGAATTAACAACTTCAACATGATAATCCAATTAGTCCAAATACAATTTCCTTTCAATCTGAATTAGCTACTTTTTAGCCCAAAAGTTAAAATTCGGACCAATCTGATTAATACAACTCAATCAACATCCAAATCCAATCCACAAATTTGGTTAGATAATATAAAATTAGAGCTAACCTTGAAAACAAAATTGCACTGTAAGCATTTATCTTGAAAAAGTAGCTAAAGAGCACTAATCTTTCAAATTTAAGAATTGTAAAGAGTCCAAGATGCCATCAACATGAAATTCATGCCACCAGTATGCGGCAAGAATAATATAATACATAATACCACTATGATATGATACCCAATAAAAATACCAAACACGAATTCCGGAAACAGTAAGAAAAAGATATAGAACTTATTCAAGTTGCCAACATAAATATTGACTATGGATTTGATTAAATCACAAACAGATTATTAATAATAAAACATTCTTAATAATCAAAATTGCTAACATATATACTGTACTAATAGAAGATTTAGAAAGAATCTGTTTGAGGTATATCATCGTTTACACAAAAGGCAGAACAGTTCAAGGACATCGTGTCTACTGATCAGCTAGTAAGGTAAATATGCTTTCACAAGGGAAGGTTCAAAGGGGTTACACCTACCTATCCTATGCAGGATTCAACTGTTGGAATTTATCACCAAAACTTTGTATTTTCGTAATTTTCTTCATGTGGGGGATTGTTAGAAATTTTGAAGAAAATTATTATTTTTAATATGACTTTATCAATAGTAAAGGACAAATTTTAATTTGACCTTATTAATAGTAAAGGTCATATTTGTGGTGGTGAAAGGTCATATTCAAGCTTATAAATATGACTTAGTTTCACATTTGAAAAACACTAATAATTAATAAGAATTTCCATCTCTCTTCTAAATTTCTTGTAATTTAAGATTTGGTGATAATTTCCAGGCATAATTTTCAATTCGCCGGAATAGGTAATCCGGTTTTCTCGTCTTATCCTGGGAAACAGACGTCCAGAATAAGGGACGAATCTGTTTTAAGTTTGTAGGAAAATAGTAGTATTTCTTCTAGTACAATTTATATGAATCGAAAAATCTCGAATCGGCAAAATTTGCAAAGTAAGCAAAATAAAATTCGAGCTTGTCCTTTTAAATAGTAAATGTCATATATCAATAGTAAAGGGCAAAATTTTGCCTATAAATATGGGTTATTTTCATTTGAAAATACACAACAAATCAAACACAAAATTTTAATCTCTCCCCTAAAGCTCTTGTAATTTTTGGTGATAATTTTCGGGCATAATTATTGATTCACGGAATAGGTAATCCGGTTTTTCGTCTTATCCCTGGGAAACAGACGTCCGAATAGGGACTAACTGTTTTAAGGATAGTGTGTTGAACACACGATTCGAGCTAATTTTATTTTGCTTACTTTGCAAATTTTATCGATTCGGATTTTCGACTCATATAAATTGTACTAGAAGAAATACTACAATTTTTCTTACAAACTTAAAACAGAATAATTATATTATCATTACTTCCAATGATAAGCATGTCGTCTACATAAAGACATAAAATGACATAGTCATTTTCAGTCTCTTTAACATAGACACATTTATCACATTCATTTATTTTAAATCCACGTTCTTTCATGACATTATCGAATTTTTCATGCCATTGTTTCGGTGCCTGTTTCAAGCCATATAATGACTTGACCAATTTACAAACCTTGTTCTCTTGCCAGCGCGAGAGAATCTTGAGATTGTTCCATGTAAATTTCCTCTTCTAAATCTCCGTTTAGAAAAGCCGTTTACGTCCATTTGATGTACTTCAAGATTTCGCAATGCAAAGCAATCGCAAGTACCAATCTAATGGACGTAAAAACGGCTTTTCTAAACGGAGATTTAGAAGAGGAAATTTACATGGAACAACTCAAGGATTCTTCGCACTGCAGGGCAAGAGAACAAGGTTTGTAAATTGGTCAAGTCATTATATGGCTTGAAACAGTAATCAAACAATGGCATGAAAAATTCGATAATGTCATGAAAGAACGTGATTTAAAATAAATGAATGTGATAAATGTGTCTATGTTAAAGAGATCGAAAATGACTATGTCATTTTATGTCTTTATGTAGACGACATGCTTATCATTGGAAGTAATGATAATATAATTAAATCCACTAAAGATATGTTGAACTCGAGGTTTGACATGAAAGATATGGGTTTAGCTGGCGTGATCCTCGGAATAAAGATTTCTAGAACTTCAAATGGACTAACACTTGATCAGTCACATTATGTGGATAAGATTCTAGAAAAATTTAGTAAGGATGACACGTCATTAGCTAGAACTCCAATAGACACAAGCAAACATCTATTGAAGAATAGAGGTGAAGCTGTGTCTCAAGTTGAATACTCACGAGTCATAGGAAGTTTAATGGCTTGAATTTTAAGCAGTGGCAACAGAAAATATTTTCTACTTGACTTCGTGTCTAATTCCGTGTTGGGCACAGAATTCAGCAAATGGTGATTCATATTCACCTCCACGATCACTTCTTAACACCTTAATTTTCTTATTAAGTTGATTCTCAACTTCATTTTTATAGAGAATAAATTTCTCTATAGCTTCATCTTTACTTTTAAGAAGATACACATAACAAAACTTTGTGTTATCATCTATAAAAGTAATGAAGTATTTGTTACCACCACGTGTTTGTGTCGATTTTAAATCACATACATCGGTGTGAATTAAATAAAATTGTAGTATTTCTTCTAGTACAATTTATATGAATCGAAAAATCTCGAATCGGCAAAATTTGCAAAGTAAGCAAAATAAAATTAGCTCGAATCGTGTGTTCAACACACTATCCTTAAAACAGATTCGTCCCTTATTCTGGACATCTGTTTCCCAGGATAAGACGAGAAAACCGGATTACCTATTCCGGCGAACTGAAAAATTATGCCCGAAAATTATCACCAAAAATTACAAAAGCTTTAGGGGAGAGATGAAAATTTTGTGTTTGATTTGTTGTTTCTTTTCAAATGAAAATAACCCATATTTATAGGCAAAATTTTGCCCTTTACTATTGATAAGGTCAAATTGGCCTTTACTATTTAAAAGGACAAAATAAATCCACCCTTTACGATTTAAAAGGTTAAATAAGTAATTTTATTCAAAATATCCAACAAAAATTTGGGAATTTTTGACTTTGTTTGACAAGGTGGATATGTTTGACAGCAGTATTGGTGTTTGTAGAGAGGAGGCTGCCATTTTTTTGCTTGGGAGGATCCCCCCATGTGCCAAAGGGCTAGAATAATCATTCCTGGATTATTAAGGAGCATGAATGAAAAGGATTTGGAGACCAAAATGCTGAGAATCAATAACAAAAAGTTGAAAGACTCAACAAAAAAAACCCGTTTTCCCCTCCTAAACCAGTTCCAGGTTGGCAACCCATATCCACCGTCTCAAACAAAGTCAAAAATCCCCAAATTTCTGTGTCACGTGCGTGTCACGTGATAAATTTCGGCCGCAAATCTAATTGTCGATGGATTTTGTCCTGAAATTAATACGATTTATAAATTATAGGGTGTTTTTGAAAATTTAAAATCGATTGGGACTAGTTTTGACACCCCCAAAGTTATGGGACCAATTTTGCAATTTCCTTAAAAAAATGTCGAACAACGATTTATAACAAGGACCTCACACCTGCCGTACTTTGGTCCATAAGTTAAGCATGGGAAAAAAATAGAAAAAAAAAATAGAAAACCAAATATTCAAGAAAAATATTTGGTATAGTATGAGTTTGAGCACAATCGTTCAGCTTGGGGGCTCCTCCGGGCTTTTTGACAAACTATTGTAGTTTCAAAACAAATAGATAAAATATGGTACTTCTGGGAGGGGTTGTAAATTTAAGCATAGGCGCATGAGATGTATGAGCCTTTACGAAAGGCTCAAACATCTCATGCGCTTCATATGTTTTTTTTATTTTTTTTTAATTTCTGCAAAATAAAGCCGAATTTAAGGTTGTGCTTCATGTGTTTTTCCATTTTTTTTGAGTTTTACCGATTAAACCTCTTCACATCCCGAAAAAAAGAATGATATCTCACTCGTGTGCTCCTTCTAAATTAATTATGATTAAACAAAAAAAACGATGAAACTTAATTATGATTAATTTAAAATATATTAGTTTAAAAAGTAAAATAAATTACATTAACAACATTATTAAACGGGCTAGCTTATTGCGAACCTATCCCTAACCCTAGCGGACTTCGGGCTAAACGGGTCACTATGGGGCTATAAGTCAAAAAAATAAAAAAATTATATATTTAAATCTAAAATTTTAAACTCAACATATATAACATTTAAGTTTAACATGTTAAGTTAATGTATTCATGATAATTTTTTTTGCAATGTTTATAATTATATTGCATTAACAAAATTATAAAATTTAAATATTCCATGATCTAAAATTTTAAAATAAAACTATAATAATAAAATATAGCATTATATAATATATATATATACCCATATAAAATGAAAAACAAATAATTTACAAAAAATATTCATATAATTATGAGTCATAGTTTTAAGAATTATATATTTAAACCTATTAAAGATGAGGGATGTCAGCTTGAAAAAATATATTTAATAATAGGTAATATATAATAAAATAGATTTATAATATTAGAATTATAGTTATTTTTAAAAAAAACACAATTGGCCGACTAGCGGGCTAGCTCTAACGGGCCTCAGGCTAAATGGTCCGGGCCAAAAAGGCCCGGATTTAAACGGAATAAAATAATTCGGCCCTAAACCTCTTTTTTTAGTACAAAAATATATTACATTATGTGAACCAATAGCAAGACCAGTTTGCTCACCGGTTCAATTTTAAAACATTGGCAAATACATGATCACTTCATTTGAAAAATACTTTTATCTAAAAGATCAAATTGTCATATTTGTTGTGATCACATCTTTTTGAAATCTAGTGCACTTACAATTTTTTTTCTTAATGGAGAGTAGAAGTAAAATTTGAACCCTCTCTATTACCTGACTTGAATAGTAAAACAGTTAATTATCTTAGCAAAAGTTTATATTGTTAAAAAATAAAAATAAAAAGTACTTACTATTTAGTATTTCAATATCTAATAGCTTGAACTGACACAAGTCGAAGAAAAAGTGGGAACATACAGAATATACACTCAATCGGCAGAATATTGATTTCAAGTGATTATACACATATAAATTCTTGGATCGAAGCCTCTGAAAACGATGCGCTTCTTATCCATTCACCTGATACCATATCTCATACATTCATAGCTTTTCTTTCATGTAAATTTTGGTTTTTTATGAAGATATCAATTTTCATCTACCAAAAAAAAAAAAAAAAGATGCTCTGGCCCAAAGATCCGATGTGCTATGGCATCCTATTTACCAATGAGGCAATGAATTAAGAGTTTGCAAGATATTTAGGCAAGAATTTCCCTTTCCACATTAGTCAACAAAGTCTGTGCATGCAGCCGATAATTAAGCATCATTAGACACTGTATACCTTATATTCTATGTAGGAATGACAACGGAGCGGGTCAGAATTCCCCGCTTGAGGTGGTATTTTAACTTTTAAGCCATTAACGGAGTCCAAGGCGGAGTTTCGTCTATTGTTGTGTAAAAATACTCTCAATAAAGAAACAAACCTATAATTTGTGATGGGTGAAAAATAAAGCTGACTTATCTTAGTGGGACAGAAGGAGTACTATATTTTTATTTGTAATGGGTAAATTTTGGCGGGGAGGCCGTATAGAGTTTTGGCAAACCACCCACCCCATTGCTCTAATTAATTTGATGTTATCTACTGCAACAGTCCCTTCTCGTGCCAATGATTAATGGCGGATCAATAAAATAAAGATGCTCGAATAATTACAAGATTTTAAACCTAACATTATACTCAAGATGTGCTCAAATCCGAGATTAATAATGGATTAATCCCACGTATCCATCTGATGTGGTCCATTCACGTTGGTTCTAAAAAAGGCATCTCCTAGCGTATTTAAATTTTATGTAAGTTAAATTAATAGAGACTAAACATATCTCATATATGTTATTCAAGAATATTACTCCTATGTTTCATGCTATAAGCCAACTGCATTCATTCCCCATATCTTAGAAAGCATTAAAAATGCAAACAGATTCGACAATAATTGGACCGTATCTTACCTGTTACTTTTTGATCAAATTATGAATAATTTGTCCAAAGGAGCATCTGTAATTTTGATCAATGTCTATCTAATTGTAATTGGGTGGTTTAAACTTCTTACATATTAAGAAAAAATATTTCTAATTAAAATTATTTTTAAAGTGCTCGATAAAACTAATTTTAAGATGAGATCTTGTGTACATACTTATAGTCATAGACAGCTATTTTTTTTATCCACAACTTAACAAATTCCTCTAATAATTGATTGATTACACAATTGTGTTACAATTATTAATCGTTAAAAAAACGATAATCACATACATACATATTATATAATTTACAATCATTTTTTTTTCCAAATTAACACTACAAGAAAAAACTTGACTTACAGAACAATATATATAAGTAAGTATTAAGATAATTGTAAAGTACTGTAGGTAAAATTGTTGTAGGTGAATGTTACTTACAAAATTTAAAATTATTGGTAAAAAATACCTACAATATTTCTGTCAGCAAACTTAAAATGTTATTGATTTGTCGATAATTAATTGGTCAGTACAGTTCGGAGAAAATAATATTTTTCTGTAGGTAACGGTAAAATTAATTAGTGACAAAAATACTTCAATTGGTACATTATGTGGGTAAACTAGATATTTGTTTGTAGTGCAACCACCAACTTAATCTAGGATGCTGTTTAACTCTTAATAAACTTTAAAGTAGTTACTTAATAATTAATGAGTTTCTTTTTAACTTATAATATGAAAAGCCTCTATTAACTTTTTGCTAGCTCATGCATATAAATACAGAGGTATCTCAACTCAAAGTTACTCACAAAATCACTTACAAGCCAAAAATATAAGCTACCAAAAAAAAAATTGTCAATGGATTCCAATCGTAGCAAGCGCATGAGTTTAATCTCCAAGTCAAAGCAAATTATGTCTCTCTATCGAGCGACAATACCGTCCAGCGCGGCTCTGCTGCCATACATCACCAAGCCACCTAAGCCGAGCCACTCCAATTCAGCACCCACTAATTCCGTTGATTTCGTGGGTAATTATCAGCCGAGTAAGCCGAAGGCTCCCCCTAATTCGGTCACGGCTGGATCGGCTTTGGGCTTCCTTATTGTGAACCAGGATCAGGTTTTTTCTAAGCAGGCCCCGAAAGTCGCGTTTGTGGTGACGGATAGGAATCCCGATTCTTACGGAAAGCTGGAGAGTATCGTCTACGGCGGCGGCGCAGAGGATGAAGCTGTGGACGCGAAAGCGGCTAAGTACATATCTAGCGTTCAAGAGAGGTTTCGGCTTGAACGTGTTAATTCGGAACGCAAGAATTTCGAAGACTTGCATCTTTAGTTATTTAGTGGGGACTAATTGTGAAGAGGTTTATATATATATTATATATATGCTTGTTGTATTTTGTTTCCACTGCATGTTAATTAATTATTACGCACATCAATAATTTAGGTAAATCGAGTTTTTGCAAACTATTGTCTGGGCTGTTATTTCAATTATGATTGCAGTAGTGGATCGGCTGAATGACAAGAAATGCATTAATTTGTGACATTCTTAATTTTTATGAATTATAATAGAGTAGCTTAAAAAAAAAAAACTAGATTGATTGTGTAAAGTAGTATCTTAAAGCATCTCCAGAAAGTGTACTATCTTCAATTTGGAACAAAAATTTACTACCAGCAAATAGACATGTCAAACGGGCCGGGCTGGGCTAGCCCGGCCCAGGCCCACCTAGACCCGCCTCCCAGACGGGCCGGTTTAGCCCAGCTCACCACTCAGACGGGCCGGGCCGGGCCGAATAAAAATATAAAAGGGTAGGCCCAGCTCGGCCCACTAGCCCGCTTCTAGCGGGCCAGTCCTGGGCCTGGGCCGGGCTTCACGAGCTGGGCCAACGGGCCTTGCCTTTTTTTTTTCCCTTTTTTTGTGTGTGTTCTTATGTTAAGTATAAATGAATCTAATATTTATATCAAAAATTGAGTTGCCAAGGTGGTAGGTTTTTACATCTCCTACCAAGAGGTCAAGAGTTCCAATCCCTTACAATACATTTATTAAATATTTTACACTTAATGTGGTACGCATTTTGCAGTGGGTATTTATTATGTTATAGTATTTTTCCAATATTAAGTAAACATACATTCCAGATATACTAATAAAAATTAAGTTGGCGTGATGGTTGAAGAACACGATTGATTGTGTCTTGGAGGTTTGAACATCAAACCTCTACTACCTCAACATAATTTTAAATCTTTTGAATCTATTTAAAAAAATAAAAATAAAAAAATGACCCATCCGGCCGGGTCCAACCGGTCCCGGGCTCAGGTGGGCCTGGGTCGGGCTGGGCTGGTTCATATATTTGGGCCCAATTGGGGCCCAGCTTATACTACTAGGACCGGTCCTGGGCCAACCCGAAGCGGGCCGGGCCCGAGCTGGGCCGGGCGGCCAAGACCCCACTTGACACCTCTACCAGCAAAGTGCCAAAATCTGCGTCATTTTGAAGATGTAAACAATTTTGTGTCAAAAATAGCGCAATACTATGGGTAAGCTAATTTTTTTCATTGTTTTAAATTAATAATTTAAGTTTATTAAAATATGAACTAAAATGGAATATTATGGAATATTTTTTTTAATGCAGAATTTAGTGCAAATTATTGGAGATTGAGTGTAAATTCTATATTAAAATAATGCAAAATCTACACTAAAATGGTGCGAAGTGTTTGGGATAGTATTAGAATGTTCTAAGCCTCAAATTTTTATGAACTTATTATTCATATGATGGATCATAATGCATGATTAGGTGCATGTGGTTATTCAAATTTGAGTATTTGAAATTTTTAAAAACCACGTTAAGTGTGTGATCAACAAAATTATAATAAAAAATTCAAATAATTGCATATGTAAATAATACTAGTCAATAGGTGCATGTAACTATGTAAGCATGTTGGTCCAGTTCTTATAAATACAATTATCGAATCATTGATATACCATTTTTTTTTCCGTATGGTCCGTCTCAAACTTTAAACACACTGAAAACACTAGTCCAATTGAATTCAAAATAATTTCTTTTCCCCAACATTTTAAATAATTCTTTAAAAAAAACATTTTAAATAATTGAATCTGGTAAATATATTTGCCAATAATAGTAAAGCTGAATCTCCGGCCCAATGGGCTGCTGCAGATCTTATCCATTCTTCTCGTTTTTCGAACCCAATCATCAATTTAACCTACACCACTCTCCCAATCCATAATTCCCATTTCCCAGTACCAAAACAAAAAAACGCAGAAAATTTTAACCAAAAAAAAAAAAAAAATTGAAAAAAATAAAAGTAAAAAAAATGAGAGAACAAGATCAGCAAATAAGAGTACTCTACGAGCTCTGTTCCATGACCATTCACATCCTCCGTTCGCCGCCGCTCCCCATTTCCTTCCCAAGCCTCTCCTTATTATCTTCGCCGCCGTCTTCTTCCTCATCTCCGCCGCCCCAGATTTCTCCGGCGGCTTTCGGGTCGCTTTTTATTGGGATTTCCGTTGCTCTGATGCTCTTCGGATCGGTTACTTTTGTCATCGGATTTATTTTGATGCCGGTGGTGATAACGTTGTTGATGCTGTTTTATATTGCGGCTGTTGTTTCGAGTTTGTCGGAATTTGGTCGTGCTATTCTCTGGCCGTCTCCTTATTCCAATAATTTTGCCCCAGGTAACAAAAATATCAGTCTTAATTGTAAAATTGGTCCATAACTATAGGTGGCTAATAATTTTGGTCCTATAATTATTTTAAATAGTAATTTTGATTCGCTAACTTTAGTCACATAAGTTATAATTTGTACAATTTTAGTCCTATAAATTTTAATTTCATGTGATTTTTGTCTTGATTAGGTATATCAATATTTTATTTATTATTACAATACTCTTGTATTTTTAGCTAAAATATCTAAAATATTCAAAATACTTATGACGGATAAAAGTTACACAAACGAACAGGGACATAGCCAGAATTTTTAGTCAGTGCGGTCAAATATTTTTTTAATTTTAACAGGGCGAGTGTCGAGCCAATATTTTAATAAATAGAAAATAAAATACATTGCAATAAAAAAACATATTTAAAAGTCATACCTTACAATAATTCTTTGCGTGTTTTCATACTCTGAAACCGCTTTACAATGACATCATTATCAAGTTTGTGACATATATTTCTTTCTACATAACAAACAAGACAATCATTTATTCATTCATCACTCATTCGGTTGCGTAATTTATCCTTCACAAAGCCCATCGCAAAAAATACTCTTTCAACCAGAAGAAGTGGAATCGGTAGAATTAACGACAAAGTCAAAAGCTTATAAACAAAATGGTATATCTTATTTTTCTTTGTCTCAACTAACTTCTCTGCAAGAACACTCAAGCCTTTCAACTCTTCAAGATGCATTGATTATACTTTTCGAAATTCTATTTGTGCTTTCTACAGTTATACTTTCTTCAAGAGTTCTTTTTCTTAAATATCTCTCCATAATCTACAAAATCCAACAAGAAAAATAAGTTAAACATAAATTCCAAGGATATGGTTATCCACTAAATCAAATTGAAATTATCCCAAACCTGGTACTTTCTAATTAGTTGCTTGTGAAATGTATAAATTTCTAGTTAACATATTTGCTTTCACAATCACCAATTTTGCCTATTGAATCCCAAAAAATTAACTATCCACTAAAGCGAGCTTCCGATCGTCCGTCGTTGACAGCAAACAAGGAAAAGCTTTCGGTCGGTCAGGATTCAGGCGGCTTCCATCCACTAACCCCCCCCCCCCCAAGTTTTATTTTCTTTCTGTCGGAACTCGACAGTGCGTGTGTTTCTTTTATTTTATCTGACTTTGTGTTCAAATTATTTGCAGATGAGTAATGAGTTGGGTTTTTTAGTTTTCTTTTTTTTTTAGGAATGGGTTTATTAGTTTTACAAATGGGTTGGACCAATTTTGAGTGTGGTCCAACCCAAGACTAATAGGGCTTATTTAGAAATATTTGGGCCAAAAAAAATATTTTAGCTGGGGTTAAAATTTCAGTGCGGTCATTGGACCGCATTGGGCCTGAGTTGGCTCTGTCCGTGCGAACGAAATTGCTATTTTCATTAAATGTAAAGTCATCAACGATCGTAATTGTCACATCAAAAGGTTATAGGTCTAAAACTGCCAACTTCTAAGAGTTAAGGGGCTAAAAGAGTGAAAGTGCAATTAAGCCAAAATATCATTACTTACGTTTTATAATCTCTTTCATTTTATTTTATCCAAATATTTCAACCATTTATTTTTAAAATAAGATCTAATATTTTTATAAGCTCTAAAAGAGTCTTATAAGATATGGGAACTTATAAAAAAATTTAAATAAGCTTAGCCAAAAACTATCTAATTATTTATGTAATGGGATATATGTATTTTTTAAGAAAGTTGTATGTGTTTTGGGCTTTTTGCAGAATGGAATTATTCAAGCTGAGGCATCCACTCGAAGAATGAAAGGCAGAGATCATTTTCTTTGACCAATCAAATTACGAAAATTATTTTAGAGCCTTTAAAATTATCATGATCTAATTTAGGACAGAACTTTTGGTGATGATGTTAGCCACTTCTTGTATGGTTGCTGATATGCGAATCACATAGTATTTAGAAATAACTTTATGCTATCAACCACGTTGCTTTTGTAATGCCATTCTTCCAATATAATTTCATTCACTATAACTTTGGTGTGCTCTACCATATAAGATAGATTATCCTTACAAAAATCCACATCAAGTATAATCCGAATATCATGGAATAAAATCTCTTTTAAATGCCCTAAATGAAACCCAAAAAAAAAAGTGAAATTAAAGCCAAAACAGGGGACTCATAAATAAGAAAAACGGATAATTACAAATAGCTACTCTTGTTGTTTGGGGTAACAACAAAAAAAGAAATTTTAAAATTACATAAATTCCTTGGAGTTCGATTACGACTTACATTTTATTCCAGCCGTTAGTTGACTTGACGAAATTTGTTGAGGTCATCAGTTATTTTATAATTACATCCCTCAACTTTTCTAAATATGACTAATAGTCCTAACTTCTCGTTTGACTATTTTGTAATATTTAGAATAGTTGAGGGATGTCATTGTAAAATATTTTATGATCAGCAAATTATGTCAGTCAACTATCGGTTGAGGGAAAAATGTAAGAGTAAATCAAAATTGAAACAATTTATGTCTAGATTTTTTTTGTAATTACCCCAAATTTGAGGGATATTATTTGTAATTATCCCTAAGAAATATCTATCCCACATAAATGTGAACTCCAATGGCAATGAGGAGGATAGTGATTATAGCCGTGAAGATGATTGTGTGCACAAATATAGAAACTCCACTTGTCTTCATGTTGACGAATTCTATTGGCCCCTTGCTTCCAGGGAGCTGGAAAAGAAGCCCAGGCGATAATACAACGAACAATATTACTGCAATAAGCACTGGTGCTAAATCTGCCATTCTCACTATTCTTTTCCTGTATATATTGATACTTGTCGGAATGAGGGAGTTTTTTTTCCTTCTATTTGTAATATTTTCCCCAGGTTAAATGACGAGTCAAAGCAAAATATATAAAGGTTCGAAAACCTTTCTTTTCGTGTATTTGTAAATGATAATGCAACATTGGATTTGTCACCTCGGTTTATGAATAACAAAACAAGTCTCTGTCAAACGGGGCCGGCAGAAAATGTCTCTTTGGGCGGCTGTGTTCTATAACTGGGCTTACTAGCCCGATCTTGGAGTCTCGGGCCGTCAGATGTGTAATGGCCCAACTTGAGGAATCAACAGGCCGTCAAGCTATAGACCCCAAATGATATACCTCTCGTGTATTCATATTCTTGTTTTTCGGTCTTAACCTTGTAGGTTTGTCTGATTCCATGTTTAGTAAGTGGGCTTTGAAAAATTACACACAAAATCAAACAACCCAAATCACTGACAGATCAAATAATAATGTCATTCGAAAGTAGTCCTCCGTTTGGATTTGCCCATTTACAGCTTTTTTATTTTATTTTATTATGTATTCCTTTATGTTTAATAAATTGGTGGAGATTTCCCCTCTCCCTCATTCAATAAAAAAGAAATTAATGCATTTTAAATAGCTCTAGTCATTTATGTAATAATAAAATTAGGACTCGGTTTCCCATATGCATGTCACGTGCTACATGCAAAACCGAACAAGCAAGCATTCCAAAACCAGAAGATGCAAAATTTTCCAACTTTTGATATGCTCCACCACACACACTTTTCCCCAAATTGTTTTAATACCCAATGTATATTGTCTACAAGCTTCCACCTTCATAAATCTCAAGAAAAAGCAATGTCAAAAAGTGCCATTCATACGTGCATTAATTGGAAGCTTATGCACCAAAAAGTTGTTCATATCTACCTCCCGAAAAGCAATCCCATTATCATGCTGCATAATATATACTTTCCCCACTTTTAAATCCCACCGACCTTTTCCCCCTCAAGTTTAGCATCCCCTTACACCTTAATCATTAAGAAAAAGGGTAATTACAAAAACACCCCTGAAGTTTGGGGTAATTATAAAACAACCCAAAGAATTTTTTGAAAATTACATAAAAGTCCATTATGTTTGATTCTATCTTAAATTTAAGAGGGTAACTGTAATAATTTTATAAATGTCAGGAGGATTCTTGAAATATTTTTTCCTCATGACGTGAAAATGTAACACGAAATCAAAGCTCAAGATGGTTTTAGCAATTTTCAAAAATCTCTAGGTTTTTTTGTAATTATCCCGAACCTCTGGGTTATTTTTGTAATTATTCTTAAAAAAGAATAGATCACTACAATAAAACATTTCCCTACTTATTTCCAAGAACCATAACCAAAGATTAAAATTTAAACACAGCACACAAGCAAAAAAAAAAAAAAAAAAAGGTAGAATAAGACATCTTTCTATCTCACATCAAGATCACACACACAGAACACACACTGAAGGTGGAAAAATGGGTGCCGATTGGGGACCGGTGGTGGTGGCGGTGGTGATGTTCATCGTCCTCTCGCCGGGGCTGCTATTCCAGTTACCGGCGAGGACAAGAGTGATTGAATTTGGTAACATGTATACTAGCGGCATCTCCATTTAATTATTTAAATTACATTTATGATTAAAAAAACCCACCAGAATACAAGAAAATTCGTTCCATTCAAGAAAACTAGGGGCAAAATCGAACCCATAAAACTCAGAAAATATCTAGAAAAAAAACAGAGGAAAAGCGAAATCAGAAATGTTAATATGCCACCCAGTTATAAAAAAACAGCACATGGATCTTGCTCCGACGACAGGCTACCGGATCAGCCGGTATAGATATGAAGATGAACGGCCAGGATTAGAATAGCATAGAGAGCAAAGAAGATAAGCGTGTGCACCGCGATTGCCTTGCCATTGGTCTTCAAGCTGCCAAAGTCCAGCTGGCGGTTGTTTCCAGGGAGCTGAAATAGCAGTCCCGGTTGAAGGAGTACGAAGAGTACAACTCCAATAAGCACGGGGGCCCAATCCGCCATTAGAACAGTACTATTGGACTATGCAAGAAGGAAATTGGTGAGATTTTCAGGAGGAAATGAAAAAGAATGTGAAGAGAAAAAAAAAAGAGAGTTTTTTCTCATCAAAAAAGAAGTGAGGAATTCTTTTTAGTGCATGTCGAAAAGGACACTCGGGATTTTGGAATCGTTTGTGAATTTGCTTTTGTTTCAAGGCAAATTATATGAAATTCGTCGTGATTTTGTGTACGTTTTGTCAAAATTGCATTTTATTTTGTTTATTAGATTATTAACAATTTGTTTTAGTACCCTTGTCATTTTACTTCTTTCTTTTTTAGAAAAAAAAATTAATTCAACCTTATCATTTTTTTTAATAAGTTAGGAGTATTGGTTGGAGAGTAAGAGATAAGTTTCAAAAAAAACTCAAAAATATCAGGTTCGAACCCGGATTAAGCGATACTATTTGAGCTATAAACTCGTGGTAAATTCAGTTCTATCATTGTAGAGACTCGAACCTAAATCTCTTCACGAAAGGGTAATATTCGAGGCCACTAGACTAATCCACTGGTTACCTTCTCATTTTGCTTACCAAGAAAGAAGCACTTCCCAGCAAGGTTTTCCAAGATCAGAACAAATTGAGAACACCTTTTTATCCAAAGTCTTCCAAGATTCACTTCATAGAATTCTTCTATTATAAATTCTAGTGTATCTTCTATTTTATTATATCAATTTTTTTACGAAGTATTATATCAATTTTTTAGTCCTTAACATATAGTTATCATGTAATAAATAAATCAAAAGTAAAAAGAATGTCCAAATTCGCCCGCCTCCCTACTGATTATTGGTTGATTTATAGGTTAAATTGTGAATCATTATTTGGAGTTCTTGGAGTTAGTTTTCCTTAAAACTGACTACATAAATCAATCCATTTCCAGATCATAAAAAATTCGTGTTATGAAGCGTTTCTTACAATTTTTTTTTTTAAAAAAAAACACAAATTTTTATTGCAAGAAGTTCAAGAGCAATGGCGTAGCCAGCCCAATAAAGTAGGAGGTGACACTGATACACGAAAGTAGAGAAGGCCGGTACACAAAATTTTAATTTTTTTTTTTACATAAACTATAACTTGAATTTTTTATTTTTTTAAAAATTTCTTAATAAAACTAAGTGAAACAAATAGGGCCGCCATTGTTGACTGTTGAGGAGGCCATCAGCCCTCCACACAGGATATTCACAATAATTGTACTTAAGCTCCCCCTAATTAGTAAATAACCATTACTGTCTTCTAATCTATTAGCTAAATTGTAATTAGCTTTGTTATGCATATGAATGGTCAGCAGACATTAGAACTGTTTCTGTCCAAATATTCCCCAAATGAAAAAATAATGCTCTGCCATGTACATTACCAACAAACCAAACACTTGATAAACTGAAAAACTCTAAGGAAAAAACCAAAAAATAAAAGCAACTGTTTTACAAATATTCCTCTAACTTTTATGGGATTCTCACTCTCCCTCAAGAGGTCTTTGAAGCAAAGTAGTGTTACCCTTTTTTATATTCTTTCTTTCTTCTTCTTGTATCACTAGTTGCAAGAACCAAATACCTCAAAGAGTAAAAGGTTAAAAAAAATTGAAAAATAAAATAAAGAAGGGTGAATAAGAATGAATGATTATGCTGGATTGATGATAGCCACTGCTCTTTTTGCATTTCTGTCTCCTGGATTGGTGTTCCAACTTCCTGGGAAGCACAGGCCTGTGGATTTTCTTAACATGAAGACAAGTGTGCCAGCTATGGTCATACACACTGTTATTTATGGTTTGCTTCTTGTTTTGTTCCTCATTGTGCTCAATATACATATCTATGCTTAGGAAAATTTGGGCCTTGTTTCTTTTGAAATATGTTGTGTGGAATATTTCCTAGGTTGTTTCTTTTTTGCTGTTTTTATATGTCGAATAAGAATAATCTCTTCTCTTTTTTTCATTTTTTTCCTATTTGTTTAATATGTTTGTCATGCACTTTTGTTGAATTAAGTGGGGAAAAGGAAGAAGAAAGGGTAGCTTTGTTGGCTAAGTTGAAGCCCTGTTCTTCCTTTCTAGGACTGATTTGAGCAATTTATGACAAGTAAATCCAAACGAGATTTTTTTTTTTTTTTTTGAGTCAAAATGAATATCATTCATTTAACAGAAGAAACTTACAACTGATTACAACATCAAATGTGAAACAATTGCAAGTTTAGATCACGAGATCTAGAAAGATCTAAAAAACAAATTTTAAACCTAACAGATCTAAATAATCCATAGATTCATAACTTCGCATCGGACCATTGGACAAAACACGCACAAAGAACTTGATCTCGTTTTCGCCGTATATATCATCGGGTAAAAGCACATATGAGTCTTCCGAGCAAATCCACAAATGGGACAAAATATGAACGGAAAATAAGAAAAAGCCACTTATTGGGACAAAAAGCCACCCTTTGGGACAATGTAAAAACACCAACAGAGAGAGGAAGAAACCAAAAGGCATGAAATCGGCCCCTCCCTCTCCTCAAATCTACACCACCACCCATCCAAGCCAAGAACCACCTCCAAACCGCCATCACCCTTACAACTGAAAACAACAAAAGGAACATCAAAACCAAAAACAAGAAAGGAAAAAGAAAAAAACCTCTCCCCTCTCGATCTCCGCCATCGCCGCCCACCACCGAATCCGCCACTAAGCCATGGCTAGACCGCCGCTGCCCGCTCCACGAGGTCCTCCCAACACCCGGATCGAACATAAAATTAAGGACCATCCGAATCTAAAATAAGAGACATCAAGGAGTGAAAAATGGCTTGACCCGACTAGACGTCATTTGCCCGCCCAACCATCGCCGGCAAGAGGCTGGTGGGGGAGGTTTTAGGTGGAGGGGGAGAGAGGAGGGGCGGCGTGTATTAGGGTTTTAGGCTCCTGAGAGAGTTTTTAAACTTGGAACCTCTCGAGTCTCGACAATTGGGGTTGTGCCATCATAATATGGAACCTCTCGAGTCTCGACAATTGGGGTTGTGCCAAACGAGATTTTAGAGTTTTCTGTTTTTAACCGATATATATTTGATTAAATAAACTGAATAGAAGATGAAATACATTTTGGAATAGAAGATAGCATCTGTTTTTTTTTTTCTTCCCCTTTACATATTTTCATATAGTACGGAGATAATTACAAAAACTATCCTGAGGTTTAGCTTAATTACAAACAAAAAACTCTAAATTATCTTTTAAAGTTACAGTTTGTATACCTAATAAATATCTCTTCTCGCGACCTCTTTGAGGGTATCTTGTAATTCGGTTAAATCTCAGCTATAGTTTTTATAATTAACTCTTAACTCTGATTACCATGAAGAGTAATTATAATTTGAACTTGATATAGAACGTGAAAATTAGAAGAAACTTGGGGGGTTCAATTTTTCTGGATTTTGTTGAGATGAATCAGTTTTAGCACGGTGTGTATAAAATTTCAGTTTTCAATTTTTAATCAACCAAAAACGCCCATAAGAAACCAGCAAATTTCTATCAGAAACTGATTTAGATCGCTTTTTCCCCAGAGAAACGGAATGCAAAAGTTGAAAAAAAAAAAAAAAAAACCAAATACCCCAGATTTCATGCCAATTTCAAATGAAGCAGTTTTTGCTGCAAATTCCCAATCCAGAAAATCAATAATGATAATCTCACAGGCACAATTAAGAATCCGTATTATCGAATAAGAATCGAACCATAGCATTACATTCCACAGATAAAAATAAACTTCGAACTCAAAAAAGCAGAAAATCTGCTTACAAGTTACACCACATAAAAGAACAAGATAGAACGAAAGCAATAATCATCCCATGTACATGTGGATACCAATAGCTAACAAGAAAATACAAATGAGAGCAAAGTAAACAATAGCATGAACCAGTATGGAAACTCCACTGGTCTGAAAATTGCCAAACTCAACGAACCGGTTGCGGCCCGGTACCTGAATCAGCAGGCCCGGTGTCAACAACACAAATAGCACCACCGCTACAAAAACCGGACCCCAATCGGACATCTTTTCTTTCTCTTTTTTTTTTTTTGTTGCAGAGAGAGTATACAGTGGGTGCCACACAGGGGATGGAAATGGGGTTAATATAGAGATAAGCAGATAGGAGAGAGGGGGAGAGAAAAAAAGTGAAGATTACCAAATGAAGCTATTTGAGATTCACATCACACTTTATGGTTATTTGCTTGTATAATTTTTGTAATTATGTACGACAGAAAGCATGTGAGTTTTGGTTGCTTGGGAAATCAAAATTCTGATGCTGCTTTCCTTTTCCTGCATAACCCTCCAATAGCACGCCAATAGGGGCTTATTTTATTTTGAAACTGCTATTTTATTTTATTATCTTCAGTAATAAAAAAAAATCATTAATTTTTACTTGGTTTTAGCAAGAATAAAGTTTGAACCGCGAAATGAGAAGGTGTTTTTGCAGAGACTAAGATAAAATCTGAAGTGTTCCTAGCATTTCTTGTTCCACAACCACAATCCTATTTTGCTCTTTATTTTTGCTTGACTGGATGAACAACACGTGTACAATGATGACATTATCTTGTACACGTGAGATTCATCTAATCCTATGATGGAATACGAAGTGGGATATGAGTATGGAATCGTAAGTCTCATTCCCTTTTCCAGCCCATCATATAGATAAGGGGGGAATCAATAACCTGTTCCTTAACTACGAGCTATGGGTGGAACAGTTTGCTCCACCTGCAAACAGAAACGATCTGAGAAACAAAAGAGAGCCCCAGTGTGCAATATATATGTAATTAAAAGTCGTACATCACAATTGTTTTGATTTAAACTTTCCGTACAGGCTTTAGAGAGTTCATGCAATCAAATTCATCCCATCTTGACTGGGAAGTTGTCTAGTCTGAAATCTTCAGAATAACTGGCAAAAAGAATTCACAAACAGCCAAAGCAGATGAATCTAAACAATACTTTCCGAACCCTAGAAACATTTAAACTTTGGATACAAACTTCAGAGGCGAAGTTCATTCAACACCCAGTTGAGCTCATCATGCATAATTCAGGCGGAAAATATCATTAAGCACATAGAAGCTTCCTTGAGGCGTCGGCATCAAGTGGAACATCTGTAAGCCAGAAAAGCACAAATGCAAAGGTGAGATGATAATTCCAGGAATAAGTAATATAACAGATTGTTTATTATAAAGAGATTTTGAATATTGGTAGGGATTATGATCATAACACGGGTAATATGCATTGTCCATGAATTAGAAATCGTTCTAAGTTGTACACCTGTACAGCAGCCTCACTTCAACCGAAACAAAAAACACAAATAAACTGAAACAATACATGACTATCTGCAAGTTTGGATGCAAACATAACGAATTAAGCCCCACACTATCTCTATGCAGTTTTGAATATCAGAAACAAAGATTAAAAAAGCTTCATTTCCTACAACAAACAGCATTAATATCCATTCACTTGCATATGCTAACATGACTACATAAAACATGAAACCTACAGTATGTATGTGTGGCACACAATATTAGCTGTGGTAATATAAACACTTTTGTAAGTGTGTACGCAAGAAGCAATGCCTTCTAGAATTATTTTTCGCAACATATGTAATGAAGTTCGATGATGACTTGGTGCTGATATCCTCATGAGATCGGGCAACAAACACCAGATTCCAAGTCAACGAACATATTAGAGTATGGTTATTAGATAGTTAGTTATAGAGTTTGTTAGAAGTTAGTTTTGGTTGTTAAGAGTTAGTTACATTACCTGTTACTGTTACATTCCCTACCTGTCACTGTTACATTCCTTTACACTTTCCAGCTGGTTCTATAAATACCAGAGGAAGATCACATTTGTAATCAGTTTTCGTATATGAAATATACAGTCCAAGTTCTATTCAAGCAGAACACCTCTATTATATAATATTCTAACTGAAGACTGGCAAAATTCATATAAACAACACTTATTTAATCATGTGAATGTCTTGGGTGCTGAAGTTCAACATAATCTCACATCTATGCTTTATTTTTTAAATATTGAAAATAACCATTAACTCATGTGATATATAGGCATAGAATTTGAGCATCAGTAAAATTTGGAAATCAAAGATGATATTTGAATTATTATACCAAATTCCTTTTATAAGTAGCTAAAATTGTCAGTTACTGAGCACCAGGGCCGACACAGTCTAAAAGCAGAAGGAAAACCCCATGGACATCAATGAATCAGGGATAGTGCCAGACAGTGTATGATACAATGCCAGAATTAACACACACACAAGAAAAAAAGAAACAAAAGGCAACCACATGGAATGCGATAATAGTGATAATTTGTTTACACTGGACTATATTATTTGCAAGTTATTACATATCACTTTATCGAGGACCCATCCCTTTTTACCCAAGCTTAAAAAGCTTCCCGATAATAGATCCTTCGCAATTATGAGTTAAAAACCATTGGAAATCCTAATTTCCAAGCCAGACTGCTCACTGGGTTGTGCATAGACTTGACGAGGACAGAAAAATAAGCATTTACTTCCACAAACCGGCATCAAATGATGAAATTACATCTAAATTATAAAGAACCTACTTAGTCTCACAGGCATACAACAAACAAATAAAACAACTTCAAATTCAGAACAAGCTCACATTATTGAAGTTTAAATAAGTAGAGCACAACCATTTTATTTTGAATATCACAGCAGAGTTTATTTCATCTATTCAGCTTTGAAACCCTAAAGGTACATGGCCCACTGTGAAAAGAACTTCACGTGCAAATTTCTTTTAGAGGCTTCAACTACAATCTCAAAATATTAATCACCTAAATAGAAGCACAATTCATATGTTGATCCTTTTAAAACATGATCTCCAATTTGCAGTGCAAACTAAATTTCATATGACATAAGAATTTCTTATGCGCTTTCGGCAGATTAATAAGACTTACAACAAGGTAATGCACATCTCCATTTTACATGATATATAATGAAGGATCAACTACATTTTTGTCATACATAATGAGATTGATAATCAAGATGCTAACATCCAGCCATATAAGTTGTTGAATTAAGAGAATGCTGTCATTTCCAATAAATCCTAATCCATACAAATACGTTGTATATAAAAATGTATTGTTGAAAAGTGCCCCTGAAAATTTCAGTTGTCAATAATTCAGGAGGTGCCTTACAGGCTTACACATGAATTCACCTGATTACAGCAAATTTTGACACATCAACTGCCACCACATTTTCCTTTGTACGAGACATACATGTATAGGCAACAAAATGAAATACTCATGAACTATACTGGCAATGCAACAAACAATGATCATCATATTTAACTACATCCTTTCCACAAATAAATCAATAAATCAACAATAACTAATCGCAAGCCAATAAACCAACAGAGCAGTAAATCAAGCATCTGCATCAGGACCCGAAAACTAAACAAATCACAAATTAGGCAATGATCATGCAATCATTCAATCTTTCACCCACAAAAAAAAAGAGGCAACAAAGAGATGTTCGACAAAATACCTGACTGAACTTGAGCGTGTGCTGCTCGCCAACAAGCTGAAGATTGCCGGACACAAACACGAGCATTCCACCGGCGGGACCCGACGGCTGGCAATCCACGGTGCTGATCTGATGCTGGCACTGCTGAAACGGCAAACCCGTGAGCTTGGCCACGATGTTTGGAGATCCCATGATTTTCTGGCCCTCGAAAGTCAGCATCGACCCCTCCTGATACAGGTTCGCAAGCCCGGCCCGGTTGGCATCGAACGTGGAGTAGTAGTGCTCAACGAATGCCTTCGCCACAGCGTCTGGATCCATATCGGCGGGTTCGGATTTGGTACGGCGTAGGCTTTCTCTGAGCTTTGCGTTACACAAGTCAAAATGGCACGATGAGAGCTCTAAGGCGTACGAACATTACCTATTTTACCTTTTCTTTTTTATCTGCTGGAAAAATACGCTAATGGTGGGAGCCCTCGTCGACGTGGGTCCCTATCCACATGAAATGTTCTGGAAGATAATTCTATTCTTTTTCTTTTTAGTTATTTAGGTTAAAATGATGGAATTGGGCCTGGATAAGTGGGCCACACGAGTACACCTACCAGGCTTGGATAATGGGAAATAGAAGCCCAATGATCTGTTGTTTTTTTTCGTTTTTTTTTTTTTGAGTGGAAGTCCAACGAGCTGTTTGAATTGTACCTTGAAATATATACATGTATTATATTGCACAATAATTTGAGCAAGAAATCTTTAGCATCAACTTTCTTCGTCTAGCTTTCCATAATTGTTGTGTATGTTATGGAGTAATATATGGATTGGCGCTGTAATAGAATATTTAGTTTATAGTAAGGTTAAGATGTGGCATATTTTAAGTTGGATACAGAACACAAGTATAATTGGGCTTTCATTGGGTTGGGCTATTAAGACTAACTATTTACCCAACATGGCCTATTTGTATTCACCAGAAAAAGAGGAGGATTAAAATCTGGACGAAGTCCATATCAAGTGGCCTTCTCAGTTGTCTCATCTCATCATTTCATTCATTCGCTACTCGCTAAAGCCCTAAGGGGGATTCTGATTAATGAAGTTCTTTGCAACTATTAGAGAATAATTTCTCTGTTATTCTGTTAGGAAGTTTGTTACATTTAGTTAGTTGGTTAACACACTGTTAGACGGTTAGTTAGTTTTCTTAACTGATAGAGATTAGCTTAACATTCAGCTATATATAAGACCTTCCTGATGTAATTCTGGTTAATCAAATAATGAGAAGTTCTAATATTATATCATATCATACAGAAAATATTTGTATCATTCTAGTAATATTTGTTATTGATTTTATGATTACAATATTCATAAAAACATATATTATAATATGCATCTAACCGCCTCTTGACTTCATTAAGAGAAACAATTCATGAATTGGCAGACCCAAATCTCAAATAAATCCCAAACAACTTCTAATCAACTAATTTATGAGTATTTTGTATTACTTAAAACAATAAATTAGAATTGTTTAGCTGTGCCTTTTTACTGTCATAAATTAATGTAGCTCATCAAGGGAATTAGCTGGCCTTGGCCCACCATAAAGAATAAAGTATTTTAAGGAAGAATATGTGGTACAAAAGCTATGGTTATCCATGATAGCAGCACATTTTTTTTTTTGGTTTTCACTTTAATAATTTTATTAATTAGAGCTTGAAAAAGACCTAAATACAATATTTATAGCCACCCCAATGCTCCTTCAACTACTTGTGACTTATATAATAATTATATTTAATAGGGACAAACAATATTTATTTAAATAAAACTTTAGTCCCTGTGAATGTTATTGGATAAGAACCAAATACACTATGTGAGATGCAATGAGTAAGCATTCAAAAACCATTAAAAGGATAAGAAGAGAAAATAGAGATTGGCATAGAACTGAAGGGCCAAAACAACCAACTAGCCTTGAAGATAGAAAGAAATAAAAAGGGGCAGATATTCAAAAAATAAAAAAGGGCAAAGATATTTATAGAAATGGCTTTTTGATAAAGGTAAGGCCATTTTTCTTATCTGCAATTTGCATGAAAGAACAGTTAGGTAGGAAAAAGTAGCTTAAAAATTGGCAATTAATTTCGAATGCATTTTGGTTAATTTGTTTAATTAGCTCATATTGAAGCATTTATATATAGTATTTGCCTATTTAGTTTGCAGACAATTACACAATTTATGGAACATGATTAATATCTAAACACTTATTATACGTTCAAAAAATTAGGTAAAAGAAATTTAATGTATCATAATTCATTAATTTAATGTATCATAATTCATTAATTCTATAGTTGGTTTTTTTCCTATTCCAAAAGTCATTTGTCGAATACTGACTCATGACATCATTTAACAAGAAAGCGACTTGACGAAAATATTGGATTAATACTCACGTTTTTAAATTCTAATAAGACAATTTGTTCATAAACATTTTAATTGTAGAGTTTGAATTACTAACTTAGTCGCAGACATAACATTATAATTAGATCAATTAAAACATGAGATGAAACACCTTAAAACATAGAAGATCCCATAAAATGGTATTACAGTACATATATACAGTATTTATAGGATAATTAACGTGAATGAAATTCTCAAAACCAATGATTGTATACGCCAAAAATAAGCTTTTCCAATTATTTTCTGGTGATATGCGATACAGATTATAGTGTATATTTGGTAATTATGGCCATAAAGTACTTTGGTAGGTGGCAATGAAAGAAAAACAGGAAAAAAGATTACAATACATTAGCTGCTTAAGTAAGCGATATATTTAATTGCGGGGTTCAAACTAATTAAACCATACGCAGGAAAAACTCTAATGTCATCACAATTCACAAGGCCGTAATAACTTAATTAATTTCTATGCATACAATTAATATTTGTAAAATAATTATTCTTGTACTAAAAAAAATTATCATTCTTGTAACAATTTTTTATGCTTAATAAAAAAATATGAAAAAGGTTTTATTTTATTTTATTTTTGTTTTTGAAAAACCTAAATTCGCCGTCCTCGCCTAAATCTGCCACGAAGTAGAGGACAAAGTCAATTAAATGAATGTCTTCACGTAGCGTGCCGTCCAATAATTTTTCAGCAAATCAATAAGCAGGTCTTCGGAGGTGTTTTACTATTCTAAACTATGATTAAGATTGAAGATTTTGTAAATTCTTTGAACATACTCTATTATATATTAATTTTCAAGCTTTTTTTATTTTTTGTTAGAATCGCTTTGGAAATATTTCGTTATCAATTAAAGGCGATTTTGAAAATATTTTGAGAAGATTTTGGTTGAGTGCGTGGAAATGAAATGTGTGTGGTTGATTGAGGTGCAAATTAGTTTGACTAATTGAATATACGGATTGATTAATTTGACATTTTATTTTGATTTTCAAATGTGAAATAAGATGTTTTAAGGCAAAAATAGGAGGTAGATTTTGAGAAAAGGTTAAAATTGTGGTTTAGATAATCTACTCCTTTGAAAAGGACAATCTTTTAGATAATGTCCATTAAAATGTGGGAAAAGTTCAATAACTACCATCTTTAGCTATTGCCAACTCTTCTGCAACTAGTAATCAAGGAAAAGCTATTAGGATATATAAACCCTAAGGTTTGGGCTAATTATAAAAAACTCCAGAAATTTTTGAAAATTTCAAAAATATCACTTGAGGTTTAATTTCGTGAGGGTTTTGTAATTATCCCTAATTATTATTAGAAATTCTTATTTGTCAAGAATGAACTGCATTTGGATTAGGAGAGAGAGCCAAACAGATAATTTGACGGCCAAAATAGGAGTATGACTCATTATCAATATGTCGTCTTCTATAGAGGCTTCATCCTCACGACCATCAAATCTCCAACATTGATCATCTTCAGATAATGAGGGACATTACGTGGCTTGGATTTTTGGGTTATCTAGTTAACAACATTTGCATCTGGACAATGACATGTTTAAATTTGGTGATAAGATCCTTGCTTCCACAAGTTTTACCAATTTTCTTGCCATTTTTTTTTTTTTAATTATTGAATGAAAATTTGTATGGCTATGTTTCCAAAATACCATTTGAGTTTATAGTGTTGGAAAATGAATTTTTAATTTATTGGTTTATTGAAAATTGAAAATATGTTTGGATCAAGAATGAAATGCAGTTTTATGTAGGAGGTTTGGAAATGAAATTGTGTTTTGTTGAGTAATTTTGAAATATTATTTTATGTATATAATAATTTAAAAAGTTGATAGTGGTTGAATATTTTAATTGAATATATAATATTATAGGGATAAATTCACTTTTGATTTTTGTTATCAAAGATTAACAACATTTTCACTTTTGGACAATGACATTTTTGGGATTTATCATTATAAGATCCAATGTTTCCAAATTCACTCATTTTTGCCATTTTTTTAAAGACTAGCGGTTTGAATGAAAATGTTGGACGGGGAGTGGTGAATTCGACTCAAACTTTTATCCCGAGCAACTTTGTCTTGGAAAATGAATTTGCCTTCTACGGCGACATTGAGATCCCCTTTTGTGTGTTTTTGGTTTGGGGACAAATCGGACCGATTGAGGAGTGTGCTTTGTGGGCCTTAAGATGAGGAAGACGATGATATGCTCAATTTTGGATTTGAAAAGTATTTTGGATGGAATTTGTCTTTGAATTAAATTTTGGGTTTTTGAATTGTTTTACTGGGAGACGAACTCAAATCATGAAATTGATATGGGCATTATAGGGACTTGTGGATACGCTCAAAATGAGTGGTTGCATGACACTTGGTTTAGAAATCATTATTAGTGAAGCATGTGCCAACCGTGGAAACCTACTACAGTTGGTCAACTGTTAGTCTTTAATGGTTGACTAACGGAATGTACCAAAAATGAGTCACTTTTGAAACGTTGGGTACTAATAATGATAAGCCCCAAAAAACGGGTACCAAAAGTGAAAACCGCTAATACTTTGGGTACCAAAAATAAATTTATCCCTAATATTATATGTGTAAGGTCCCATTAGTTATAAATAATTAAAAAATAATAATATTTTAAGTGGATATACTTGATAATGGTGGGTCCCATATGTATAATTGGATGAAAAATGAGAATAGTGATTGATGAGTGATGTAGGATAATGTATAGGGTTGATAATTGAAATTATAGCCTTGAGATGTAGTTTTATATGAAAAATGGAATGTGAAAATGATGATTTCCATTGAAAAATTTATAAACAAACATTGTTCCAGTTTTATGAATAGTTGGAAATTGGAAATAGGTTGTTGGAAACATAAACAAACAAGACCTTAATTTTTGCAAAACTTTTCAACAGCCTTGAGAAAGTTCCTATAATTAAATTTCAACCAAGGGTTATTTTTGCAAGACTCTTCTCATCAATGGCGTAGCCAGGAAAAAAATGGGGTGGACCGATACACGAAATTAGGGTGAACGAGATACAAAATTTTTAAAAAAACCATATAAATATTATATAAAAAATATTATTTTTTTTATTAAAAGAAGGGGGCAGGTTGGGCGCCCTAGCTCCGCTAGTGCTTGTCACGAGTCTTGCAAGAAATTCAGTATAATTATGGAACATAAAAGCATCGGTTTCTTAACCTCTAAAATCCTAGCCGACTCTCTTCTCTCTATCAAAGTTTTTATTTTTCTCTGTCTTCCTCATCTTTTTTTATATGTTTGTTTGAAATGATGTTTTTATGTTGAAAAAAGATAATTGTAGTATGTACTTTTTCTGCATTTTGTCAATTACAACTTATTGTTTGTTTAAAAAAAATCAATAGTAGCATAAATTTTTAAAGTTGAATATTCTTTTCTTTTCTTTTTTTTTTTTTCTGAAAGCAAAAGGTTGAATATTCTAAGCTGGCTTAAATTGTACCATATTTTCTAAGAACTGCTTTATTGACTAAAGTTAGTGACAAACATTTGCAATCATAATCTTGCACGTTTGAAGTAAAGATTAATATACACGAGGAGGTGATTTCATTAATTCTAATTCATCATTGCTGCAAACTCATGATTTGTTGTGTGGACAAAAAGTCGTGTTATTGTCGGGACATAAATCGAAAAGACGCGATTTGTTTAGTCTTCTATATATTCAGCTATGGATTACGTGGAATCTAATCGAGCTGGAAATGACTGCGCTCCACGTTTTTGGGTTTGGTGATCTGTGGTTATGTTCCAAACACGTATTTTAATTTTTATCTAATGAATTTTTGGTAATTAATTATAAACTCATATAGTAATCTAACCTTAATCATAGTTCCCTAATCATACATATGGAAATTGACTCACGGGTCAAATGTAATCAGTTGATGAGTTGGATTATTTACTTTAGAGATAATATGCAATTGGTCAATGTTGCGAAATCTGGATCGGACCGACCGATTTGGCCGGTTTAACCAAGAACTGGTCACATGTCCAATCTAGTTGATAGTAAAATCGTGTGGTTTAAAAACTGTTGCCACCCGATGGAACCTAGGAAAAAAAACTAGTAAACTAGTGATTCCATTAGTCCGATTCAATTTTTTTTTTAATTTTTTTTAGTGACTAAAATTTCTTCAATTTTTGTAATTACTCCAAAACTCAGGAGTACATTTTGTAATTAACACATATTCATGTTAAACTTAATACGATAATTATATATTTAAGTGTTTGATGATTACATTATATCCTCCTAACATATTCTCCCAAAATAAAAATGATGAAACATAATTAAATATTGTCCCGCTCTGTACCTCCGTCCACTTGTGCAAGTGGAGATGAACAACAAATTATTCAATAAATTGGCAACTTCGTTTCCATTTTCATGTATTTGGACAAACATCAATTGTTTATTAACACTACAAATACAATTAAACATTGTTCAAAACTTTATCCAATTTACAGTCACAGAAATTGTCAAATGCAGTCTTCTCTCTAGTCAACGAAACCAC
This sequence comes from Rehmannia glutinosa, assembly GCA_016081115.2. Lineage (NCBI taxonomy): Eukaryota > Viridiplantae > Streptophyta > Magnoliopsida > Lamiales > Orobanchaceae > Rehmannia > Rehmannia glutinosa. Next base: position 197,860 of record JABTTQ020001117.1, read on the forward strand.
AATAAACTTATGTTACATGAACAGTCAAAAGAACAACAAAAAAAAACGTACAGTGGAGCTTGCTTGCATTATAACAAGAACTTTAATTCCTTTTGCATAATTACAAAGAAATTCCTCAATTCGGGCTAATTATAAAAAATCCAAAAAAATATAATTTCGTCTTATATTTTTCCAATTGTTTTTTTTTTCAAAACCCCTGACTTTTATAAAAATATTACATTTATACCCTGAATTTAGGCTAATTAAAAAACCCAAAAAAGTATAATTTTGTCTTATATTTTTCTCTTATTAAGCAGTTTTTTTTCTTCAGAAACTCTAACTTTTATCAAAATATTACAATTATCCCCTAAAATATAAGATGTAATCAACCTGAAGGATTGTTTTTTTTTTTTTTTTGTAATTAGCCCAAACCTAGGGGTTTCTTTGTAATTATCTCTCTTTTTTTTAATATAGAAAATTTCTTTTCTGTGCCCCCACTTTCTTTATTTATGCTTTATAGAAATTTTGTCGTTCAATTTCACGTGTATAAATTATCTCGAATTTCAGGGGCATTGACAGCTGGGCTACTACATGATTTACATCCATCATTATCGCTCCAGTCCACCCCTCCATTCTCAAAAAACTCATTCCATCAACCAAATTCTAGCTCCAAAAAACTTCATCTGCTCATTAATCAAACCACAAAATCTTCGATTCACTCAAAAATTTGTTGTAATCCGTAAGAAAATCGAAGATGGGTTGTTTGACTGAGAACCTCTCTTCATTCTTGAATAACAGATGGCTTGTTTTTGTGGCTGCAATGTGGATACAATCTTGTGCTGGGATTGGATATCTATTTGGTAGCATATCGCCAACGATCAAGAAATCTTTGAACTATAATCAAAGGCAGGTTGCGAGATTAGGCGTGGCTAAAGATTTAGGTGATAGCGTTGGGTTTTTGGCTGGAAGTTTATCTGAGATTTTGCCCTTGTGGGGTGCTCTGCTTATAGGTGCTATTCAGAATTTTGTTGGGTATGGTTGGGTTTGGCTTGTTGTCACTGGTAGAGCTCCTGTTTTGCCATTATGGGCTGTGAGTATATCTTATTTTGATTCCCTTTGTTGATTTTTTAAGCTTTTTGTGTTCATTTTGAAGTGAGACCCGTTTGATAATTTTGGTCAAGGTTTTTTTTGGGGGGATTGAGCTTACTGTTGGATTTAATATGATTTGGACTATTGATTGTTGATCATTTTTTCTTGGGATTGAGCTTAAATGTTTTTATTTCTATTATGGAATGTTTTGGAAAACTTTCAATCTTTATTTGCCAACACCTTTTATGTTGTTCCCATCCTGTAAATTTCAGCTTTTCTCTGTAGATTTTCCCTAAGAACTGATGTAATTAATCTTGTGTTTAACTGAGAATTTATTTGCTGTTTTAAGTATCTTAAAGACTGCAATGTTAGATGATTCTAGTAGATCTTAAGCTCTTGCTTATTTTGATCCTTTTAAGATTTTTTTTCGTTTTTTATTGGGGCAAGAGGTCAAATAGATGATATTATGGCCTTTTCTTTTGAAACCCAATTATTGTTCGATAAATTATATATTGATTTGAAGGATTACTGTGGATTACAATAAGTCATGTGATAAGTTTGTTTCCATTAGAAATGCAGTGAGGTTGCTGTAAATTAGTGTCACATAATGCAAGAAAAGTGTTAACTCTCTCTCTCTCTGAGAAGGGATAATTTTCTGTTTTAATGTTAATTTCTGTATTTTCTGCAAGAATACTATGTCTTAAATTTCTGTAAATGCAAACATAAATGCTTCCTCTGGCATTCTTGTGACTAATCATCTAATGAAACACTAAGTCTATTTAACTTGGGATTATTTGACTGATTTTATCCTTTTATACATAGATGTGCATTCTTATCTTTGTGGGAACAAACGGTGAGACATATTTCAACACAGCAGCATTAGTTTCTTGCGTGCAAAACTTCCCCAAAAGCCGCGGTCCCGTTGTGGGCATACTCAAGGGTTTCGCCGGATTAGGTGGCGCGATTTTGACTCAGATATACGCAGTGATGCATTCTCCGGACCACGCTTCACTCATATTCATGGTCGCCGTGGGGCCCACAATGGTGGCGATCGCTCTAATGTTCATCATCAGGCCAGTTGGAGGTCACAGGCAGTTAAGGCCGTCCGATGGGTTTAGTTTCTCGATCATTTACAGCATATGCCTCCTTTTGGCCGCTTATTTGATGGGAGTCATGCTTGTGGAAGATTTAATTGACTTAAGCCATACCGTTATAACGATCTTCACCGTGGGTTTATTCATCCTTTTGTTTATTCCCATTGTGATCCCTATCACGCTGACGTTTTCTCGCGAGCCAAGATTATCGGTCGAAGAGGCACTTTTGACCGATCAGCAAAAACAAGAACCCGGAAAATCCGAAGACGATGGTCAAGATATCATATTTAGTGAAATCGAAGATGAAAAGCCGAAAGAAGTAGATTTGCTCCCCGCTTTGGAGAGGCAAAAGAGAATTGCTCAGCTACAGTCAAAATTAGCACAAGCTGCTGCTGAAGGAGCGGTCAGAATCAAGAAACGGAGGCCGCATAGAGGAGAGGATTTCACTTTGATGGAGGCATTGAGAAAGGCAGATCTTTGGCTTATTTTTTTCTCTCTTCTGTTGGGTTCTGGTTCTGGTTTGACTGTGATTGATAATTTGGGACAAATGAGTCAATCTTTGGGATATGATAATACGCATGTGTTTGTTTCCATGATTAGCATTTGGAACTTTCTAGGTCGTATTGGTGGAGGTTACTTCTCGGAGAAAATCGTCAGGTATTAATTTCATCTACTTCCTCATAATATGTGCTTAGGGAATGATTGGATCACTTAAAAAAAAAGTGAACGTCACTTTTTACTGAAAAAGTAAAATAATTAAGTTTTTAGTGTTTTCAAATGTCAATATCTGCTTCTGATTCTGCAAATTTTAATTAGAACCTAAATATACCGCCAACTTCTGATTCTCAAGCTTATGCTACAATTGGCTGAAGAAAATTACTTTCTAGTGTTGCAGAAAGCCAACTTATGCATTTGGTTCTGCTTCATTTAATCAGAATTTAAAAGTAGGGATATGTGTTCTTTAGATTTCTGATTCTGCTTCTGGTTTTACTTTTACGTTACAAACAAGTACTTTTGCAACTTTTCACCAAACACTCTTAACTTCTTATTCTATTTGCAAACGTTACTAATTTCTGATTCTCAACTATATTCACTTCTTCTACAATAAACAATTTTTTTCTAAAAGCATAAGGTTTTGCAAACACTCCCAACAAATCACTTATTCTAAAAGCAGATTTTTTTGCAAACACTCCCATAATTTGTATCCAATTTATCTTCGATTTTTCTCAGGGACTATGCGTATCCAAGGCCTGTAGCCATGGCCGGTGCCCAAGTCATAATGGCAATCGGACATTTCATCTTTGCTATGGGTTGGCCCGGGGCAATGTACGTTGGAACTCTTCTTGTAGGGCTTGGCTATGGCGCTCATTGGGCGATTGTACCCGCTGCTGCTTCTGAGTTGTTTGGGTTAAAAAAATTTGGGGCTTTATACAATTTTCTGACTCTAGCAAACCCTGCTGGTTCTTTAGTATTCTCCGGTGTCATCGCGAGTAGCATATATGACAGAGAGGCGGAGCGTCAAGCTCATGGGCACAATTATGGACAACGTAGTTTATTATCTTCGTTTTCAAGTTTCGTCTATCTTGATGAACCGTTGAAATGTGAAGGTGCTATTTGCTTCTTCTTAACTTCGCTGATCATGTCCGGGCTTTGTATTATCGCAGTTGTTTTAAGTATGATTCTCGTGTATCGAACGAAGCCCGTCTATTCTCATCTCTATGGACGATCCCGGAGGTAAAGCTGTGAAATGCTGAGAAAAATAAGAGTTCTACGGATTGAAAGAAGCTTTTTATCTGGAGTTTGTTTCAAGGTTATTATTGCCTTGGTCATTTATATTTCTACACCATCCTGAGCAGCAATAGGATTTTGACTAAATCCTAGGGTCGGAGGAGTTGAACAGGTGGATATTTTTATATAGTGTATTGTATAATATGTCTTTGTATTTTCTATTCTTTGAACATATTCTTTGGCAAAATTTTGATCACTTATAGGCAGATTTGCTGTCTGAAATTATTATTGGTTCGTGTGGTTAAATATCATGCCTCTCTTCTTACGGTTAGATGAATGACACGTTTCTATATGATAAACATGTGATGTTGAATGTTGTTTAGTTGTATTTACACGTTTCATTTATCTAAGCAAGGGGAACAGGAAATTGAATCGGAAATCTCAACCCGTTGTTGCCTCACGATTCCGGTATATACTGTGCAGTGTGCATTTACATTTAGCCTGTCCATAAATTTACTGCAAGAAATCATATCCAAGTTAATTTTTTTCTAATCTGCACCAGATTGAAATTGTCCCTGAAGATGTTTGCATGCTATTCTTTAATTCAATTCCATTCTAAGTAACAATTGAGTTTAATTTATACATTGAATGTTCCTTGGTTGCCATTTTGTACGCCAACTCTAACAATTGGTAATATCCACAGCACAGGTTCAGATGTTATAATTATACGAGATAAGATTTTTTATTATTAATTGGGATAATTACAAGAAAAAACTCGAGGTTCGGGCTAAGTACAAAAAGCCATAGAAATGTTTGGAAATTACATAAAAACCCTTTGGTTTGATTAACTTAAAAATTTTTCTTTGCAACAAATATTTCAACAATTATGTTTATCAAATATTACAATTACTCTCTTAAATTTAAGACACAATCAAACCTCAATGGTTTTTTTTTTTTTTTTTTTTTGTAATTTCAAAAACTTCTTGGGCTTTTTGTAATTAGCCCAAACTTTGGTTTTTGTTTTTTTTTGTAAACCCCTATTAATTTTTTTTTGCACTTTTGAAATATTGCATTGATTGTTCATCATGTAAATAATTTTATTTATAAAGTATACATGTAGTAATATCTAACAATATTGTTTTTACAAGAGTAATAACTAATAATTAGTGCAAAGATTTTGGTGGGACTGAAATTATTATTAAGCCGAAAAAGAAGGGGAGAGGGGAAGGAAAAATATATATATACAAAGAAATCAGTAAAATACAATCTCAAATGCAAATTCAACCTGTAGATTAATGCTATTTCTATTTAAATTAGTCGATCCTAATGATAAAAGTTTTGGGTATTTATTTGTCAAACATAATTCCAACGATAAACAAACAGTACGACACTAGGAGTTGGCAATTTGGGCAGCAAATAAATAGTAGTATATTTATTTTTTTTTGAAGTGAATAAATAGTAGTATATAAATAACTAGAATAGAGGGAACCCGCTTAAAATTTGCTCGAATTTCATTTCTGTCGGCGAAGAAAGATAAGAATCAACAAACAAAGCAGAAGAGGTAAATATGGATGCATTAGATTCAGTATTCGATCCACTGAGAGAATTCTCAAAGGATAGCATTCGTCTTGTCAAGCGATGCCACAAACCCGACCGCAAAGGTAAATTTCCTCGAACCTAGGGTTTTTAAATTTTTTTTTCAAGAGATCACAACGGTGATCTGCTTCGTTATTCTTCTGTGAGGATTTATGGATATATGAATTTTGTGTAGAATTCTCGAAAGTTGCGACGCGTACAGCTATAGGATTTGTGGTTATGGGATTCGTAGGGTTTTTTGTGAAGCTGATTTTTATTCCGATAAATAACATCATCGTCGGATCTGTTTGAGATTTTATGAGGTAATTTGTGCTATGCATACCTTTCCAATCTATATATTTTGCGTAAGCTACTTGATTAGTTATATGATATATGATATTCTAATATTAGCTCTGCTTGTTATCGACGTGTGCACAACGGAATTCTGATCAATGGTACATTCATATTTATTTCTAAATGTAACTAGCTTCAGATCTTTACCTGTGGAGTGACAAGGTAAAAGTAATAAAAACTGACTTTCTCTGCATTTCATCTGTAATATTAAAAATGTTACTGTTTGAAAGGCGTGAAAAATAAATTAGTAAATATAACTAATAATTGCAATGATATTTACTCTTACTTGGTATTCCTTGGAACATAGAAATGCTTTTTTTAATTTTCCTGGAGTATTAGGATTCTAATTTAGATTCAATCATTTCTTATCTGAGGAGTTGAATATCTCTTCTCTGGTTCCACTGCAACTCATTGATTGAAGCATGTATCTTAATATTTGCGATTTGGTCGGCTGATAATCAGGACAACTATTTTCAATCTGAAAAAGATGTCACACATAGGATCCAGGCGGGTTGGAATAAATGGAGGAGTGCATCTTCTATCCTTTGTGACCGTAAAATACCATTAAAATTGAAAGGAAAATTTTATAAAACGGTCATAAGGCCCGCAATGCTTTATGGTGCAGAATGTTGGGCGACTAAATATGAACACGAACAAAAAATGAGGGTAGCAGAGATGAGAATGCTAAGATGGATGTGTGGACACACTAGATTAGATAGAATAAGAAATGAACACATTAGAAACAAAGTGGGAGTAGCACCAATAGATGAGAAAATTAGAGAAACACGATTAAGATGGTTTGGACATGTTTATAGGAGATCTTTAGATGCACTCATGCGACGCTTAGAAGGTAGAGAATCACTCACACAAATCAAAAGAGGTAGAGGTAGGCCTAAAAAGACTTGGAAAGAAGCTATTAAACAAGATATGTTATACCTAGAAATAAATGAAAATATGGCTTATGACCGTAAACGATGGCGCGATATGATTCGTATAGCCGACCCCACGTAGTGGGATTAAGGCTTAGTTTGTTGTTGTTCTTGTTGTTGTATTATAACTTGGCTATGTTCTATCACAATCTGATCAAATACAACATATTTGTGTAATGATTAGTTTGATGAATGCCTAAACTTTTAAGGTGCTGATATTTTTTTATCTTTTATCGATTTCTCAATAAGTGTGAGATTTGTATTTTCGCATTCTCAAATTTCATTGGCCGGATGAATCTAAGATCCTCTTTGGTAAATTATATACAATGTTACCGGATACTGACAAACGGTTTTGCATCTTGGTGGTTTGATCTTTTGGCATTTAAATCTTGTTGACCAGGCTAGACGTATGCAGAAGTTCTACTCATTAGAATGTAAGCAGATTTGCCAACTTGTACTAGCCATAACAAATTTTGTACTTACCTGAAGTAGTACAACGGATTGAAAGGAATGAATATGGCCAATATTGGTTCTCGTTCATCCGTCTTTGGATTCGTTATTACCTGTCTAATGTATTACTATCTCCTTGTCTCCTCTGTAAAAGCTAAAGTAAAGAATATGATTCACAATTTTGATTCATATCCATTCTACCAGACCACAATGATATATGTTGCCTTTGATTGATACACCAACCGGAATATAGATAGCTTTCCTAGAGCATATCTAGTATCTTATTATTTATGCTCTTTCGGAGATGAGGCAATTCTACTTCCCTTCCTGATTATTGGATGTTGCACTGGCTATCATACAATAGTGTACAGTTTTGGGATGTGTTCTGGGTTGTTGTGAGCAACATACCTATTTATGCTATTGGCATGATCATGTTAATAGAGAGAGAATTAACCTGATGTTATCTGCCTCTATACCTAGGCTTGTTTAACAGTATGGAATAATGTCTTTAACTGATTTTTCATTGAACCTGCAGATCTTGAGGAAGCTGGATTGTATACTACTGTTGGAGTGGAGGAGCTTGAACACAGACGAGTTGTTACTTTGGCATTTGAATTCCTTCTCATTGCTGACATAGCATATTGACTTGTTCTGGTAGATGCATTGACCATTTTGTTATCTAGACTCATTTTGGCTTGAGATTGGTTATCTCATTTGTATCTACTTGGAGATGAGATTTTACAAATGAGATGAGATTTTACTTGTCAAGAATTGAAGTTGAGGTTATAATACTGGATTGTCCTACTGTGTGGCCTTAAATGATTGATAATGCCCATTCATAGAATGTATGGTTTCAATGGCACCAGATGCCTGATCTGGTATTGGGACTTTTGTGATTAGCCTTCATTGCTATGCCATATGTATTTATTTCAAATGCTGTGGTGCTCGAATTAATTCGCCCATTAACCATCAAAACTATAAAATACGCCTACGATTCACTTTCAATCTCAGTTTAGCCCAAGGGACAGAGTCTTTGGAAGTCTGATTATCGTTCTCCTCTCTTTATATTTCTTCGTTCTCCCTTTCAATGACACTTCAATTTTCTCCCTCAGTTTTTTATTAATTAACATGGAAATTTTGATGATTTTCTGACAAGAACCAAAAGTGCCATGACTAAAATACACCAAAAAACAATAAACACTAGTTATACGGCAAATTCATGATTACAATTGTTGAATACAAGCAAATCGCAACTTAAACTGGCTAACAGTCTTGACTTGGACTATCTTCAGTGGCTTCAGAAACAGAAGCAAGTAGCAATTGTGGTTCAGCTACAGTTCCTTCTCTTCTTGCTCTTCTCCGCTCACGCTGTAATCTGAAGGACTCTCTCTTGCGTGCTCTGTAACTATTGGGGTTCTCAGGTTGAACCACGCGGGGATATACACTTACCTGCAATTTTTAGTAAGTTGTGACTTGTGGGCTATCAAGTATTCATCCGTTTGCTGGAAGTGAAAAAAGTTGAAGGTTAATGAAAAATGACCACTCACCTTTTTCTTATCAGGACCATATTTTTCAAATTTGACTAGTCCATCTATCAAGGAGAAAAGAGTATGATCCCTGCCGAGCCCGACATTATTCCCCGGATGAAACTGCATATATATAGGGTACTAACAGTCATATGGTTGACTAGAAAGATAGATTTAGCACAAGGTACATTAATATTAGATTTAGTTTGTAATTGTACATATTGGAATCCAGGCGAATGCATAACAATATGCCTCAAAGCAAGCAATTGCAACGTGAACTTACAAATTTCACCTCACCATATTCTGTTAGACATCTAAGCTTCAAATGCAAAACAAAAAAGATATTCTTCAAATGCAAAACAAAAAAATGAGTATTTATTCATGAAAAAACTGCATAAATTCTTTATGCAACACACAATGAGTTGAAGTGACCTAGTTCATCCAGGAAATATTGTGTATCAAGCCTAAACTCACATGTATACACAGCAGCAAAATGTAGAAGAATTCACAGAATAAAAATCCCAATCCTCTGATGGAAGGTTCTATAACGTTTTTTCAGTAAAATTCGAAGTCCAAACACAGCGTAAAGAGAAAAAGGAATCGGAGAAATATTGACATAGAACACGGTTCAAACCTTGGTACCGCGTTGGCGAACGATAATCGAGCCAGGCTTGGCGACTTGATCGCCGTAGATTTTGACTCCGAGTCTCTGCCCCGGCGAATCACGGCCGTTCTTAGTGCTTCCAGCTCCTTTCTTGTGCGCCGACTCAATCGTCAGCGGCGATTTAATCGGGAAGGAAACGGTGGCGTTTTGCCCAACGTGAATCGAACCAAAGTCGCCTCTGAAAAAGGAAGACGACGAGCTGGAACCAATGGAAAGTCCTTTGAACGCCCCTGCCAGATTGAAACTCAAACTCACAGCCGCCATTGTTATCAACAAATAGCTTGCCTGCGAAAATGAAACAACGAAAGTAATTGTGAGAAGCTGAATCTAAAATTTATTCGTCTACTTAGAATTTATTTTCCAGTTTCCGAAGTGAATTTACGGTTTGTGCTTACTGTTGGGGATATGTGAGTGCAAGTGAGGTGTGGTTTCAGTGGGGATGAGTAAGATATCAAAACCTTATCGATAGCTTTATCCTGGCGTATGTGAGCTCGTCGTAGTTGATTGTATATATTTGGGTAAAGAGTAAATAAAAAAAATTAAAAGTGTGGTAGAGTTAGAAAAATAAAATAAAATAGTTTTAAAGAGTAAATAAAAAAATCAAAAGTGTGCTAAAGAGTAAATTAAAAATGGAATCAACAAGTGCATGTGGAGTGTGGGATTTGAACCCACGCCCTTTCGGACCAGAACCTTAATCTGGCGCCTTAGACCAACTCGGCCAACTGCACTTGTTGGCTCAGTGTTTCCTATTGTGCTATACGTAGGGGAAGATAAAGATAGTACAGTTTTGGAACATGTGAGCTTTTGCTCAGGCACCCATGTTAGCATTGGGTTCCACTTATTGCGAGAAAAAACCACGTACAACTTTAGTAATATGTGCTTATATACATTGTGATGTTTGTACTAACATACACTTTGCATATCATATCAAAAAAAACACACACACTTTGGATAAATTTCAATTGTGGTACGTGCAAGACATATATCAATATATATTGTTTTTTTTTTTTTTGTATTGCAAATGTCTTGAGAAAGACGCTTTAATAACTATATGAAAATGTGCTGAAAAGAAAAAAAAATACAAAAGTTTTAAGTAATATCTAGAAAATAAGAATTTTCTAAGATAGGTAAACGACAAACATTCAATTTTGTTGCAAATAATGTCCATTTACTAATTGATTCATGTGACTCCAGCCTTTGGCAGATGGCCTCATTTCTGGAAACTTTCATTCATTAATCATATTTTTCCTAAATAACTGGTAGCTTCATCAATAGAGTTTAAAAGACAACACCGCCGTAACAATTATAAACGTGGAAATTTCAGAAGAATCATTTGCACAACATGGGTTTCAATGGTCAAAACAAATGAACAACCTGAGCAATCTGTACACTGGTCGTTACGATGCGAATCCAAGAAAAATAAAAGTTGTAGGGATAATTCATGATTACACATTTGACATTACCAGCAACGTGTAGAATAATCAGCTACTCGTCCAGAAGAATTTAAAAAGTAGAATGACATGAATAACAGAAACCGCTATATAGGCTGAAATACAGGTGACACCCCCCTTCTTCTAACAATGTCCTGGATCTGCTCGACTGACAAGAGTGATGCCTCGGGTTGAAAGTTGGCGTTCTCCATCTGTTGGTGGATCTACAATAAACACAAGGTAGCTCATTACATGAGGTTTTAAAGGAATTATTATTACTGAAAATTCAGTGAAAGATGAGCCATGCTTATATATGTCCATTTCAATTCCTGAAGCATAAACACCGGTTGAGTTTCAAGAGATATAGAGAGTGTTTGCAAAAACTTCTGCAAAATTAGAGGAAGTGATATATTGTAGCAGAAGTAAAAGTATTGTGAATCAGAAGTTGGCAGTGTTTGCAATGGTGAAAAAGTTGTAAAAATGCTTATTTGTTTGTAAAAGTTAAACCAGAAACGGAATAAAAAATCTAAAGAATCATCGTCCTGCTTTTTGATTCTCATTAAATAAAGCAGAATCATTTTTTTCAGCCAGAAGCTGAGAAGCAGTTTTTTTCAGTGAATGCAAACACTACCATAGTTCAATCTGCACTTTAATACTTTAATTATTGAACCTATTAGCTACATTTAGGACCCTGAACTGTTACTAATAGTCTAATATACATCAGGGTTATAACAAACTTGCTCCATATCTGGTTTTTACAAGATAGAGATGAGGTTGATACAACACCGATTACCTTATAAAAGTTTTGCTACAGATATTAAGTTATGACCAGTGGCATTTTTATTACAAAAACGATGACCAGGATTATGTGCATGAGATATGTTCATTACAGAAGCAAATTGAAAAATAAAAAAAAATGCGATTGTAAGAAAGTAAAGCTGATGACAGGCACAATTATTATAGGAACAAACAAACACGCAACCAATTTAAAATACACACCTTCTCGATGATTGCAGACTGATCATCCACGTGAAAGTTGCGCATGTGCTTCAGCATCTCCAATTGCTGTAAATATGTTAGCCCAAATTATCCATCGTTTTAGTAGATTGAATTAATAATAAATAAACAGTAACCTGTTCTTCTAAATACTGTTGCATTTCCATTCTTTCCACAATTTTTTCTGGCCCAAGCTCTGCTTCTTCACAAGCTATCTCCTCCCTTTCAATTCAACGGAAAATAGCAAGTATAAGAAGTTACTTTTCTCAAATTGGGTCAATCTAATACCAGTTTCCATGAGAAAGAACATTATTGCAAGACAAACTAAAGGACTTGAGTGAGGAAGGTGGTGTTAAATCACTTAGTAGTTTTTTTTTTTTTTTCCATTTTCTTACTAATTGCATCAGCAGGAGGGAAAGAACAATCTCACACATCAATAATGAATATGGCAATCATGCCTGATAAATGTACATTCAGTAATTGGCCCCATATTTAGAAATTAGGAGTATAACCACTCGTGAACCAAAGATCAATTAGTGCAGCACTGAGATTTAAAAGCCAAACATATTGAACAAAGAAAAATAGATATAAGTTTAAAGGCACCTTGCTGAAGAGTGACATGGTGACACAGAAACATAGATATAACACTTACTTTGCTACAAAACCATAAAATTGAATCATCAAATCTTGATCATTCTCATAAGCCATGTTTACTTTCCCCAAGCATGCCAGACCAAACTGTGGATCTGCAATGGAGATGTGAAGTATTCTCAATCATCTACCATAGGATTTTTACTTGAATAAGAAATGAGCTTCTTCAAGTTAGTGTGTGACCCCTTAAATTCACTCATATGCTCGTTGTGAGCTCACAACTGTTCTGACTTGATCGAATAATTGAGTAAAAAATTATTCATGACTAATTATTTCAATTAATTACTTGTATGGGAATTAACTCATATGCTAGTCGTGGTTAGCATCCATGCAAAAAGCCAATGAATAGTTCTTCGCATATGGAATATAAAAGATACAGCAAGAGTGTTGCAGCTTTCGTCGACACTCACTCTGCCAATAGACACTGATATATTTCCCTAGCTGCAGTAAGTTTCAACAACCAAAAAATGTATCTTAAAAAAAATTCCCAGCTACCAGTCAGTAATTTGGTCCCGACCATTTGTTTTCATCACAAAAAAAACATTCTCAGTTGCACTGTGAGATTTTCAATATAAGAAGGAAACAGAAAGAAGCAGTTTCTTTATTCAGAAAGTTTATCAATCCAAGCACCAGGCTTTCTAATACTAATAGACAGCTCTCTGCTAGAATCATAGGCTAATTTACATGAGATACAAAAACATGGAAAACTTTCAACTACAACCACTCACCAACTCTCATCTCTGAAAATATCTCTTCTTGAATTGCAGTAGTTACAGCTACAGCTTCCTGTGTGCATATAAATTTTCAAACAATGCAAAAATAGAATCATCCATGTTTACGTGTAAAAAAAATCATCCTAAATTCTCGCCAGTTTCAGCATATGAGCTTCCATGTTGCACAGGAAAACAAAACATAAGTACAAAAAACACAGAATACCGACATATGTGGCAGCCATCAACTCATCAAACTAGAAACTCTAGTTACCGCATGCTAGATTAGACGAAATTTAGATTTCATTTCTAACCTACCTCTGCAATTACATTTGAAATTCAATTTAATACAACCTCAACATTTAATATTGCATAAAGCATATATATAAAGAAAACAGTACCTCAAATTACTACAAACTGGAACTTACATTTGCAGTTTCCACAAACATTGACAATGAATAACGAGCATTAGCCGCCATTCAAACTTTACAAAAGAATAAATAAATAAATAAATAAAAATAAATAATAATAATAATAATAATAATAATAATAATAATAATAATAATAATAAAGTTGCATCAAAGCAATTCAATTAGCTCAACCTTCTGATTCGCAATGTGTAGCTAATTTACCTGCTTATCGTTGACGGCATCGGAAATCCGCTTCTTCACCTCTGCAGACATAAAATTCCCCCAAAAAAAGAAGGAACGAATTCAAAGTTGGAGAAAAAAAAAAAAAAAGGAGAGAAGAAAAGAAAAAAGAGTATTAACGAAAATTACCAGGCTGTGAGGTGAGAAAGGCGAATCGATCAAAGAGATAAAGCAGTTGCTCTCTTGATAGCATTCCGGAATTCTGGTACTCCATGGCTGAGCTTGAATAACAGCTCGCCTTCAATCAAATGGCTCAGCCACCACTTATCAATTTACAATGCGCAATTTTAAAGTTAAAACACAAAAATGTCCTTATTTCTTCTCCTTTTTTTTTCTTTTTCTTTTGGCTGAAAAAGCAAACAAAAGAAAAAAAAAATGTTTTAGGAGGTTTCTTTTTGTAAATAAAATAGGTGGCAAATTTGGAATTTCTGCCAAATCGATATCTCTTATTGCGGCGAGGAAGGGCGGAAGAACTCAGTCCACTAATTAAATTTTAAAAACCAATGGGTCAGTGAAACAAAAAGGTTATTTTAAAATTTCGTGAAATTCATGGTTTCGCTGTGATACTACAAAGATTTTAACTCGAGTTTTTTGTTAGGAATAATTACATAAAAAACCTGAAGTTCGGGCTAATTACAAAAAAACTCCAGAAGCTTTTCAAAATTAAAAAAAAAAATTTAAGGTTTGATTCCCTCTATATTTTACACCAAAAAGCATTTCAAAAAACTCCCTGATATTTATAGAAATATTACAATTACCCATTTAATTTAAGCATAATCAAACCTGAGTGTGCTTTTTGTAATTTTGAAATATCTCTGGATTTTTTCATAATTAGCCCAAACCTCAGGTTTTTTTGTAATTATCCCTTTTTGTTATATAGGTTAATTTTCAGATGTTACTAGAATCATAACAAGGTATCCCCGAATCATGAATTTTATGGTTTGACGAATGACACAAACACATATATCACAACTCAAAACTCAAAACTGGCTTATAAAGCTTGCTCCAGGATTCAACAGAAATTACAAAAGAAAGTGTGAAAATATGAAGGCTCTTGAAACTCAATTGTTTACAAGGATAAGCAATTCACTCACAAGTCACAACTTCAACAATTCAGATTCAAGAAGATCAAGATCCTGAGACTAACAATTACATACTACAAGAACACACGTTCAATTTGCAATTTTACAACTATACCTCCACGTGCCCATCATTAATCAAGAACTTGAACCGCAACAAACACAATTATGGTTCTTCCCGTGCCAACGATACAAAGGAGAACCACTAACAGCTGCCACAACACCTTTATTCGAACAATCCTCATAACCAGACAATAACCATATAGGTTAAAACAATCTCTCTGCATACACGGTCCGGACTTAGAGAACGAAACTGCCAACCAACGCAGAAGCGAGGGGCACTGTCAGGTTGTCATCAAGTTCAGTGCTTAAAGGATGGGATTCAACTAATGCAGCAGCAATGGACACTATGAAAAACCCGAGAACCATCTTGGAGCTTTCTTCCATGTACCCAAATGAGGAAAAATAGAACATGTATCTGTTGATGGTATTTCCCATCAGCCAAAAATTTTTACCAAAAAGTTTAACAGGTAGAAGAGGCAAAGTAAATTACCCGATGGAAGCTAAGAAACCAGCACATGCCATTGTAATACTACCGACAACTGATTTGTTTTGATTGTAGGGTAGTTTCTGGCTACCAAAACGCCTGCCCACGATATCAGCCATGCCTGAAAAGGAAATTTGTGAATATTTGACGACTTAAATGGTAAAATTTGAGAAAGAATCTAAAATAAGCATTCTATGTTCTGCATTTGTTTCAGACATGTTAGCGCATCCTATAAATGACAGTGGAGAAAATTTGCCTTAAAAAACAATACCATCACCAGCACAGAGGTTACAAACTGCTGCAATTGCTATTGGAGATGTTCTCCAATAAATGGCACTGGCCAAAGTGATTGTGGAAGCATAGTACAATGGCCCCTTAAGTAATTCCCTGAACACCAAACAAACCACTTTATGACATAAGAAGCCATAAGAATATCCAGTTTACATAAGGAATGAATAACAGGGCTCGTGTGTTTTGGTTTTCAACCAACCAGGCAACCATCCATAGTCTTAGAAGCTTCTATTTTGCATCTAGTCCTGAAGTGAGTCTTGACTATTTTTAGTGTGACTAAGGCTTTCAAAAAGACATAGCCAAACTCTGGATTCTATCTCCAGAAAGTGCAAGTATCTCTTTACCATTTCAATTTTATTGATAAAAGGACACTTCAATGTTGACATGCATTACAATAAAGCAGTATCAAGTGCATTATCATGTTGTCAGACCTAAGTATCCGAAATCCTCAATAATCTCAATTTAGTTTTACAAATAGTGTAGCAACTAGCAAGTGAATGCAGTCACTATGTACATTTTCAATATTCCTTGACAAGTCTTAAACTGTCATGGCATGATCATAGGAAAATTGAAAGAGTAGGATATTTCAAGTATTGAGCCTAAAGTAGCAAGAAACTAGTTTTCCTCATTCATTCTTCCATTACGCTTCATCGTTCAGTGAACTTGCCAAAATTTCAGTGGCATAGGTAGCTTGATTCGTTCCTAAACCTATATACTGCTAGATATCTCAGATAAATGGCAGGTTTTCAGAAGTTTCCTCAATTCAACCGTATAAATCGTTCATATAAAAAACTAAGGACATGAAACAAGAGTGATAGTACAAGTAACACCTCAACAATTTGATTTCTATTGCAGAAGCACATACCTATGGTTTCCAAATCTGCTCATGGACTTGACAGTTGCATCATCTTTCCATATTCCAAGTCCCAAAAGAAGCATTTTCATTATATTAATACCAGGAATAAGAGAAGCTAAAATTGCTCCCTGACGACCAGAACTGTGGAAATTTACCAGTAGCTCAATCAATAGTAGTATGTTACCTAGAAAAAAGCTCTACCTTAGTCAAGTAGTATTACCTGAACATAGGCCAGCAAAGCATGAATGCTAATCCAACAGTAACGTGTACGAGCTTTCTATTTAGTTTCTAAACAAGAAAAAAACGAAAATATAAGAGCAAATAGATGGGAAAACTGCACGGTGGAAATTAGATCGTGGTTTCTAGGTCTTACACTTTACAAAAATTCAAAAGCTCAAATTTGTGAAGTGAGTGTGTCGAATCATTCTGCCATTGCCACAGCTAAGTAGAGATTTCTTTGAGTAGCTTTGCTTGAACATTGAATTTCGATAAGAGAAATGCTAAATCTATGTATATGGGCTTTGATCAAAGCAGATTCTTAAATCATTTCCTCACTAAACTCCAAACTCCAGACAACAAAATATATTTTAAAGCAAATGTACAAAAATATTTTTACCAAAGTAATAATGAGAGATATTTATTATTTTATACATTTAATACTTTTTTTTTCCAATGGAACTACACTGGAATACACAGACTACAACACAGGTAAAAAGTTTCTCAAATGCTAGTCATAAAATATGTTTCTAATCACTTCATTGCCTAGATTACCTTCCCAAATAATTACTTACATAAACCTTATTGCCGCCCCCAACCCTTGCAGAAGGGGAAAAAACATCAATATCTCAAAATCCCCAACCCTCATCTACAAAATCACCATTTCCAAGCAATGAAAACTTAACAATTAATTTGTGATTACAAAATTGAAGAAACCAAAAATTCGAGAGAACAGTCAACCTGGTCAAAGACGCCTCTCTTAGCCGTTTGTTCCCAGATTTTAAGCAAGGTCAAGGCAATCCCACCCGACAAACCGGTGGCGATGATGTCACTTACAACCGGATTATCAGAAAACATGACGGCCGCTAACTTCAATTCCCGGCGAATCCTCCTCGTCGGTGTCGGTTTAAGCAGCTTAAGCAACTGCAGACAAGGCGTTCTGAAAGGGCCGCAGAAATTGGAAGTATAATTTGGAGTGGAGAAGGAGGCGATTTTCAATGCCATAGGAGGTGAGCTTGGGTTGTTGACTGTTATAGAGTAGTACGATACACAGTTCACGTGGTTGGGGGCAGGGATTCCCATAGCGCATAGACTATTTAAAATTATTCTTAAGTTTTTGATAGGTACTACGGCAAAATTAACTGTTGCGAATAATGTCATAATGATATGACGGTACAGACTAAAATTTGTTATTTTATTTATGCACACGTTACATCAAGATATATAAGAAATATGAATTACTAAATTGAAATAACCGTATTTGATTCTTACTTTCTTGCAGTGTAAAATCAAATTTGTCACAAAATTCAAAATAGGAAGTGAAAATCCACAAATGTTTGGACTCGGAAATGTGGAATGTGCGGTAATAATATATGGTTCATATGGATTTAGTAATGTAAATGATAATCCAATACATAATTAAATTACATGTGATTTAGGAAGGTAAATCAGATGTACCTGACCTACGGACCCACAAAGCGAGGTGAAGTGTGTTCCACGGCGACTGCCAAGGATCCCCAAAAAGCTAGGTGAGGTCTTTGTTCGAAGTCACGAAGCAGAACGCACGTAAGGCCCTCCGATGTCTAAGTCGAATCGGGAGTTGAAGTCTTAGAAAGCTAAAGTGCGAGGTGATTTAGAATAATGACAAGTTACCTTTTACCTTGATTTTCGTGTCGTATTTATAGATCGCTTCACCGGGTGAGGCGGATCACCGTACACGTGGCGCCGTCGACGTGTGTGGTTCATGGCGACTCGACCGGATTCGGGCCTGTCGGGACCCATATAAAAAAAAAGCCCGATCCCGAGGGTACTTTGGTAATTTCGCGGGCGAGGTCAAGATGGTCAACTTGACCTAAAGCGAGGTATGGTGGTAATTTCCACATCATTTACTCCCGATTCTTTAGTAATTTATTGCTAAAAGTGACTCGTCACTCCCGAATTGAGCGACATACGGCTTAATCCCCGAATTCGAAAAGATCCTTCCATCCCTGCCGTTGAATTTGAATAATCTCTTGATCGAGACCATCGATTTTCCCGCCTTTCTCTCTCTATATAGGATGGTTTTCAAACCTTCACTTTTCACATTTCTACCCAAATCACCTCATTTGCTCGGTTCGTCGCGCGACCCAGATCTTGACCTCGTGCTCGACTTCGACTTCGACTTAGAGGTAGGTTTCTTTATCTCCACTTTAAATTTTCTTATTATTTATGGCGACCCTCCTCCATCAATGCGGCCCTCTAGCTCGCGGTCGAACTCCAGTTCGTCTCGAACTCGTGGTCGTCGACTCCGGCTCGTCTTCGAGCTCTTCTACTTCCACTGGGGGCGACCCATATTTCCCTTCTCCCGACAGGGTATCCCACGAGGCCACCCCCCGGACGACTGGAACACGTCGCCCCGGGCTCTTCTTAGGTCCCGGGTCTCCGTTCACGACATAGGCATCATTAGGAAAAACTTCCATATCCCCGCCTCATACCAAATCCTCATTCCAACTACTGGTGACGAGGATGACAAGCCTCCACCTCGTTCTTGCCTTTCACCTCGCTAGCTTCGGGCTGGTCTTAGATTTCCTTTGGCTCGCCAGTTGTTGACATTTTAAGAGGGCTTGATGTTTGCCCTTTCGGCTCGTCCCAAATTCCTATCGTCACATTGTAGGTTTCATCATTTTAATGAAACATTTTCGAGGCCGCCTCACTCTCTCACTGCGAGCTATACGCCATCCATTATTCCACTACCACTACTAACTCCGGATTCTTTTACATTTCACCTCGCACTAACCGGAAATTTTTGCATCGAGTTCCTTCTTCGGTGTGGCCTTGGAAAGATAGGTTCGTGTTCATTCGAGCCCCCTATTGAAAATCCTTCGGGAGCTACCGGATTGGAAGGCTGGGCCGCCCGCCCGTGCTTGCCTCCTGTTTCGGGGTACCAACTTCATTTCTATGCTTACCCAACATTGGTATGAGGCTTGCGACCTCATTACCCAACTTTGTTTCTTCGCTTCTATCTCGCTTTGCCACCACTTACTTCGCCCATTTTTTTTTTTTTTTTAAATAACTTTCGGACTGTTGCACCAAAAAACAGCGGTGCCGATTGGAAAGCACTTAACGACGAGGTGTACATTAATCGGTGAGCGAGGTCCATGCGAGGCTCCAACTGTCGAGCGGATAAAGCAAAAGCGTCGATGAGGCCTCGAGCCGAACTCCCAAGAAAGAGAGACCGAAAGCCGAAACTTGCTTGTCGTCTCAAAGCGAGCTCAAAACTCGCGAGGTGCACCACGTCAAGGAGGTGGCGGATTCTTTTGAAAAAGGTCGGAAACAAGGTCTTGAAGAATATCTCTCATCCAGAAGAGCATAAGGCCTCGCTTAGCCTCGTCTCGTCTTCAGGGGTTCAATCCTTTCTCGAGTCCTCGTCTTGCAGAAACTCATTGCCGAGCGAGCCGTGGTGTACCTCTTTGATGGCTTGGCGGTCGTGTGAGCGGAGGAATTAAGAAGGAAGCTTTTAAGGCCGATTTCGACCCGACAAGCTTGACCCTTTGAAAAGGACGAGCCAGCGGACGTCGGCGAAGGCGAAGGCGAGGTGGGTAGCTCGCGTGATGTAGAGGTCGTCGATGAAGTGGAAGAGGTCGATGAGTTCACCGATCTCGTGAAACCTCTTTTAGCCTCCTAGGGCTTTTTATGTAAATAAATGAAGTATTTAACTTAGATGTATTTTTATTCACGATCTCATCGCCTCTTAATGTACTTCAAATGTTACTTCGTTTTTATGTCTTACTTTTGCTTTACTTGCTTGTGTGTCACTTCGATATCTTTCGCACTTCGCCTTTATATATTGCATGGACTTTACTTGATCCCTTTTTTTTTTTTTTGAAAAGTGGCCCAGGTCCTCGTGGGGTCGCCAGGCACTTACATGGCCTAGGTCCTCGTGGGGTCGCCTAGGGCGCTTATGGCCTGGGTCCTCGTGGGGTCGCTGGGGCGACATGGCCCTAGGGTCCCTTGTGGGGTCGCAGGGCGGCGACATGGCCCAGGTCCTCGTGGGGTCGCTGGGGCTCTCATGGGCCAGGTCCCTCGTGGGGTCGCTTTAGGCGCTTATGGCCTAGGTCCTCGTGGGGTCGCTTTAGGGCGCTTATGGCCTGGGTCCTCGTGGGGTCACCTAGGGCTCTCATGGCCCAGGTCCTCGTGGGGTCGCTTTAGGCGCATGGCCTAGGTCCTCGTGGGGTCGCTAGGGCGCTCATGGCCCAGGGTCCTCGCGGGGTCGCCAGGGCCTGCTAGCGTTTTGGGGGCTTAACTTGCGAGCTGGAGTCCCTTTGTTGGGACCATTGTGGGCTTTGCCGACCTAAAAGGGAGCTTATGGCCTAGATCCTTCGTGGGATCGTCTTGGACTGCTAGCCTTTTAGGGGGCTTATCTTGCGAGCACTGGAGTCCCTTTGTTGGGACCATTGTGGGCTTTGCCCCTAAAGGGGGCTTATGGCCTAGATCTACGTGGGATCGTCTTGAGCCTCTTAGCTTTTTTAGGGGCTTATCTTTAGTGGTTCGCTTGCGACCCTGAAACACTAAGCAAATTTATGCAAAAAGGTAAACATCAAGTATAGAACCTCCTTAAGTTATGAATGTTCCAAGGACTTGGGAGCTCCTTTCCTTGCATGTTTTCTAGTCTGTATGTTCCTCTCTTCAGCACTTCAATTACTTTAAAAGGTCCTTCCCAATTTGCCTCCAGCTTCCCCACATGTTTGGACATTTCCACTTTTTTGAGCACTAGATCCCCTACTTGAAAGCTTCGCTCATGAACCCTTTTGTTGTATGCATTTTTCATCCTTCCTCGTTGCTTGGATCGAATAAATGCTTTGTCTCGCTTTTCTTCGATGAGTTCGAGCTCGAGCTCTCTAGCTTCACTATTTACCTCGGGCTCGTCCGAGCGACCAGCGAGGTTTCACCAATTTCTACCAAGCAAGATCGCTCCGGCCCGTACACTAAGGTGAAAGGTGTTTCTCCCATCGAGGTCCGTGGGGTCGTTCGATATGCCCACAGGACTCAGCAACTCGTCCACCCAATACGACTTCGCTTCCTCCAGCTAGCCTCGTTTTTAGGTGTTGTAGAATAATCCTATTTGCGACCTCGGTCTGCCCATTTGCTTGAGGGTTCCCCAATTTGTAAAATTTTGCTTCACTTTATATTCGTCACACCACTCCCTAACCTTCTTTCCTTGAAATTGAGTGCCATTATCGATATTAAGATTCGGGAGCCCCATACCTACATGCAATATTTTTCCACAAGAAATTCATGACTTCGGTTTCGATATCTTGGCCGCTGCCTCAATCCACTTAGAAAAGTATTCCACCGCCACAATGATAAATTTCTTCGAGCTCTGTAACTTGGAAGGGACCCAGATGTCGATTCCCCATTGATCAAAAGGACAAGCAATGGGGATCGTTTCGATTGGGTCATTTGGTTGGTGAGTTAGGTTCGCATGGGCGACACTTCGCACATTTTTTAACAAACTCCATTGTATCCTTTGCCAAAGTTGGCCAAAAGTATCTTCAGGATCACTGCGGGCGAGTGCCTTACCACCCCAGTGGTTACCACGATTGCCCTCATGAATCTCCTCATTACATACATCGCCCTCTCCGGACCGAGGCACTTTAGTAACGGTCCTCCTACCGATCTTTTATACATCTCATTGTCTATCATTATGAGCAGGACGCTCTAACTTGGACCCTTCTAGCTTTTATCGGGTCCATCGGCACGCTCCATTTTCTAGGAAATTTTTCAAGTCTTCCATCCAATCGATTGGGCGTCAATTGCACAAACCAAAGCCTCGCTGGATCTTGCTCATTTGGGACCTTGCTCGCTAGCGTGTCTGGGCCTGCGTCGCCACCAACACGATCACCCCTCGAACTACTCCCACTTACAAAGATTTTTGCGAAGCGAGCTAGAAGCATCGGCTTCGCTCATTTTCATTTCTTGGGATCTGCTATAGTTGAAAAAATTCGAACTTTTCCATCAACCGCTTTCTCCAAATAGTTAGCCATGGATCGATCCTTGGCTTCAAAACGAACCTCAATTTGCATTGCCACTAATTGAGAGTCGGTGTAAGCTATCAACTTCTTTCACATTACACTTCTGCGCCATTTTTAATCCCTTATGAGCTTCGACTCACTCGTTGTTTGTCACCTCGGTCGAGGCGAAGTGCCACTTCCACCTCGAGCGAGCTGAGGCTTTGCAATAATATCCCGCTCCGCCTCCGGTAGCCACCGCCGACCCATCCACATGCGGTAGCCATGTTCTTCCTCTTTTTGAACCTCATTTTCCGACCCACTTGCTTCACTAACGAAGTCAACCAAGACTTGAGCCTTCACCATTGTTGGACCTCTAAGCTTACTCGGATTGACGATTTGTCCCCACAAACCAACATAGTCTTTTCTAGCGGCTTTGTCTCACTCACGCGCACTGGAAAACTTCCCTGGGGTCACCCATCCCATGTCTACTCCAGGCCAAGACGCTTAACCCGAGTTTCTATGTAATGGGCACGGAAAAGAAGATGCATCTGTTGGTATAGGTAGTTCAAATCATATCCTTTAAGCTATCCTTTAACTATGCAATCCAGCGCTCACGAGTTCGAATCGCGGGCGCGCCTCGCTCTTTTAAAGCCCATTGCGGGCGGGGATCTTGGACAAATCCCAACAATCCCCCCCAAAGACTGCAAGTATCTCGACTCGGTCTTGGCAACCTCCATTGCTCGCCAAACTTCCGCCGGTTTAACGCCAACTTCTTTAGTTCCAGCGTCGCGTCACGCAAGCCTCTCGATTCGGCCCCCAACCTACACCCAAAGATTCGATCTTTACCTCACACCGATTCGGCCACCTGGCAACTTACCCCCGATTCGGTCCACCCAAAGAACCTACACGCGCCTTGATTCGATCTACTTTACCGATTAGGACATCGGCAACCTCTGCCGATTCGGTCCACCCAAAGAACCTACACCTTCGACTCGATCCGTTTTACCTCGATTCGGCCACTGGCAACCTACCCGCCGATTCCGGTCCGTTTCTTGACTGCGCCCGCATCAAAGATTCGCTTCACCGCTCGGCAACCTCCCATCGCTAGCGTCTTCCAAGGGGGTCGAACTCGTGACTGCTGCGATACCGGTTGTTGGACCTCTAGCGCTACTCGGATTGGACGATTGTCCCCACAAACCAACATGAGTCTTTTCTAAGCGCGCTTTGTCCTCACTCACGCGCACTCGAAAACTTCCCAGGGGGTCACCCATCCCATGTCTACTCCAGGCCAAGACGCTTAACCTCGAGTTTTATGTAATGGGCACCGTAGAAAAGAAGATCATCTGTTGGTATAGGTAGTTCAAATCATATCCTTTAAGCTATCCTTTAACTATGCAATCCAGCGCTCACGAGTTCGAATCGCGGGCGCGCCGCGCCTCTTTTTAAAGCCCATTGCGGGCGGGGATCTTTGGACCAAATCCCAACAACCGCCGTTTTACTTTGATATTTAATATCAAATTCCCCAATTCAACGGACCATTTTACTAGGCGACTGTGACTCGATTTTTCTAACACTTGTCTCAGTGGTTGATTTGTGAGGACAATAATCGATGAGATTGGAAGTAAGGTCGCAACTTCCTAGCCGGAGCCCGATCTACCAAGGCTAGAGCCGAACTTTTTCTGTCTCTAGGTACCTCTCTTGACTCCTTGTAACAAACTTGCTCACGTAGTAAATCGGGCGATGAACTCCTCTTCGTCCCGCACCAACACCGAACTCACGGCTCGAAATGCTAGGTATAAAAATAGAGCCTCCCCTTTTTAGGCTTGGAAGTAAATGTGGAGACATAAGGTATCCTTTCAAATCTCCAGAATGCCTTCTCACATTTCTCCGTCTATTGAAATTTTTTCATGTTTCTCAATGTGTTGAAAAAAGGAAGGTTGCGTCGGTGACCTCGAAATGAACTGTTTAACGAGGCAATTTTCCCGTGAGTTCAGCATCTTCATTGGCCGTTCTAGGTGAACTCATTTCCATTATAGCTTTTTATCTTCTCCAGGGTTTGTGATCCCCTCTCATGCACCATGAAACCCAAAAATTTTCCACCTCGCGCTCAGAAGGTGCACTTCGCAGATTCAACTTCATACCATAGGCTCGCATTATTTTGAAAGCCTCGCTCAAATGCTCAAGGTGATCCTCTTCCATCACACTTTTTACCAACATATCATCAACATATACTTCCATTGATTTGCCAATTTTTCTCTAAACATGAGGTTGACTAACCTCGATAAGTAACTCCGCGTTCTTAGCCCAAAACGGCATTACCATGTAACAATAAACTCCATTATCCATCACAAACGAGGTCTTATCCCTATCCTCCTCATCGCCATAAAAATTTGGTGATATCCTTGGTAAGCATCCATCATGCTAAGCAAAGGCACATCTGTTTGTGGAGTCCACCAACAAAGTCAATGCGGTAGGAGGGTAAGGATCGGGGCATGCCTTATTCAAATCAGTGAAATCGGTGCACATCCTCCATTTGTTGTTAGCTTTGGGCACTACAACTACATTTGATAGCCACTCGTGAATCGAATTTCCACAACATATCCCGCTTCCAATAACTTGTTCACCTCGTTTTCTATAATTTTGTTTTTTCGCCTTCCAAAGCTTCGCTTTTTCGCTTCTTTGGCCTCATTAACGGATCCACGCGTTCGCCGGTGAACCATCACCCCAGTCTATGCCTTGGAAATCGAGGCGGTTTCAAGCAAAAATGTCCACATTCTCCCTAAGAAATGAATCATCAACAACTAGCTTCGAGTCCATTTGCGACCCTATCTTAGTGAACTTATCCGGTCGCCCGGCTCGAGCTCAATCACTTTGTATTGCTCGTTGGCTCAACCCTATACTCCGCCATTGTCCTAGCTTTTTTAACCTTCTCCTTTTCTTTTTACTTAGCCCACCCTCTCTTGGCGTGTTATTTGCTTTATAGTCCTCACTTCTCTTCCTTCTTCTTTTTTTTCTTTTTAGGGAAACGTTATAGCATTCTCTAGTCGTCTTACAGTCGCCAAATCTTCGCCTATCCCTCCCGATGTAGGGAACTTCATCTTCAAATGATAAGTGGACACCACGGACTTGAAATTGATTCGGTCAGGGTCGCCCCATAATCACATTATAAGCAAATGGGGCGTCTACTGCAGTACTTGATCATGATTGTCTTTCGGCACGGCGCTTCGCCTAGCGAGGTGGGGAGATCAATGGTTCCTGGGGAACCACTTGGCTCCTCCAAACCCCATCGGCGGAGTGTCAACCGGACGTAAAGCGATTACATCTAGTTCCATCTTCCTCAACACATGCATAAATAATATATCCGCCGAGCTCCCATTGTCACCAAAACTTTTTGTACAAATGAAATTGGTGATATCCATCGTGATAACCATCGGGTCGTTTGGCTGCTCGACCCCCACGAGTTCACGACCATCGAATGTAATAGGCTAGAGTTTTGGACGCTCATGACCTTTAGTTTCCTCTTAGAATCATGAGTGAGGTTACGCGCATTTTTCCTTCTTGCGCTCTCGAGAATCACCTCCACTAGGACCTCCTACTATCATATGTATAACCCCCTACGAGGTAGGTTATCTTCTTCGTGATTTTGCCTAGGCACAGGCGTTCCCTCGGGCGTTCTTGCCTATAAACCGCCTCATGGCGACCTCTCGACCGGCCGCGATTTGCGAGCGGTGATCTTCGCCTAGGGTCTCGGTTGGGTCCTCCCCTCGTTCTTTCAAAACAAAATTTTGTAAGTAACGCTTCTTTGAATGAGCCTTTCAATCTCATCTCGCAATTGAATGCGATCCTCGATTGTCGTGGGCCATGGTCTTTGTGGAAGCGACAATATTTATCCATATTTCTTCGACCGAGGTCGTCTTCATCTTTTTTGGCCACCTTAGCATGTCGGTTCGCTCAATGGCCATTAGGCGTGACGGGAGGTGCGTTCAACAGAGTATATCTATTGTGCGCCATTGTCCCGGGCGATCTTGATACGGACCTCGATGCAGGCCTCTCTCGACCCTAAACCGAAGCCTCTCTCTAAGATCCCCCTCGCGTGGAGTTTGAGCAACTTGGGACCACTCCTGGTCTTTAAGGGCATTCATCTCCTCCTCTTGTATGTATTTCGGGTCACTTCCATTCCGCTTGCTCTTATCGACAGGCGGTTCGCGGCGAGGCCGATCTGCTAATGGTCCTTTTTGCAATCGAGGATAAGGATATTAGTCATCACGTCGATTCGCATATCTTGTACCTCCAACGCTTCATCATTGAACCGATTTATGAATTCCACTGGCGACTCTTTTACCCCCTGCCTTATAGTGAACAAATGCGGTGACCCCGAGCTCGCTTTTGGCTTATGTTGGTATAAGAACTTTCGAGCAGTTTGTTCGTAAGAAACCACAGTTCCCTAGGTAATCCCATGAACCATTCTGCGCCTTTCGGTCGGCGTTGTGATGAATATTCTTGCATTCATGGCATCGTATCCGTACAATTGCATCACATGGTCGAAAGCGGTGAGATGTTCTGAGGTCCCTATTCCCATCATATTTTGGGAGATCGGGAAGCTTGAAGTTCGGCGTGACCACCTCGGCTAGGATCTCGGGAGAAAATGGAGATCCCTTTTCTCGCAGGCGGATGTTCGACTCCCTCCTCCGCCTCAAATCATCCGGTTGTCGAGAGTAACATGCTCGATTTGTTCACTCGATTCGTGTATGTCCCGTGGCTTATTGGTAGCTAGCCCACGACGACCTCCTGGTCTCGCCGCCGGTGGCTTTGGATGACTTGATTAGCCACCTCTTCCCAATCAACTAAAGACGCCGTTTCGTTTTTCCACATTCTCCCCTTCCCCTGGGGGCAGGAGGGGCATCATAGCCTTAACGCCTCTTTCTTTCCCTATCCTCCAACATTTTTTCCGGCATTTTCTCAAAGTCACTAGCGCCTTCATGTGAATCATCCGCTCCTCCTCCCGAGCGAAAGATGGTCCCCGAAGTGAAGCGGGCGGGTGGTGATGTTTCTGGGGAGGGTCCTCCACGACCCCGAGGTGTCTTGGGACGCATCTTAGAGTGTTTCCAATAGCTTCCCCTGGTGTCTCTTCCATCTTTAGCTGTTGACCTCTTTCCCATGAGACGGCGCCAATCGATTTAGGAAGGTAAATCGGATGACGACCTACGGACCCCAAAGCGAGGTGAAGTGTGTTCCACGAGGCGACCGGCCGAGGATCCCCAAAAAGCTAGGTGAGGTACTTTGTTCGAGGGTACACGAAACAGACGCATACGTTAAGTGGCGGGATGGCTCCCGGCTAAGGCCTCCAGATGACCTAAGTCGAATCGGTGGTAGTTGAGTCTTAGAAAGCTAAAGAGCGAGGTGATTTAGAATAATGACAAGTTACCTTTTACCTTGATTTCCGTCGTATTTATAATCTTGTTCACCGGGTGAGGCGAATCACCGTACACGTGGCGCCCGTCGACGGTGTGTGGTTGTGGGCGACTCGACCAGGGATTCGGGTCGGGTCGGGACCCATATAAAAAAGCCGCGGATCCCGAGGGTACTTTGGTAATTTCGCGATGCGAGGTCAAGATGGTCAACTCGACCTAGGCGAGGCTATGGTGGTAATTTCCACATCAACATGCAACGAAACTTTTAATCTTTACTACATTTTGAGGTTATAATCACTTAATAGGTTATAGGTATCCGATTGATAAGGAAAATACAAATTACCATTTTGCTCGCTTGATTTGAAAATTAACCAAATGGCCTAGGATTTGATTCTTTTTTAATCGAGCCCTGATTCGAGAGTTCGGTTCGAGTCGCCCACGAACTTTTCACCCTAGATAAAAGTAAGCTAGGACTCTGAAAAATTACGTCGCTTTGTAATTTCTAAACAATTTTCATAATCTGAACTAAGTTACGCATTGAAAAAATTTAGTTGGTGATCACTCCAACTAACCTAACATATATATGATATGTTTCACATTGCTACTAATCTGATTTCATACCTAAATCACCGGTTAATTTAAAGTGTATAAAAATTTATTAGTTGAATAATATTTGGGGCTATAAGCTATTGTTAGGAAACAATCCCTATCAACATTAATTGGTACCAAGCAAAAGAGGTCGTGGAGTACTAGGAGTGGAGCAATCCCCTTCTCAAACAAACACGATATATTCTATTTTAAATTACATGTTAATTCACATTTCAAGTATAGTATTGATAATAACGTCAACTTACACTAGGCGTGCATTGATGATATTCAAAAAAAAATAAAATACAATTAGAAATAGAGGATTCAAACTGTTTCACGTGGTTGTTCAGCGAAGAAAATGCAATTTTAGAAATATTTAAAAGGTGTGATAATTTGATAAATGCTTTTCTTTTTAGAGTAATGAATAACTCAATTTTATGTTTTAAAGAATCGCCTTCGTGGGATATTCAACATCCATTATTGATACATCACGAATTTGGTCTATTAAATTGGATCAATATAATTTGGATTTCAATATTAGATAAATAAGATAATTATATTTATCAAGAAACGAATATGGACTCTTTTAAATTAAATCTATAATTAGCAAAATTCTAGAATGATTCTAACTTATATTAGATAAGGCAAGATAATTATGTATGTCTAATCTATCAGATTAACTTGTCATCTGATGTTTATCCAATTAAGGAATTAAAACCCTTCTCTTACTTGATGACCTTAATTCCCCTCCTTATAAAAATATTTTATCCTCCATGAAAAATAAAGGGTCTTCTCATTTGCCGCACAGATTAATTAGGACCATTCCATAGAAAACAAATATTTTATAAATAGAAGGTAGTGTATAATATGTATTCCCAATTGGTGTGGGATTACCTCTGCATCGAAAAAAAAAAAAAACTTGAGCACTGGAGATGCTACAATGGGTAACCCCATCTTCTCTCTAATTAACTCTTTGTTGTTTACAAATTGTAAGTAAAACTATGATTTTCTATGGAGTTGGATTCATAGAACTCTGAATTCATGGTATAAACATCCTAAAAGGTAAATTTATTTGATGTGTAATTTCTTATGGCATCAATTATTGATGTTACTTCATTTCTATGTTTTATTGGAAATTATTTTCATATTTTTCGGATGTTAAAAATCGTTAAGACAGTCGGACGACATATTAGGCTGTGGCGCCAGATGAAAAGTCGACGAGATTAGGTGGGATTTAATAAGAAGTATAACGTAAGCGGAAAGAAGAACTAGTGCCTAGACGTAGTTTTTTAGAACAGTATTTTCCGATACTCCGGTAAAATATCAGTCCTTTTACCGTTGAGCAATAAATTTACATATGGTCCACAAGGTCCTCAGCTACTAACTTTGACATCAATTTGACATCAATAGCCAAACATCGGATTAGGTCTTTTGTATGTAGATTGTCATTTTCCTTCATTAAGCTAACAAAAAATTGAGGAATGCGTTCGACGCGTCAGTCTTGATTTGGCCAAAGAATATTGTATCTGGAATTATGGCACATAAGGCTATAGCCAACCAAAAATCTTAATTCAAAAAAGTGTTTAGGCTTTTAGCAGGTGGGCCACTAATTAATGCACGAAGTGAAAAAACTTATATTATTTAGCTTTACTTTTTGCTAATTATTTTTCTTAAACCGACTGTTCCAAAAAAATTTAATAAAAAAATTGATTCGGGAATATAAAACTTGTAGTATTATTAAAATGGTGGTGAAAAATAATTATGTTTACAGAACAGACAGTTCAAAAGTTTTGTGAAACCTACTGTAAAATCTCAACACAGACAACACACAAGGTCAACGTAAGATAGTGAAATTATAAAAATATGGACAAAATTAAAAATATTTCAATAGATCCTTCGTATATTGAATTTGAAGATCAGAGAACAAAAGTCCCGACCACCATGGAGGCGAGCGGCACCGTAACATTGTCCTCAATTTTAGTGCTTAAGGGATGGGATTCCACCAGCGCAGCGGCAATAGAGACCGCTAAGAATCCTAAGACCATGTTTGGACTTTCTTCAATGTATCCCAACCAAGAGAAATAGTACATAAATCTGTTGCAAAACCATCCATTTATCAGCATTCTGTCGTGACGGATGGGGTCTTTTGTTTCAAAAGGATGTTTTATTTTAATTTCTGACATGGCGGATGATTAAGACGCATATAAAATAAATATTTGAAGCATAATTGGTAGTTTTTATATGTGTCAATCATCTTGGTGGAATAGAAGATGAAACACCCTTTTGGAACAGAAAATCTCATCCGCGATACTAAAACTTTTTGCTCCTTTCTTTTAGGGATAATTACGAAAACTACCCCTGAATTATAGCCTTATTACAAATAACTTCAATTATCTTTCGAAATTACAAATACTTCTTGAATTTTGAATTTACCTAACAAATACCCCCTATTGATCAAGGTGCATTGTAAGCTAAATACAAATATCAAGTGAGCAGTTGTAATTTTAAAAGACAAGTGGGTATTTTGTAATTAAACTAAACCCCATAGGTAGTTTTTGTAATAAACTATATTAAGCATAAGATAAGTAATCCATAAGTGGCAAATTATTACAATATGGAAGTGAAGAAGCCAGCAATTGCCATCCCAATGGTACCCGCGTATGATTTGTTTTTGTTGTACGGAAGTTTCCAACCACCAAATCGTCGTCCTACGATATCAGCCATGCCTGGAAATAAGCATTTAATTTAGAACATAATTTGGCAATTGCTTATAGAAAAGAAACAATTACAAAAAACTCCCCGAGTTTTGGGCTAATTACGAAAAAAATAGATTTGATTCGTCTTGCATTTTCCCCTTTGATATAAAAAATATATTTAAAAAACTCCTCTCATGTTTATTAAAATAATACATTTATCCCCTTATGACACAATTAAACCTTAGGAGTTTTTTTGTAATTTCTAAAAACCTCTTTTTTTTTTTTTGGTAATTAGCCCAAACCCTAGTTTTTTTTTTTTTT
Source organism: Rehmannia glutinosa (assembly GCA_016081115.2). Lineage (NCBI taxonomy): Eukaryota > Viridiplantae > Streptophyta > Magnoliopsida > Lamiales > Orobanchaceae > Rehmannia > Rehmannia glutinosa. The sequence continues at coordinate 229,680 of JABTTQ020001117.1, forward strand.
GGATATTATGCCTATAGAAAATGATACCATCTCCAGCACAGAGATTGCAAATGATGGCAATGGCTCTGGGAGTTCTCCAGTCAAAAACAGCGACCAAAATTATTGTCAAAACATAAGCTAGTATTGCCTTGAGCAAATCCCTGATATATAAGATATACATATTGTAAGGCAATCAGTTTAAAAATCAGAATCCTTAAAGCAACAACATTCTAAGTATTACACATAATTTTCATCGGGTTGATTGGACTTGTAAGGTTTAGTAGGGGCGGAGCTAGACATTTAAATTTGGGGGTGTTAATTAATTTTGGGAAGGGCTAAATCAACAAAAAGTAAACATTTAAATACCAAAAATTAATATTTAAAAATAAAATATATGTAGAATAGTGGAAATTTTGAAAAGTTTGGGGGGGCTAAAGGCCCCTCAACCCCTAAGGAGGAAACGCCCCTGAAGTTTAGGGTCATTTGGGTCCGGGGTCAAAGTAGACCCATGACTTTTCAAGCCTCTAAACATTAAATCCAATCGAACTCTATATGCAGGCGAGCCAATTTTACCAGCTTTAGATATTTGAGGTCGTTTCCATTAGCCTAATTTTAGTTTTAAACCACAATGCAAAACATGTAGTTTGAGTGAAACATGCGAGTATACATGCAACTCATGAACACATAAGTAGAGGGCATACTTGAGTTAATAATATATATTTATATAGTAAATTAAAAAAATAAAACATCGAATTGATGGAAACCTGGAATCTTTGTATCTTTTTAGAAACTTGAGAAGTTTCTCATCTTTTCCCATTCCAATCGCAATAAGTTGTTCAAAGAAGCCTAAGCCAGAAGTAAGGCCCGCTAGAACTCTTCCCCAGAGACTAGAACTGGAACATTAGTTATAATTAGTTATATCAACTGTAGAATTAAGTCCAAACTAGGAGCATAACAAAAGGAAAATTAATTTTTTTTTTAAAAAAAAGGACAAATTAATAATAAAAAGAACAAAAACATCAAAAACCTTATTTATTACTCAAGTAAGATGATCAGCTACCTGAACATTGGCCAGCAAAGCATGACAATCAATCCCACACAAATATGGTAAAGTTTTCTCAATAGATGCTGTATTTTATTTACGAAATATATTAAATTCTAATTTGCATTAACCTAAAAAAAATGTAGGGGCAAAAAGGACAAAGCAGCATACCCGGTCAATTAGACGCTTAGCATAACTTTTCTTCAATAATTGTAGTACTAATCTACAAACTCCACAGCAGAATGCAGCAGCAGCGATGTCCGTGAAAATCGAATACATGTCGATTTTTGAAGGCATTTTGCTAATTCTTTTGTGCTTTGGTTTAAAGACAAGAAAGAATTTTGATTATTGAGAATGATCAAATTAAGATCAGAGAAGAACTAAAAGAGTTAAGCCACCTGAAATCTGGTTTATACATTGTATTGATTTTGAATGGACTTATTTATAACCATGTTTCTTAATTTATCCCCCAATAAAGTATTTTAATTGGTTACGCATTACTGACAGAGTGGGAAAATCAGAGAGATTTGCCATCTTTATTGGGTCAATGCTTGTAAACAATTTAGTTTATATTATTTTTCTTCTAAAAATAAATGTTTTCGGGCTGTTATGTAATTAATTGTGTATATCCAGCCTCATCAAATGAAGTAAATAATATATATACTTGATTGTAATAGATTTGATCAACAAGAAATGAGTTTTTATTCTTACAACATGGGACGAAGTATCATAAATATATATGTTCGGCCACAATTTTTCATTTTTTGTTGTTAATGTTATGTTTACATAGTGGAGCACATACATGCAGTGCAAAGATCTTCAAAGATCTCTCCAACAAAAACATTTAAACTTTTTAGAATTTTAATTATTTCACTTTAATTTATCAATTTGGAGTTAACTGCATTTTTTTAAATAAGTTAGGAGTACTAGTTGGAGGGGAAATAATAAATTTCAAATAAACTGAAAGATACCGAGTTCGAACCCCCGATCAACACCCTTACAAAGGGTAAGCAGTACCACTTGAGCGGAGTTAACTGCATTTTAAATGCTCTAATAATTATTTTCAGCTATTTTTATATACCCAAAATAAAATGGGTTATAATAATCTACTTGTTGGAGTAATTTATATCTATTTTATGTCTTAGGTTCAGCCCAAAAAAAAAAAAAAGAGGGTGACTGGGTGACCAAATTGGGAATTACCTTTCGTTGGATTTTCACCATCACTTCTTGATGTTAATACTCCACTTTTATTTTTACTGGGAATTATATTGCAGACCTCATTTCATTTTTTGTACTTATAAATAATATCCATAATCTCACGTCCTGCTTCACTTTGTAATATTTAATCTAACTACGGTCCTCAACGAATAACTTTTATTGACCCAAAAAAATGTTACTTACCCAGAAATATATTGCCAAACTCACTCTATGAAAGTAAATGAGATTGTGAAAACATGGATAATTAATGTTAATGACAATATATCTTGATGACACCCGAGCCGAGCTGGAAGCAAATTAGTCCACGTGGTCATTCAGCACATGGACATGTGGAACCCACAGGCCGACGCAAACCGAGTTGATGACGCCAGCAACCGACCTAATGACGTCATGAATTGGGCTCAGTTCCCCCGAGCCCAATCTTGGCAGGAAATTTATGGCGGGAAATTTAAAGGATAACCATCCAGTTAAGGAAGGCTAAGTGCATCATTAGCACGAGTAAGCTGACACTTGTCAGCATAACAACCAGATGAGTCGACAAGTGGTAAACACTTGGCCAGCATGCATGCTTAGAGAAGGACAAGTGTCCATATAAAATTATTTAAGTGTTAAGTGTAATAGTGGTTATTAAAAACCCACTAATGAGATGAGTATGAATAGAGCCTCATTTATGAGGAAAAGGACAAGAGAGAAAACGCTTGTAAAACTACGTCTGTAAAAGCAAAACCGACCAGAAACTTTCTGCTCGGCATCATATATAAAAAGACAGAATTAGCCCCGAATTAAAGTCTATTTCCATTTCCACGTATTACATCTTCATATATTCTGCTTGTTGACCAAAACGCACATCAACATATCTCGAATGAAAAAATTATATTTTTCGTCCTTTATCTTGGACGAGATAGACTTTTACTCCTCTATGTATCAAGGTGATCGCTTAGCAAACAATATTTTTTTCTTTAAAAACAAATTATAACCCAAAATTGTACTTATTTGATACTATGCAGTATGCACCTTAAAATTAAGTTTTTGGCAGATTGCACAATTAAAATACAATTATCATTGCACTTTGCACCCTAAATCACATTTTAAGCTAAAATTGTTATATTATTAGAAAATTAATGAATTAAATTGCAAAAAGGCATATTTGTCTCTTAAGTTCATTTTACGTCATGCTAGCAAAACTAAAGAGACAAATATGCCCTTTTGCAACTCAATTCATTAATTTTTTTAATTACAATTCTAGTTTAAAATGTGATTCATGGTGCAAAATGCAAATAATGGTGCAATCTGTCAAAAAATTCAATTTTAGGGTGCATAATGTTTTGATGTAAAAATTAGTATTCCAATCAAAAAATTGAATCGTAATAACATTTTCGTTTGTTATCTGTTTTAGATGTATATAATATATCAAATTAATCATTTCTCTGAAAATCTATACTTTGAGACCAATATTGCATATATAAAAACAAAATTACATATTAAAAAAAATAGATAAAAACATTATGGAAGAAATTAACAAAAAAACAAGTTAAGGACATTTTGGTATACGAGGACTATCGCACAAAGGAAAATCACTATGATCCAACATATGCTAACTTCAAGATCATAGAACAAAAGTCCCGACCAACATGGAGGCGATTGGCACCGTAATATTGTCCTCGATGGTAGTGCTTAACGGATGGGATTCGACTAGTGCAGAGGCAACAGACACCACCAAGAATCCTAAGACCATATTTGGACTTTCTTTAATGTGCCCGGACCAAGAGAAATAGTACGCATATCTGTTGCAAAAACGTGTAACTTTAGGGGGATAGTGATCGAGTAGTTAATACTCTCAAGTCCAGACCAGAGGTATGGGATTTGAACCCCACCAGAGGTGGAGCTAGACGTGTGACTTTAGGGGAACTAAGTTATTCTGGGGGAGGCTAAATCAACCAAAAAAAAAAAACCTAGTACTATAAATTAATATTTTAAATAAAATTTACATAGAAATAGCTGAATTTTCAAACAAAAATGGGGGGAGGGGCTTGGATAAGGGAGGATACGCTCCTGAGCCCCACCGCCTCTTCCCCGGGGATGAAGCCATGAAATGAAGTTTAGGGGGCAAATTTTATTTTATTTTCCCAAAACAATAGATAAAGGGGTGTTTTTTAAATATTTATTAGAGGGTACAAAATTTTAAAATTTAATAATTATATATATAATTTATATTAATTATAGAAAAAAATGTAAGTTGAGGGGGCAGCCATCGGCAGTCCCCTGGCTTCGTCCATGCCCTTCCATCCAAATATGTACTCGAAAAAAAAATATCAGCATTTATTTGTGCTATTAAAGCTTTATTTATTTATTTTTTTCGAGTAGAAAAATAAATCATCCATAAGTGGGAAATTATTACAATAAGGAAGTGAAGAAGCCAGCAACTGCCATGCAAATGGTACAAGCGAGTGATTTTTTTTTGTTGTAAGGAAGTTTCCATCTGCCAAATCGTCTCCCTACAATATCAGCCATGCCTGGAAACAAAATTTGTAGACGAATATAAGCATTTAATTAATTTAGAACATAAAATTGGAGAAAATTAAAATGAAATAGTCCATTTAATTTAGTAATTGATTTTAGGAAATGATACCATCTCCAGCACAGAGATTGCAAATTACGGCAATGGCTCTTGGAGTTCTCCAATCAAAAAGGGCAACCAAAGCCATTGTCATAACATAACCTAGTAATGCCTTCAACAAATCCCTGATAATATATATGCAAAGTAATCAGATTAAAAGATCAGAAGCCTTATAAACTTTCTAATTCTAACTTTAAATTTTCACAAATAATATATAGAAAAAGGGGAAAAAAGAAAAACAGAGGAAGACAAACTGGAGAAAAGAAAGGGGGAGGAAAAATGAACAAAAACCACCATAATATTAATACGTTAAATAGGGTTTAATTGATTTGATTACTATACATTATAAATTTATAAGACATACCAAATAGTTAGTCTAAATCCCTCACACTTAATTAATAGTATAAACATACAATAAAATTTAGCTTCGTTTATTAATTATTTAATTTGTTTCTACCTTTTCATTATTTATTATATTTGTTTTCAAAAAAAAAAATACAATATCCATGTTATTGAGTTGAAACTTGAAAATTATTGTACAAGCATAAAAGAATATATATGTGTATATCATAATTATAAGGGAAACCTTGAATCTTTGTATTTTGTTAGAAGCTTGATAAATTTGTCATCTCTCGGCTTTCTAAATCTAGCAACAATTGGTGCGGACATGCATATCACCGTAATAAGCCCCGCTGCTACTCTTCCGCGGAGACTAGAACTGGAGGCATTAAATTGGGTTGAGATCTCCTATTCCACTTTCCCTATTTCACTCCATATTCCATATGTTGGATGAAAGACACGTGTACAGTTGTGACATCACGTGACATCATCTTGTACACGTGTATTTCATCCAATGCAATGGAATAGGAGTGGAATAGGAGATCTCATCCCAATTAAATTAGTTAGCAAAAGAGTGCAAAATATGAAAAATAATAATAAATAGGTTTAACTGCAAATTTGGTCCTGTAAATATAGGGGCTAGAAATTTTGGTCCAGTAAGTATTTTAGGTAGCAATTTTGATTATGTGCAATCTTGATCTGATAAAGTTCTAATTGCGCAATTTTGGTTATACAAGTTTTGATTATGTGGATTTTGGTCCCAATTGCGTTTTTTAATTTTTTGATGTGTTCCTACAATACACTTATATATCATTTAGCCAAAATACCCAAAATCGTCAAACCGAATTGCTATTTTGACTCAAGAGTAAAATCGTCAAGGATGAAAACTGCGGGAGAATTTCATAATAGGGTCCAAAATTTAAAAAATCTATCACTTCAAGATCCAAAATTTCAACATTCTCAAATTAAGACCCATTTTTTATTAACCATAAAATCATATTCCTGGAATATCAATCGTCAATAAGAAGTCGGTTTGCGTGTGGAAAACGAGCGCAAAAAAAATGCGGATTTCTTGGGCGATTGATAATCTGGGAAGATGATTTTATGGTTGTCAGGCGTGGAAGGTGATGTTTTGCATACTCTTGAAAGAGAATTGTGCTCGTACGACGTCAATTTAGATCCTAGTCAGTAATTTTCGGCGGATTGAAAAATTTCCGGTCAAAATCGGACAAAATTTCTGAAATTTTATAACTTAGAGGACTAATTTTCAAACAGGCCAACTTAGAGGACCAAATGTCTGAAATTTCATAACTTAGAGGACTAATTTTCAAATAGGCCAACTTAGAGGACCAAAAGTCTGAACAGGCCAACTTAGAGGACCAATTTTCTAATTTTCCCATTACAAAATCCCCCTATGGTTCTGCCTAATTAAAGAAAGACCGAAAGAAATCTTGATGTTTGATTTCGTTTTACATTTTCTCCCTTCATAATCAAAAAAACATTTCAAGAAATCTCTTGAAATTTCTAGAATATTATTGTTACCCCCATAAATTTAAGATATAATTAAACTTGAAGAGATTTTTTTGGAATTTTACAACATCTCTGAATTTTTTTGTATTTAGCTCAAACCTCAAGGGGTCTCTTGTATAATCTCTTAATTCTAATATTTAAATTGATCTCAATTTCTTAAAGCAACATCTAGTGAAGGATTTGCATGGAATTCCATTCTCGTCAGAATTATAATTTCATTGTTCACATATTAATATATGAATATAACTCCAATAATGAATAGCAAAAGGAAAATCACTATTATCCCACACATATACTAACTTCAAAATCAGAGAACAAATTTGCCGACCAACATGGAGGCAAGGGGCACCGTCAGATTGTCATCAAGTTTAGTGCTTAACGGATGGGATTCAACCACTGCAGATACAACAGACACCACCAAGAATCCTAAGACCATGTTTGGACTTTCTTGAATGTACCCAAACCAAGAGAAATAGTACATATATCTGTTCCAAAAGCATCCATTTATCAACATTTTTACTAAAGTTTTTCCTTTTTAAAAAATAAAAAATAAGATATTAAAAAAAATGAGGTTAGGGCTAATTACAAAAGGGCCCAGAAATTTTTGAAAATTACAAAAAAAAAACATTGATGTTTGATTCAGTCTTACATTTTCTCCCTTTTTAAGGAAAAAAATATTTCCAAAATCCTACTAACTTTCATAGAAATATAGAAGTCGCCCCTTAAATTTGAGAAAAAGTCAAACTTCAGGAGTTTTTTTTTGTAATTTTCAAATATTTTTGTTTTTTTTTTGTAATTAGTTCAAACCTCATAGTCTTTTTTTTTTAATTATGACTAAAAAATTAGACATCCATAAGTGGCAAATGATTACAATATGGAAGCGAATAATCCAGCAATTGCCATCCCAATGGTACCCGCAAATGATTTATTTTTGTTGTATGGAAGTTTCAAGCTACCAAATCGTCTCCCAGCAATATCAGCTATGCCTGGAAACAAAAATTTAAACATTTATAGAGCAAAAAATGGAGAAAATTAATAAAATGAAATAAGACATATCTGGTAATTGTTTTCCGAAAATATTGGTACCATCTCCAGCACAGAGATTGCAAATTGTGGCAATGGCTAAAGGAGTTCTCCACTCAAAAACAGTGACCAAAAATGTTGCTAATGCATAACCTAGTGCTGCCATGAGCAGCGTCCTGATACACGTATAGAGTTGTCAAAATGGGTCCGACTAACTAATAATGATGCACACCTACCGTACCCCCAATGGAGGTGGTGAAGTATACAAAAAATATTATGTTGAGGAGTTTATATGTCACAAAAAAAAGTTAGTGGGCAAAGTCCAAAAACTCGCATAATACATACGTAAATCCCCTTGAAGTTTAATTTCGTCTTACATTTTACTCCAGTTGTTAGTGGTTTTGATGAAATTTGTCGAGGTCAGCAAATATTTTACAATTTCATTCCTCAACTTTTCTCAATATTACAAATAACCCCAAGTTTTCATATTACACTTTACAATTATATCCTTAACTTTTATATAGGATATCCAAATAAGAAGTTTGAGCTATTTGTAATATTTACAAAAGTTGGCGAATGTAATTGTAAAAATAATTGATGACCTCAACAAATTCCGTCAAAACAACTAATGATTGGGGTAAAATGTAAGACGAAATTAAAATTCAAGGGAGCTCATTTAAATTTGAAAATTGTCTAGAGTGTTTTTGTAACTACACACAACTTGAGGGTGGTGTTTGTAATTGAAGGAAACCTGGAATCTCTGTATTTGATTAGAAACTTGACAAGTTTGTCATCTTTTCGGGATCCAGCAACAAATGCTTTGACAAGACATAAGCTCGGAATAAAGCCTGCTACAATTCTTCCCAGTCGACCAGAACTGGGTAAATTGGTGATTATGATTTATGAGTGTAAAATATGAAAAGTTCAAAAAAAAAAAAAAGGAAAGGAAAATAAATCAGTTAGTTACCTGAACATTGGCCAGCAAAGCATGACGATCAATCCAACGCTTATATGGACAAGCTTTCTAAGTAGATGCTTTTTAATTACCAATATTTCAAAGTAAATTGAACATAAACAAGAACAAAAGAGGAGATTTAGATCAATATTATGAAAAATGGGGAAATAATTTTTTTGGTAATGTGACTTGGACTAGTTGGAGAACCGTTCTTCTAAGTAGTCATCTTTAATTGGTCAAATATCTTTTAAGAATTTGGACATTTGGTCCAATTTTGACCGAATTGTGTAAATTTTTCGGAAATTGTTAACTATGATTGGTGGATATAAACTTGTCAAAAAATTGTTAACCACCTAATCAAACATTGAAATTCCACAAATTTTACGTGTCAATTTTGGTAACTTGATGTGTCAATTTTTACACAAAATCACTAAAATTCCAAAAATTCTTGGACATATCATCGCCTCACTGGCCCTAATTAGCAATTCCAGGTAAAATTACATAATTTTGGCCAAAATCTGAAATGTTCAAATTTTAAAAAATATTGGATAAAAAAATTACCACTAAATTTCCCTGTGAAAATCTACATGCTAGCTGGAACAAATTAAAAAATGAATTTAAGATGCAACTTTGCATTAACCAAAGAGAAAGATAAATTAATTAAGTAAAAAATAATGGGAAAAAAATAGCAAACAACATAGCAAAAAAAAAAAAAAAGGAAAAGAAAGGATAGAGGAGCGAACCACTTCAATTAAACCCTTATCATGTTTGAGTTTCAGCAATACCATCACTGAATGACAAACAGCATACGAGAATGCACCAGCAGCAATGTCAGTAAAACTCGAGCTATCCCATGAATACATGTCCAATAATATTTCTGGCATTTTGTTTAATTTTTCAGTGCGTTAATTTGGTTTAAAAATTTCTGACAAGAAAGGTTTATGATGGCTGAGAATGATCAAAGATCGAAGAATTATAAATTTTTTGTTGTGGCTTGTCCAGCTATTAAATGTTACAAATAAAAGGCATTACGTTTCATTTTGTATATTATTATTATTTTTTTTAATACAAATCATGGAACGGAAGGAAGTTAGGTTGGAATCGAACCTAGACATATGTATAAGTTTAACAAACGTCTTACCACTAGACTACCAAGCGATACCCATTTTTGTATTTTAATTTAACAACTTAATCTACATGTATAAGATATTATCATTGTTATACACATATCATTCACCTAATATATTGAAATACCAAATAAAACAGTTTCAAACAAAATGAAAGGTGGTAATGCAATTGTGATCGACCCTCTATTGCATTAGTATTTCATCTTCTATTTTAATGATATCAATATATGTAACATGTACATAATGACGTCATTTTTGTACACATGACATTTACACAATTTAAATGAGTATAAAATGAAATATAAAATAGAATAGGAGATCTTAATTGGTGGTAATGTGGTTGTCAATATCCAGATCTCTCCATCGAAAGGTGTTTTAATCTGCCACGGTTGGTAAGCAGAGTTGTGTAATTTGTGGGATGATCGCCGAAAATTGGCAGATTTTATGGGATGATTAGTTGATTACTGCTATAGTTGCACGAAGAAGCAACTAAGTTTTATACTCAAAAGGTTTTAGAATTGGTATATTTGGTACAACATGAAAAATGTATGAATAAGCTTTTATAAGTTGGAAGATTACGCTATACAATCAGTACCTATCTACTATGTATAGGGTGAAGAAGAACATAGAAAAGTTTCCATCACATCGATGCACGATTATCATTTTTTTTGGTTATGTATCTTCGTTAGGCTCCACTGACTCACCCTTAGTAAGAGGTAACTAATAGAATATGCCTAAGTGGTTTTGAATTTCCCAAGGCCAATTTACTGTAAAGATTGACTTTTTTTATATTTTTTTTAAAAAATATTTTTATAAAAAATTTATTTTCTTTTTTCTTTAAAAAATATTTTTGTAATGTTTTTAAATTATATAGTGTCCAACGGGTGTAACTTAGACCTGAAGGGGCTGGCAGACGAGTCACGTGTCCTCTAAAACTTTGGGGACAGATATTTGGTTTTGGAAACCGCGCTCCCTAGGAAACAAGAAGTCTTTTGTGGGGATGGCATAATCCGTTACTTTATCTGATACTTCATAGATGCATATCTAAAATATCCAACTGCAGAAAAAAATTGGCCTAGACATCCTAATTTAAAAAAAAAACAATATATAATTTATTCAATTAATTGCTAATATTTCCATTACATTTTTAATATGTCTATGTAAGTTATCACATTTCATATTTGATTATTTATGAAATTTATTTTTTAATGTTTGAAATAATTTTTTTTTAAACTATACTTAGTACGTCTATATTTTCAATAATATAAAATATGTGTTTTGTTATGTATTTATATATTGTACCTGTATTTTTTTAAGTTTTATACATGATGTACTATCGTACTCGTGTCCCGTACCAATGCTTCATAACCTGCCCCGCCCAAACCCGTTCTATTGCCCACTGAATGTTATTATTTGACCTTTGTTCAACTTTTTTACGTTTGTAGAGAATTGTGTGGAAAAATTACTTTGAAAATGAGAAGAATGTGTGATTTGGATATAAAATGCAAATGTGATGGTAATAGTTGATATGATGGTTTTTTTAAATATAATAGTGAATATATGTGATTGGCGATTGATGATTTGAAAATAAGATAGAGTGAATAGTGTGTCTGTGATATGATTGCATAATAATGATAATTGATGTGATATTATTTTGTTTAAATTATAAATAAATGTGATTAATGATTTGAAAAGCGAGAATAAATTAATAATATATATTTTGAAATTTTATAAGCAATCATACTTTCATCCAAAAATTTATTCGAAAATTGGAAAATAAAAAAAAAATTGCTCATAGGTAGGGGTGACCACGGTTCCGGAACCGCCGGTTCCGGTTCCTCATTTTGGAGGAACCAGAACCAAATCCGTTTCCTTACGGTTCCGGTTCCAAAACCAGAACCGACGGTTCTAGTCCGGTTCTGAACCCGGTTCCTCCACGATTATGGTTCCGGTAAAAACCAGAACCGTTTGTTTATCTTTTGATAATTTTTTGATTTTAAAAAATAGTTTATCAATTTCATTTAAAAAAAGGAAAGAAAAAGAACTGGACTTAATATTCAATTAAGTTTTATACTTAATATTAATAATAAAATTAAACTATCTATATATACTATTAGAGTATAGAATAATTAAATTTCACATAGTTCGCTTACAACATTTTGCTCTAAAACGTGTTTTATGTAGTTACGAATATAAAATATCATAATAAACATTTATCATTTCCTTTAGCATATGTTTAACAAAAATAAATTGTTGCTTTTAACCTTAAAAAAATGGTTCCATCACGGTTACATCACGGTTCTAACATACGGTTAAAACCGCCGGTTCCACGGTTTTTGAGACCAAGGAACCGGAACCAGAATCGGCCTACACGGTTTCGGTTTGGAACCGTTGATCACGGTTACGATTTAGGAACCGTTGACCACGGTTCCGGTTTTGGTTTGGAACCCAATTTCGGTTCCATTTGGCCAGCTCTTCTGATAGGCAAGCACAACCTAAATTTACTATTTTGGTTTGGTAATGTACTATTTACTAATGTTGATTTTGAAAGAATTTTGTGGCGGCAAAAGATAGCCAAGTGGGCCAAGTCTTGTTCACTACTTCACGCAGCTTCCCTCGCAAGTTTTTGGGTCATGGGATTTGCCATTCGATTCAAAATTTCAAATATTTTCCTTATCTTCCACTGTACGCTCCAAAAAATAATAGGTCCCCTAATTTATTCCAGTAGATATCGTGATTAATGAATCCTAAAATTCATGGTTATTTACTTCTGTTGAATTACAAATTACAATAATATTTTTATAAATTACCACTCAATAAATGGACACCTTTTCATACATAATATTTTTGTCATCCCAAATTCGACTAAAAGTTTCAATTAAAATTTATAACATAACAGTTTTATGAGAAACCTCCATATAATTCTAATATACAATTTATATCATAAAACATTAAAATTCTATTTGGAGTTGTTTAATCATATATAATTTGATTACAAAGTAATTGCATTAATCACGTAATGTATTTGATTTTTCATTTTCAAGTTGACTGGTTGATTTTATACAAAATTTAATCAGATTTAAATATTTATTGCACAAACTAAGATTTATAATTATTACCATACAATAAAAGCGACCATAATAATTCATAGCATTGGCGGCAAAATTTGGCTATAAACATTAATTAAATTACCCCTTTTAAATCATCAAAATTCAAAACCCCTAAATCCTGAATTCAGTCTCCCGCAAGCTTCTCCCCCAAATAATTCAAAATCCCGCGCTCACAAACCCTATTTAAATCCCCACTATTTTTCACAATTCACAATCAATTAACCATCTTCTTCTTCATCTTCATCTCCATCTCAAATAATCCTTATCCTCAAACCCCTTTACAGAAAATCCGAAAAAATGCCTTCAATCCCAGAAGAACCTCTCCTAACCCCAAACCAGGACCGATTTTGCATGTTCCCAATACAATACCCACAAATCTGGGAGATGTACAAGAAAGCCGAAGCGTCCTTCTGGACCGCTGAGGAAGTAGATTTGTCCCAGGATCAGCGCCACTGGGAAGCCCTCTCTTCCGACGAGAAGCATTTCATCAAACACGTGCTGGCCTTTTTCGCCGCCTCTGACGGCATCGTTTTGGAGAATCTCGCCGGACGTTTCATGAAGGATGTCCAGATCTCTGAGGCTCGCGCCTTCTACGGATTCCAGATCGCGATTGAAAACATCCACTCAGAGATGTACAGCCTTCTGCTCGAATCCTACATAAAGGATTCCGCAGAGAAGAACATGCTCTTCCGCGCAATAGAGACCGTCCCCTGCGTCGAGAAGAAGGCCAATTGGGCCCTACGCTGGATCGACGGATCGGAAACGTTCGCCGAGCGAATAATCGCGTTCGCCTGCGTGGAAGGAATATTCTTCTCCGGAAGCTTCTGCGCGATATTTTGGCTGAAGAAACGCGGGTTGATGCCGGGATTAACCTTCTCGAACGAGTTAATCTCGCGAGACGAGGGTCTCCACTGCGATTTCGCGTGCTTGCTTTACAGTCTGCTGAAAATGAAGCTTAGCGAGGAGAAAGTGAAGGGGATTGTGGCCGACGCCGTTGAGATTGAAAGGGAGTTCGTGTGCGACGCGTTGCCGTGCGCGTTGGTGGGGATGAACGGAGATCTGATGAGCCAGTACATAAAATTTGTGGCGGATAGATTGCTGAACGCGTTAGGGTATGGGAAAATGTACAATGTGCCAAACCCTTTTGATTGGATGGAGCTGATAAGCTTGCAGGGGAAGACTAATTTTTTTGAGAAAAGAGTTGGGGAATATCAGAAGGCATCTGTTATGTCTAGTTTGAATGGGAATGGGACAGACCATGTGTTCAAATTGGATGAAGATTTCTGATTTTAGGGTAGTGATAGATATTGTCATTCTTTTTTTTTTTTAGTATGTGGAGCATGTGATAATTGTTGGGGTTCAAATTTCATGATCTGTTGATGTTTGTACTTTGTATGTTTTTCTTTTTTCTTCTTTTCCCTTTTGCTGAGGAAATGGAAAAGTAGAAAAAAATGTTTTTATGTGTACTGGCTTCCTTTTATATAAATAATATTAATGGAATTATGGATGTTAAGTGTTATTTGATTGAATGTTTTTCAGCATTGATATAATGAAATTCGAAATTTTGATTGGATTGTAGGTCTTGTTGCCCGAAAGGGGTATAAAAAGGTAGTGTTATAAAAAGTGTTAGGAATTGAAAGAATAACATAGAACAGTACGTGCTAAACCTAGTTAATGCTTTTTTTTTATTAATTTATTTGTAATATTTATACGTGAGTTGGTCTGAAAATTAAAAAGTGAATGTACGTGCTAAGTTACATATAAAGCTCATTCTAAGTCTGTTGACAAAGAGATGCCAAAACAAAACCTTTCTAATTATTCCTTTTCTGTTTCTTTTTATTTTTGGATGAATTCATTTTTTATTTCAAATAACAGAAAAGTTAAACAATAATGCTATAACATCGGACACTACACGAAAGTATAGAAACTAATAATGAAACAGGAAGCGAAAAATTGATGATGTTCCTAAATTTTCAGACTAAAATCATTTAGCTTTGAAAAAAATCCACCAATAGTTCGTAGAAATACTATGGCAATTGGCAACAAATACAATATCGCACCTTTACCTATAAAAACAATACAGTTTAGAAAATTAAAGGATAATGATGTGCTTGATTACGGAAATTTTCCATTTTTTGTTCCGCTAAATTTTTTTACCAAGAAAAGTGATGCAACATGGCAACAGATACAATACCCCACTAGAGCAATACACTATTCACTCATTCTCACTTCCCAAATTTTTACATTAATTTCACTATTCACTCACACAAATTTAACTATCAAATACTGTCCCTGTTAATCATTACTCCAATCCCGAAGGCCAACGTAATAGGACCGAAATCCTATAATATTATCCCATGCTAATATATCATTCATTATTTTACTAATTTTATATCACATCATCTTTCATCATCACATTTTCATTTAATCTTCATTCACACTTCTAAAAAACCCTTCTTATTCTCCCTAACATTTTTTTGACACTATTTTCCAACAGAAAAAAATTCCTAAATGAAAATATATCCGATCACAAATAAACCTTCAGCTTCCTCGTAGTGACTCGTGAGGACCCATGCAAAGGACTTACAGGTTTAGATCATGAAAAACATCACAATAATTCAAGCCAAAAAAAAGATGTTACAAAGAATCTCAAGGCACGTAGGTCTAATGATAGCTCCGTTTAGTATATAAATTATAACATGAATCAACCAGAAAAGCAAAAAATCATAAACAGCAACAGCAGGAGAGTATCAAAACAACAGAGGATAGGACAACCCAATTCCCATGCAAATAAAATCAAGAATGATAAAACCTTCATCAAATAATATTTCTAGGTAACAAATAAAAATATAAAGCTTCAAGAACTCTACGGCACATGAAAAAGTAAAGTTACAGATAAAACAATACAGAGACTTTTTTTTTTTTATTTGTTACGTTGATTGAAGGACTTCGTGAAAAAATATAACTGAGGCAAAAACTGGAATTCTCTAAACTATTCCATCCACCCAAGGAAAGTTCCTTTCAGCAGGAGTTCAGCCAAATCATATTAAGCAAACGCCCTAAATTTATCTCGGAGGAGGTGGAGGCATGTTCGATTTTGCAAATCCCACCCATGCGACAATGCCAACTGCAAGGATTACCCATCCAAAAATGTCATATTTGAGATCACTACTTTTGCTCTTCTTCGTACTCTGCTGCTGTCAAAAATGTAGCAGACAGTCATTAAACAAGATGACATGCTATCAAAACAAAGTGGTCCAAGAAAAAACAGCCACCACCAAACCAGCAATAAACTAATAAACAAGTAAATGCACATGGCAAGAAGATATCGGAAATAATCAGGTAACTCGTCTGAGCTGTTATACTGTCCATTTGCCCTTTTTTAGGGCCATGGAGAGAAGGTAAAGGTTATAGGAAGATATATTGACTATCGGAAAAATATTTTGGGAACAGAAACCAACCACTCACTTCCAAATATCATCTTTGCAATTTGATTATATTGCCATTTACGAAACCATCACTCAAAAGAGAAATGACAAATATCATCAACGAATTAAAACTTAGTAAAAAAATGAAGGTAGAGCAGCCTTTCTGAGTGACAGATGATGGTCGTATTGGGGTTGAACAGTGTCAAACTTCGGAATAAGGGGACATGAAGGTGGCATGTGTTAGTTGCAATTTATTGACAATGAGATGTGTGGCAAAGAGCTAATTTGTGCAACTTCGTATGACGGGGCTGGCTGGAAGCAGATGTAGGTATAGCTCTGTGCAAGTGAGAGAGAAGAAAAAGGAAAGATGAGGTAGGAGGAGTTTCTTATCATCTACTTGTCCTGGAAAACACCTTCCCTTTATTGAGAAAAGGAAAGAATATTCCATGAGTTTGTTGAACTCGGCAAGGGTTCTTGTAACCAAGTGTTCTCAATATCTAATATATTCCCAGAACAAACAAAGGAGGACACTTCACCTAAACTGACCACACCAATCAGTGATTCAAAAAATCAAACACAGCCTCAGTTATGATCACAGACAGTCAAAAGAAGCATATCTCTGAACTAAAACACAACAACATACACAGTTTACCTTTGTACTAGAAGATGATGAAGGACCAGGTCCCATGGCCTGCTGAGCCAAACCATGCTTGTGGATCTCCACATGCAACTCAGGAGCCTTAATACAACATAAAGAATACACTTACATTCATTAGTCCACAGGAAATGTTTATATCTGAGGCAAACAAGAAATGTATTGTTATAACCACATTGAGAGTCTATATTCTATTCTTACTAGCGGTCAGAAAAATGAGTAAAAAGGTTCCAAGATATTCCAAATCATAACTGAACAGCAACAACAACAAATGAAATTAAAAGAGCCCAGCTAATTGCAAAACTATGAGTTGGAGCAACATCATATTAAAATTTGAAAAAACTAATAAACCTTTCTCATCCTACATCAGGATATTCTTGTAAAATACTTCAAACCAATTCTAACAATAAACACAACACATTACTAGAATCTCCTACTAAAACTCTGCAAATTCATCCAATCATCTATTTCCGTGGACCAAAAACTAGACAACTTATTAACAATCATAGTTGTTAAAGGCGCGCCTCAAGGCGCACAAGGCGCTGGTCCTTGCGCCTCATAGCCTCTCAGGCGAGGCGTTTTACACAGGCGCGCGCCTAGGCTCAAAGGCGCACAGGCGCCAGGCGTCTGCTCAGGCGCGCCTGAGTAAAATGTAGGGTTTTTTGAGACTGGGCTACTTAAAGTTGGGCCTAAAGTGGGTTTTTTAAACTGGGTTTTCAAATGGGGTTTGTATTTACTAAGTTTTCCTAGGGTTTCTTAAGTTATGCCCTAATTAAACATAAGCCCAATTGCCCAACTGCCCAACTGGGTTTTTTTAATGGATTTATGCATGTTTATGTTACAAATTTTTTATTTTATTTATTTATTTATTTTTGCGCCCCACTTCAAAAAGGCATGCGCCTTGCGCCTCAGGCTCCGGGAGCCCTTGCGCCTTTGTGCGCCTTGAGCCTTTGACAACTATGTTAACAATTCCAAGTAATAGAGATTCCACTTTCAAAGAAAATAAAATATAAATGCACATGATCTCACTCCTACTTTAAAAAAAATGTAGGCGCGAAACAGTAAATGTACCTTGGCAGCTACTTCTAAAGATTTCTTATAAAGCTCATTTTGCGGTTCCTGCACCAAGAGAATGGCCATGCACAAAGCAATTTCAGCAAGGAATCAGAAAATCATAAAAAGAAGCTCCTTGCTCATTTAATGTACCAGTTCATATGCTTGCTCAAAGTACTGGGCTGCTTTATCAAAGGAACCTCTAGCCTCATCAAGATCTGGAATGAGAAATGCACTAGATGTATATGCATTCCCAAGGCACCAGAGTGCATCATGCTTTGTAGGATTAACAACCAGTGCCTCTTCTAGCTTGTCAATAGCATCTATAAAAAATTAAGCAGCTCAAGTTTGGTGATAACACCTAAGATTGAAACTCTCAGATACCCCCAAATTCAAGAAAAATTACGCATCAGTCCACTAAACCATTCAACATACAATTAACTATTCTACACTCGTATAACCCGATTTCGACAAAACTAACACAAATATTTATCATTCAGTTTTAACCACATCAAAATAATTCCAACACATTTCTGGTCGAAACTACTACCACTTGCATTGACAAAAGAAAGCAGCACGATAGAAGGCATAACAGCATAGGAATAGCTTTTTACTTATACAGATTCTCAACTATAATATCCTAAACCCTTTTCTACAATTAATTTCATAACCACGTCAGTCATTCACACTTCTAATCAAAATTAACAAAAAATGCACGAAAAATGAAAAAAAAGGCAAATAATCGAGCCCAGCATAAAAATATAACGTATAGCAGTAGATGTACCTTGAACCATCTTCTTCGAGTCCGGACCGTTCTGAAACTGCGATAACTCCAGCAACACGCCTCCCCATCTAGTCAGATTCTGCAACAACCAGTCGAACAATAATTAATATACCTAAAATTAACTCAAATAAAAAAAAATACAAAAACATAGTCCTCGTAGGAGTGTGTACGGACATCGGCATCTAGAGGGTTTTTAGCATATGTTGCTTCCGCTGTTCTGCGAGCGTGCTCGAAGAAAAGTAGACGATCGAAATCGCTCGACATCTCCATGTTTTCGTCGACTGATGTAAACTCTTTTTCTCTTTTCTTATTTAGGTTTTTGTTTGGGGGAAAATATCTAAGTTTTGGATCCTCCACAATTAGGGCTTTCTGAATATATACGAGTGTGGGCACAGCCTCTGGGCTTTAGAACAGGGTTACGAATACGTGCAGGCTCAAGAGCCAAGAATGAAAGATGTGTGGGCTTTAGGGTTTCTCTTAAGATCCAATTAAATACTTGAGTCCATTTCAATATTTGATTTGTGAACTTGGATCCGCATGTGATATTAACATATCAACAAGTTAACGACAGTGACAATTTCTAAAGAAACTAGACGAGGCCCCGTGTGATGTACGAGTTATTCTAATATAGAGTTGTCAATGGACTAACTCGGGTTGGCACGTTGGGCAAAGAGGAAAACTGGATTGAGTATGAAGTGAGACAACTTTAAAAATTTAGGTTTATCCACATCGGTTTCCCATTGAAAATTACATAGCTTAAAAAAAAGTATGAAGTGAGACAATAAGCCAATTGGGGAGGGTGTTGGGTTGGGAGTTGCACGCGCTTCCATGAATCCTAAAACGAATGTGTTACCAGAGTTACACGTTAAAATGGGGGTCATTTATCCGGCAATTTGAACCTACTACCAATGCTAATAAACGTCGATGTCCCTATGTGTGCAATTTCTCCAGAGGTGTGATAGTATGACTCCTCGAGTAGTTAGAAGGTGGTATTGCATGCTTGCGTTGTACATGTGGTTCGTGGTCACTGGTTGTCATCGCCACTCGGACACCCTCGTTTTTAGATTGGCAATAACTTTTATTATTACTTAACAAAAATAGAACCAAGAGCTTGTGGCTCAAGAGGTATCTCTCACCCTTTGTAACTTGTAAGGGTGTTGATCGGGATTCGAACCTGGTATCTTTCAGTTATTTGAATTTTTCCTCCCTTCCAACAGTACTCCTAATTTAATTTCTTGGTGTCATCCCACGGATCAATTTCCGTACTTAACAAAAATAGAAAAAAAAAAACCTTGCAAAATGCACTCGGTGCGTATGTGGATTGGCTAAAGAGTAGAACAAAATTATATCAAGGTCATCAACTTGAGTTCAAATCTTGGAATAAACATTCCCGCTTCCTAACTATTTATGAGATAGGACCTTGGTGGCAGTAAGTTGATCCAACCATATTTGTCCAGGTCAGATACATCACGTGGTTTAACTTAGTGGCAACAATCAATGGTGGAGGGGAAACCCTAGACCCAACACCATTTGCCCCATTTTTCTTTAAATATTTTAGTTATGATTTATATGATTTTCTAGTTTTTTCCTTGCTTCAAATTTGCAAAGAATGGGACTTTAGTTGCTACCCATGCATAATTGAATGAAAGCTGAAAAACTCGGATTCTACAAAATGTTAAATTAACTCAGTCATTTTGAAACGGTCACCGGTGGCGGGATCTTCTCAAGAATCCAACTCGATCCTCAGCTAGCCTGCAAAAGACTAACCGGAGAGAACTCCGGCGTAAGCACTCCGACAATCAAGTTAGTAAAAGGGAAGAAGAGTAAAGAAAAGTGTATAAAATATAAAAGCCGAATAAAAATGCCAAGATTCTTTGATTTCTCACCTTCTTCCTCCTTTTATACCCAAGCCCTTTGGTCCTTTGTTTCCACGTGTCCAATCGGGATTGGGAGTCAGAACAAGGTGGAAAACCGTCTAGGTTGACAAAAAGAACTAGTCACATCAGTCAGGTCGACCCCGGGGATAGTTACTTCCTGTCAAATCCGCCTTTTAGGATATTAATTACTTGTCAGGTCTTCCTCTCGGAGCAGTTATTGCGCGCAGGTATGACCTGGACATTTAATAACTTCATGTCAGGTCGTCCACCTCTTTTAGTAACTTCCTGTCAGGTCGATCAAGGCTTTAGCCTTTTGTAGTCAAGTTAATCGCATCTACTAGTAACTATTTGTCAGGTCGGTCGTACCTCCTAGTTACTCTCTGTCAGCTCGGTCGTACCTTCTAGTTACTCTCTTCCTCCATTCGATCATTTCTTCAGTTACTCTTTTAGTTCTTGTCGGCCGGCCGTCTACCTCCTAGTTACTCTCTGTCAGCTCGTCCAAAGCTCTTATAACTCTATCGGGGTCGTCCAAAGCTCTTAGTCTATATATCTGTTCGTCAAAGCTCTTAGTACTCTCAGTTCGTCCAAAGCTCTTAGTACTCTCAGGTCGTCCAAAGCTCTTATAACTCTATCAGGTCGTCCAAAGCTCTTAGAAATCTATCAGGTCGTCCAAAGCTCTTAGTGCTCTACCAGTTCGTCCAAGGCTCTTAGTACTCTCAGTTTGGCCGTACCATCTAGTTAGGATCGGTCATGTTCTATTTGTTAGGATCGCTCCTTTTACACGTATTTAGGTACGCTGAATCAACTAGTCCCCCTACTCTCCTAGTTTGAGCGTAGATCTAAACTAGATGAGTATAAAATGTCAGGTCTCCCTTGAATGCACTGAATCAACTAGTCCCCCTACTCTCCTAGTTGGAGCGTAGATCTAAACTAGGTGAGTATAGAATGCCAGGTCTCCCTTGAATGCACTGAATCAACTAGTCCCCCTACTCTCCTAGTTTGAGCGTAGATCTAAACTAGGTGAGTATAGAATACCAGGTCTTACTCTAATGAGCCGAATCACATTTCAAAACAAAAAACAAAGAGAAAAAAATAAAAAATTTAAATATTTCATAACAATCAAGACAAATAGAGGTGACAAAAAAATGCGGTCCGTCGACTTAGGTTTTATAGGCACAAAAAAAGGGAACTTATTCTATCCGACCAAAGATGGGCTACGTTTTTTGTGGGCCAAAGAAAACCAAACCAACCCGACCCGGATTTATTTTGTCATTAGCCGGATGGATCCGTCCCGGCCCACCATTTTGCCAGCCTACCAAGACAGTGGACTGGAAAGCAGGTGTGGGCTCGCATTCGTAGGTAAGTCTGTAAGCACACAATAAATTACATTGTCGCTTTCCTCCAAAAATATTTAAAAACTCAGTGATAATTTCGTAAATAAGGCAAATGGTCAAGGGCATTTAGCTGGATTTGTTAAATTATAAAGCCGAAAAATCTACATTGTTCCTCCTCTGTTGCATCTTCCGGTAATTCATAGCCGAGGAAATAAAAGGTGCGTACTCTCTCTCTCTCTCTCTCTCGCTTTAGCTTTGAGCTTTGGATCCCTAAATCTAGGCTGGCTTGTTTTATCTGACGAACATGTATATTTGGTTGATCTGTTGAATTAAATACAGTAATGTTTTCCGGTCAAAGTTGAGTTTAAAGTTCTTGAATTTTAGGTTATTTACTGATAATTAAATTCTTTATGTGTTTGCTTACGCATTTTCGGGTTTGTGGCTTAATCTGATATTAATTGCATCAGCATTGTATGAATTTTGCATGGACTCTTATTTGACTAGGGCTTGATTTGCTTCAGTGCTGGTGAACTCTGAAGAAACAGCTTTTACAGTCTAAAGTTTTTGATAATATTGAATTTTCCCTTTGGGTGATACTTGATCTTGAGTTTCTTACTCTTATTCTTTTTCATACATTGGAATTACCCCCAAAGAACTGGTAATTATGAGAAGAGAGTGATGTAGAGTGAATATACTGGTGTTTGATGTTTCTATGAAGTTATTACACATAATGAAGTTTGTGGAAGCTTGTCAATTTTCACCCATTCACTTCATTTTCCCTCATGGGTATGTGCTATTTTTATAGAAATTTTTAGCACCTTAATGAGTGTTATTTGACTTTTGGATGCTGTCTGCCAAGTGGTGAACTTTATCCATTTGAAGATTCTCATTTCTTATTAGTGGGATTGTATTTACTATCCATATACACAGCAAAGGGAAAATATTTTCTCACTTGAAAATTATTGGTGGTGAAACTACATAGATTTGTTGCAGGAATCTCTCTTCCTTTTTTATGGAATTGTATTGTTGTAATTGTAGTTTAAGTTCCTTTTTTGCATTTTGTGGAAAACATCTTTTCATTAATTTTCTATGTTGTGCCTGTAGCTGAACTATTATATTGAGAATCTAACTATTACCATTTTTTGTGTTTTTTAATTGTCAATGTAAATCTCTTGTGCACTTCATCATCTCCAAGATTCAATTTGTGATATCGATTTATGTTTATGATGATGACTGGGTTATCTTTTTGAGTGAAATATCTGACAACATTCTATTATTTATTTATTTCTAGTTTTTCCAGCATGGAGAGTCTTCACAGCTTTTGGCAGTTGGGAGATGAGCTCCGAGGACAGTCAAAAGTCTCGGAGGATAACAAATGGATGGTGGCTGCTTCAAAATTGGCTGAGCAGACTAGGTCAAAGCCTGAGCGAAGGATCAACCTAGATTTCTCAAAGGGTTCTGCTGAATTGAGGCCCAGGGATAATTTTGTGTTTCAGGAAGATAACAAGTTTGAAAGTTTTAACTTCAGCATGTTAAACTTGGAGGCGAAGTTGAATGAGAATGTAACCAAAAGTTCCCTTAGGAATGGTATTTACAATATGAATGCTGTTTATCAGAATCCCAATGTCAGCTCTCTGGCATATATATCTGGAAGCAAATATAACAATATAAGCCACATCAAGGAGCCTAATTACAGCAACAGCAACATCAACAACACTAACAACAAGGAGGACATCACAAATGCAGGCAACACAGTCGACAAAAGGTTTAAGACCTTACCTGCAGCAGAGACACTCCCCAGGAACGAGGTTCTCGGTGGATATATCTTTGTGTGCAACAATGATACAATGCAGGAGGATTTGAAGAGACAACTCTTTGGTAATTATATGACTTTTCTCTCTTGCAAATTGGCATATTGATTGAATTTAGACACTGGTAATCTAATTCGAAGTTTTATAACAGCTCAGTCCAATTTTCACACATTGGTGGCCTAATCAGTATTCACATGCATCTATATTTACTAGTTTGTGTCGAGCAAATTTGATAGATGTAAATTTATGCTGATTCTGACTGTATAGTTTTTAATATTTAGCTTTTTGTCAATATTGATACTACACTATTGTGCATTCTTTTGTAGGTTTGCCCCCAAGATATAGGGATTCTGTGAGGGCAATAACACCCGGTTTACCTCTGTTCCTCTACAACTACACCACTCACCAGTTGCATGGTATCTTCGAGGTATCTTGCCATTTCCTTTTTCTCAGTATCTGAGTCAACATGAAATATGCAGCTTTTTTGCATCAAGTGGGACTATTTACATATTTGTCTGACAAAGATGAGATTCTATGAGCTTTTTCATGAACCATTTCTTTTGCGAAAATGACGGGAGTGAAAATCATACGTTTTGCTGTAAAAAGGATGGAATGATTCTCCATATATTCATAAAGAAGGAACGCTCAGCATATTTTAGCTATGCTAGTTCCTTGTTCTTCAAAATATGAGTCTTTGCCTTGACAAACTCTTCTTAAATTGTTTCGCAAACTCACTACGCTTGCACAGGCGGCAACTTTTGGGGGTTCCAACATTGATCCTACTGCTTGGGAAGATAAAAAGTGCAAAGGCGAATCGAGATTCCCTGCTCAGGTAAATGATGGTACCATATCTACTGATATCAGTTTTATGTATCTGGATTGTGTCTCTCACCTTGATTTCTGACTGGCTATTTGTTGTTATTTTCAACTAGGTAAGAATTCATGTTAGGAAACTCTGCAAGCCTCTGGAGGAGGATGCTTTTAGGCCAGTCTTGCATCACTATGATGGCCCTAAGTTTCGCCTTGAGCTCTCCGTGCCGAGGTTAGTTTTAATCCGACATTTTAAGAAAAAGTTTAACTAAAAAAATACCCTTAAGGCTCAATCTAATTACAAAAAAACCCAGCTAGCTTTCAAAATTATAAAAAATCCCTTGACATTTGTTTCTATTTTACAAATGGGGGGGGGGGGGTTAGTATTTCTGATGCAAATACAAATCTGAAGGAGGTGTTTGTAATACCACAAGCGTTGTTTTTGTAATTTTGAAAGATAACCGGATTTTTTGTAATTAGGCTAAACCTCAAGGGTAGTTTTTGTAATTTATCATTATAAGAAGTGATCTCTTTACCATTCTTCTGCAATGACATGGTAACTCATTACTCATAGTCTTAAATTTTATCTGGTATTGCAGACCTTGGACTTGCTAGATCTGTGTGAACAAGCCGGTGTGCAAAATGCAGTTGCTGACACTAATCTCAGCGCGGCATAACCAAATTGTAGCTGTGTACGTGTATGCTGTAGTTTTTGTGGAGCATCGGTTGAATGCTTTTCACAGATTTTCCGGGGAGCGCAAGCTTGGGAGGCAAATCTGGTTGTGCCATAAGTAGGATTGGCTTGTCTGTGGTCATCAAATAAATGTAATGGTGTTTTGTGAAGATGCAAGTAGCTTCACTATATATCTACCCTTGTAATATTTATGGACAACTTTGTAAGAAAAATGGAGGCTTGTGTGATGGCCACCTAGTGGTAGTATCAGATGTGTTTTTGTGCTGTGCAAAGGGGTTCTATCTCATAATTTTTATTTTGCATGTTTTTGGTGGATTGCTATGCATAATTTTTCTTTGTAAAAGTTCTGGTTGATTGCTACTCGGCGTGTCTTTGTTTATCTACAAATATGATTTTTGAGTGAATTGATTACATGTATTATTATATGGTGAATATAATCGTTACCAGTTGCCCAGATTTCAAACACACCAATTGATCCCTTGGGCGCCTACAGGGCTGAAAAAACAAACAAAATTATTCGATACCTGATTCGAAGTCAATTGATAGAAGCTCGTTTGAACTTGGTTCGTGAATATAACGAATTAAGATTGAACACAGTTTTTCGTTCGATAAAATATAAAATTATGCTAAAGTTCATATCGATTAGTAAAAAAAGAATATAATGTGAAAAATTATCAAACTACCTGAGCTTGGTTCGTGTTTGACTTGACTAAATTTCGTTCGATCTCAATTTGATTAATAATCAAACAAGCTCAAATATAATTTCAAATTTTGAATTTTATTTAAATAAGCTTGGACATTACTATGCTCGTCTCGACTCGATTAATTTACATCCCTTCCTATATATAAGACCCCAATAAATTGTTTACATTTTCTTTGATTAATTTGTTTTTCTTTTCTATATTATATATTCGTATGCATTCCACGATATTTACTAGTTTCCATTTTGCAAGTTAAACAAGTCAACTGAAAGCGAAATGGCGGTAAACAATTACCAGGGCTACGGCTGTGGACCGAAACATACCATGGAATCAAACAAAACAAAATTAGCTCTACCGTGTCCGCCTATACACCAAATGGAACGACTGGAACAGACCCCTGTGTTCATACGCTAACGTACGCCTCCGCTGCTCTCTCTCTCTCTCTCTCTCTCTCTCTCTCTCTCTCTCTCAATGGCTGCAGTTCCTCTTCCCCCCCTTAACTTCTCCGAGAAACTATCTCCGATTAGCTTTTGCTTCAATACCACGAATAAGCCGATAATTGGTTTTCCTGGTGGAGTTAAGCTTAAGCTGCTGAAGAGTAAAAGGAGGAGTGGGACCTTTGTTTGTCGAGCTGCTTCATCCGTTGCTATTCGCGATCTTGATGCTGATGATTTTCGACATCCTTTGGATAGACAAGTAAAATATTTGATGATTTTCTGTTGTTTTTCTCCGGAAAGTTAAATTATTATTATTTTTTATTTATTCTCGGCACTTTGAGCTATATAGATTCTCATTTTCTCTGTTTTTATGTGATTACAGAATACGTTGATTTTGAGAGCGATTCCAGGGTTAAACGAAATCGGAAAAGCTTTATTAGGTATTGGAATTCCGCTTATCATTAAGCAGTTCGTAGTTTAAAAGTAGTAGATTGTATGTACTTCGATTTGTTGGGGTTTTAGGGAGTGTTTGCAACTTACAAGCTCTAAAAAGGGAAAATTACAAAACTGGTCTTATACTAATAGTACTATAGGGCATTGCAATATTAGTCCGGTAATTTTTGAAGTTGCAATTCTAGCCCTGTGACAATTTTGCCCCTCAGCAAACACAACAATTTAATTATGTAATTGTTACGATTTGATTAATTTTTAGTTATGGTAATTTCGGTCCTATTATTCAAAATAACATACTTTGCCAAATTTGTACATATTTTTGTATTTTCATAATTATGAAATAATACATATATAACTTGTATCTCGGATTTTGGTCCGGATTCATGAGTCTAAAATTCTTCCATCATTAGGCAATACATAGTATAAATGATAAATAAATTCAACTCAAATAAATAAAATATAGGCTCTGATACTATTTTATACTCGATCTTAGGTATATTGATTATTTTGCCTATAAAAGGTATTTCGGGAATAATTGAAATATTGAAATAGCCCTCATGACCAAATTTGCACCAACTTAAAACTTATAGGACCGAATTTTCACAAATTAAAACATATGGGACCAAAATTGCATAAAAGGCAAAACATACATGACTAAAATCACAATTTCAATAGTTACATGACTATATTGCAACACCCCTATTGTAGGACTAATTTTGCATTTTTCCCCTCTAAAAAAAGTGATTCTCAGCTTTTTGATGGAAAAAAAACACTTAGAAGCTGAGAATCACTTTTTTTTTTAGAGTGTGCAAATTCTCCCTTGTAAATATAAGAAAGAACTCAGTTGCTTCTAATTGCTTAAGAATGATCGTTCTTTCAAGCTGTGCTTGAAATTCACTTCATGGATTTCCAATTAATGGAAACGATACGCCTGAAGTAAATTCCGGAGCCCCAATGAGTATTTATTTAGTTAATAAATACGTGGTTGCAGGAACTGTTGCAGAGCAAGTCATGCTTCTGGAGAATATAGGGACATCTGTTCTTGTTTCTAAAAATCAGGTTTAGAATACAACAGTTCTTATGGAGACTAGTTCTTAATGTTTTGACTTTTGAGTTTATGCTACTCTTTTCATATTGAATGTGGATGCATTACAAAAGGTTTTTTTCAATCACAAATGCTAGAAGTTCTCTTTTTCTTACTGTCTATATGTTGACTTATGATAACTTCTATGTTCCTTTGAGTTGTTTTTCAGATGGATTAAAGTGTTCTCCCCCACCTATTAATATTTATTCTTCAACTTCATCTCTGAATTATTGAAAGTTTTTAAATGTACTTATTAGGGATAATATCAAACTATTCCTGAGGTTTAACATAATAAAAATAAACCCTAGTTATCTTTTAATATCGCAGATACTTCCTTGAAGTGTTACAAGCACTCCCTCGAGGATGCAATTTGTAAAGAGAACATTAATGTCAAGGGGGTATTTGTAATTTTGAAAGATAAGTTGATGTTTTTGTAATTATACGAAACCCCAGAGATAATTTTTGTAATTAACCCTATTTATTTTTCTGATAAACTTTTTCCAATTGCAATGCCTTTCTAGATAGTTGCTTCGATGGTTAAGTTCAAAGCATTTTTTTGTTTTGAAACCTTCATGTACTCAAGTAAGTTTGGCCTGCTATAGCTCCCAGAGCTTCATGAGTTGATGATGGAGGCTGCGAGTATACTGAACATTGAGGCACCTGACTTATATTTGCGTCAAAGTCCTGTGCCCAATGCATACACTTTGGCTATCAGTGGGAAAAAGCCGTTTGTTGTTGTTCATACAAGCTTGGTGGAGCTTTTGTCAAGAAAGGAGTTGCAGGTCCTCGTTTAATCTTCTTTACAATTCCTGAAATGTAGTTCTGAGAAACATTTTGGAGCATCTAGCATTCAAATCATGTTTCCTTTTTGTATCAAATGCAGGCTGTTTTGGCTCATGAGTTGGGTCATTTGAAGTGTGACCATGGTGTATGGCTTACATTTGCTAATATTCTTACTCTTGGAGCATATTCTGTACCTGGTAAGATCTCACTTTTCATTTTTCATTTTTCATTTTTCAGATTTAGAATTAATTTTAGATTTTGTTGAAAAAATGATGTGTCTTATTGTCCTACGTAATGAGCTCAACATGTCTGATTGTTTAATCAGTCACTTTTCTTAAAAAACAAAAAAACAAGTGTTTTTTCATTTTGTTGAACTAGCAAACTATGAAGTAATAGCAAAAAAGTGTTGTCCTTCTCAGGGAGCGTTTGCAATCACTAAAAAAAGTGCTTCTCAGCTGTTAGCTGAAGCAAATGACAACTTCTGCTTCTAATTCTGTTTCATTTAATCATAATTTAAAAGCAGGGAGATGGGTGCTTTAGATTTCCGATACTGCTCCTGGTTTGACTTTTACAAACAAATAAGCACTTTTACAACTTTTTCACCAAACACTTTCAACTTCTGATTCTCAACTACTTTTACTTTTGCGACAATAAATCACTTCTTCTAAAATCTGAAGTTTTTGCAAGCACTCCCTTAGTCATCCACCCTATTTCACAAGCTCCTTGCTCACAGGCCTCGGCAGTTTGATTGCTCAGCGATTAGAAGAACAGCTCTTCCGTTGGCTCCGAGCAGCAGAACTTACTTGCGATAGGGCTGCCCTTCTCGTTGCTCGAGACCCGAAGGTAGATATCATTGAAAATAATTTTTTGCACTATGTGATCAAGTATAGTTATAATTCCTTAATAATCCTCCCATTCCCCCACAAGAGGTAGTCATCTCCGTTCTGATGAAATTAGCCGGTGGCTGCCCCTCTATGGCCGATCAATTAAATGTGGATGCTTTCTTGGAGCAAGCTCGCTCTTATGAAAAGGCGGCTTCTAGCCCCGTCGGGTGGTATATAAGGTCAGCCAAGTCATCGTGTTATGAACTTTGGTAGTAAATAAAGTTTGGGCTAATTACAAAAAGAAATCAGAGTTTTTTGAAAATTGCCCAAAAAAAAAAACCTTGAGATTTGATTTCGCCTTACATTTTCCCACTTTATAAGTAAAAAATATTTCAAAAACCTCCCTGACATTTATAAAAATTAATACAGTGACCCCCTTAAATTTCAGAGAAATCAAACTTTGAGGTTTTTTTTTTTTTTTGTAATTTTGATATATCTTTGGGCTTTTGTAATTAGCAAACCTCAGGGGTAGTTTTGTAATTAGCCCTTAATATAATGCTGGATATTTTACATTGTACGGTTGTGTTCAGGAATGCTCAAACGAGGCAACTTTCTCACCCTCTTCCGGTTCTGCGTGCACGTGAGATTGACGAATGGTCCAGAAGTTCAGAGTATCGATCTCTTCTAAAGCGTGTGAAGTGGGTCAACTCAGTGCAAAACGTTTAGCATTACATATTGGCATAGAATTTATGACAGATTTCTGAAATGTTTTGTACAGGCATAACATGAGGTTTAATTTCCAATCCCTGTTTGCTCTGCTTAAATTAGTAATTTTGCTCGCCACTTTACCTGTTTGTAGGAAACTTTTCTCCGTTATGATGCGAATAGTGGATAATTTTCCTTTTTGTGCTTTGTGCAGATGCTTGAAGAGAGGTTGAAAAGCATGGAGCTGCATTGATTGTGTTTATACTCTTCATTCGAGTAATGTGTGTTTTAAGTTATTGGAATTTTAAAGGTGAGATTACTACATAACCACAGGTTTGCCCTTGAGGTTGGGTAATTGTTAGTTAAGCTATTGAACAATGTAAAGTTAAAGGTGATATTTGTACATAATATGTTTTGAGTACTATCTTTATAGGCAAGTTCTTATTTTCCAGGGATAATTACAAAAACTACGTTTGAGGTTTAGCCTATTACATTAAACTCAGATGTCTTTCAAAATTACAAATACCCCATTAACATTTGTTTCTATTTTACAAAATTGCATCCTTTTGAAGGGGTTATTTGTAATCTTGAAAAATAATTGGAGTTTTTTGTAATTAGGCTAAACCTCATAAGTAGTATTTGGAATTATCCCTATTTCCTATTTTGATACTCCCCCAGGTGTCATACTGGAATCCAGTGCCTAAGCAATACGTTTGGTCCTTTGGATGATTTTGGTATGCAAAATTCAAATGATTGACTGAAAATTACAATGAACTTCTGGGAAACAAGTAATTTGCTTTCGGCACATCAAAATAATTTTCGCAAAAAAATCTCGGGAAACACAGGCAATCCAAAATCTTTTAGCAAATGAAGCATGACTACACTAGCTCCCTCATTTCATAAGGACTACAAAGAGCAAAGAGATCAAGAAGGCACTATGCACATTCGATTTGTGCCCACCAGAATTGCGTAAAACAACACCATCGATCACCGGACCGCAAAACACATCATCTTCTCTCTGTCTTGTTGTGTAGCTTTGAAAGCTTATTGAGGTTGGGTTTGGCCCGACACCCCTGAATGTCAACGAGTATTTCTGGGCCGATCCAGTTCCATTACTGTGGATAGTAAAATTCTGAACCGATGATCCAGCCGTAACCCCTACTGTAAAATCTCCAGAGCAAGAGTCATTTGCATCTCCCAGCATGAATTCTAAGTTATAATTGGACCCTTGGGTGAGTGCTTTTCCTGTTTGTATACCTGCAAAGATTCCTGATACGAACTCAATAGCAGCTTTGCCTTGTGGGACGAAGTTGTTTTCCGCGTTTATGTACTTTACGGTTCCCATTACTGTCCACTGCTGTAGAGCTGATTCTATCAGACTTGGTTCTGAATCTAATAAAACTCCGTTGTTGGAGAATTCGGGGAAAGCGGGTCCCAATTCGAAACCACCATTTAGCAGCAGATTACCTGTTTCGTGGATTGAACCAAACAAAGTATAAGTGTTTGCTGAGGAGAAAAGGAGATTGGCCAGAACTGAAAATGTGCGTGTTGAAGTGTTTCTTGCATGTGATGTCAATAATATTTCAGCTTCAAAATTCAGGTATAATTACAAAAACTACCCTTTAAGTTTGGCCTAATTACAGAAAAACTCAATCATCTTTCAAAATTACAAATATCCCCTTAAGGCATTAGAAACACCCACTTGAGATTTCAGATTTGTATTTTCATAGCAAATATCAGCTACTGAGGGTGTAATTACTAATTTTGAAAGATACTTTCTTTTTTAATTTTTTTTAAAGAAGATTAAATCATAAAGTTTTTTTTTTTTTGTTTGTTTTTGTAAAAACTCACAAATTTAATCAGGATTTAAAAATATTATTGTAAGCGCAGTTGTCAAGAACTCTCGACTTTTGGTAGTTTCTGTTCAAATTTTAATCCGAAATACAAGATCACTACCAGTCAACAAGACCTAATTTTCTCCTCAATGGTATCCTTATATCTACCTAATGCCTGTTTCTTGTTCTTGTTTATGTTGATTAGGCAGACTAACATAATTTCAATGAATAACAATATAGGAAACAACCATTCACTTGATTGAGTGATCCAATTCCGATCCAGAAATCAACAAAGAAATTAAAAATTAAGGACGGAAAATTTACATACCATTCTCTTGCTTGAGTGATCCAACGGTGATCAAGGAGAGATCATCGACCACCGGCCAACACGTGGAATTTTGATCTGCATCTATATTTTCACTTTGAATCACTAAGTTTATAGACTCTCCACCACCCCAGCTTCCTAGCTGGTGACCATAAACTTCCCATGCATCTATCCCATATTTACGCGTTAACGAAAATCGTGCAGAGCTATCAGGCGCTGAAACCACAAGGCTTGCATTGGAAGTGCAGTTTTGAACCCCTCTGGCCAAAGTGAAGGTCAGAAGGTACTGCATTTGCTCGCCGTTTGCCATAAACGTTTGGTTGATTTTGCCATCTTGGCCTAAGAGTATAGCGTGGCCATTTTGAGGCAGTGATAAATCAGCTCCGGCGGTTACATACTGGACTTCACCTTCAAATGTCCATCCAGGAATGGTACTGTTTTCGTCTAATGTAAAGAACGGGGAGGTGGAGTTTGCATTCCAGTT
This sequence comes from Rehmannia glutinosa, assembly GCA_016081115.2. Lineage (NCBI taxonomy): Eukaryota > Viridiplantae > Streptophyta > Magnoliopsida > Lamiales > Orobanchaceae > Rehmannia > Rehmannia glutinosa. The sequence goes on from JABTTQ020001117.1 coordinate 262,697, forward strand.
AGACGGTGGGAGTTCGAAATCTGGGTTCTGTAAAATATCTGCAAGGGAGAAAGAGAGAAATGGGTTGTTAATGAGTTAAATTGGTGGGATTAAAAGAGAAAAACGAATATTACTTTGCTTTTTTACCTGCGGAAGTAATCGCCAGCAAAAGGCATGAGATGATAAAAACTGTCTTTAGCATCATCTGATTGGGGTATGATGGAATTCTGAGAACAGAGAAGTTCTTCAGACTTTCAGAGTGCTGCATTGACTTTGTCAAATTGTGGCATTCATATACGTAACAAATTGGCTCTCTCACTTGATATATTTATTCCCACGACTCAGCAATAACGACATAGAATAAAATATTTTAGGAGTTGACTAACTCAATGGCCAATAATTTTCTGAAGATCGCCCAGCTCCTGACAAATCTGAAATAGCAGCGGCAAAAGGGTATAAATAGAGCTGTCGAATGGGCCGGACCAAACCAGTGTTAGCCCACCATGTCAAAGTGAATAATTGGGCCAGGCCGGGTCAACAGTGACATGACCGCTATTTTCAGAGCACGATCCATGAGAAACAGCTAAAATGGATGGGCCGACAATAGACCAGCCTGGTGTTTCGGGCCAAAAGACCCACTTCATTTTGGACCTCTAAAATTGCAGCTCAGGCCGGCCTTTCATCGGACCGGTCAGTATAATAATTATTCATCGGGCTAGGAGAAGATTTGGTTTTGCAGCTCTAGGTATAAATATGACTAGGAGAAGAAGATAAGGGATTGACATATAATAAAAGGCTAGTTTCTTTATTTATTAAGTTCGTTCAAGTCATTCTATACTATCTGGCATCTGCTTCTCCGGAAAAATCCAATCCAGAGATAATGATGCTCATCAGCCTCAGCCAAATTTTCATCAAAGTGGTAAATTACAGTGTTAGCAAAGTTATGAGTCTGATCTTTATAATTTCAAACTTTATCTTCAAATCTTCATCGGTCGGAAATACAAACATCAAGTATCACCACCCACCAGGCTCCATCCTGCAGTTTTCTTCAAACTCCCTTCCTTCATCCCCTTTCTCCGTTTCATCACATCCTCCCATCTTCCAGCCTCTGCATACATATTCGACAAAATAACATAAACACCATGATTCTGAGGATCCAAATCATGAATTTTCTCAACCACTCGCTCAGCAACCTCAATATTTCCATACTCCTTACAAGCACTCAACAATGCTCCCCATATTACTACATCAGGTTTCCAAACCATTCCTTTTATCAGTTCTTCAGCCTCTAAAATCCTCCCCCCTCGCCCGAGCAAATCTACCATGCAACCATAATGCTTTAAGTTGAGCTCAAATCCATAAACCCTTTTCATAGAATAAAAAATTTCACTACCATAATCCAACAATCCAGCATGACAGCATGCCGATAAAACACCCAGAAGGGTAATGTCGTTAGGCACTACATTTTCTTTCTCCAGCATTTTGAAATAACGGATAGCTTCATCGGCATATCCGTGAACAGCCAGCCCACAAATCATTGAATTCCAAGTTGCAATGTTTTTTTCTCTCAATCCATCAAAACACTGTTTTGCTTTAGCTAATGCTCCGTTTTTTGCATACATGTTTACCACTGCAGTCCCAAGAATCACATCTAATTCCATCCCTTTCTCCTCAATATACAAATGAATTTGCTCTCCCAAATCCAAGCACGCTGACTGTGCGCATGCCGACAATACAGAAGACAAAACGACTCCGTTTGGTTCAAATCCATCTGAAATCATTCCATTGAACAACTTGATTGCTTCCTCTGCTGAATCATTCTGAGCATAACCACATATAGTTGTGGTCCAAATGCTCAAATTCCTTTTACGCAATTCATCAAACACCTTCCGCGCGTCATTAAACCCACACGATACGGAATACCCCCTTATCAAACCATTCGCAACATGCAAATCATAGTCCAACCCAAATTTCAAAACGTGCGCATGCACCTGCTCACAACATTTAACCGACTTCATATTCGAACAAGCCTTGAGGACAAAAGGAAAGGTGTGTGTCCCAGGCGCAACGCCACGCCTTCGCATTTCGGTATAAAGGAGCAAACCATTAGCAGGATTCAAGCTACTGGCTTGTGCTCTAATTACAGTGTTCCACGTGAACAAATTGGGCGTAGGAGTACTGTAAAAGAGTTTTACAGCATAATTAAGGTCCCCATAGGCGGAGAGAGCACAAAAATTGAGCAAGCGGCTGGCAGCGTAGATTTCGTGAATGCGGGCGGTGATGATCATTTGGGCGTGGATTTGCTTGAGCTGGTCCATTGATTTGCATTTGTCCGCCATCAGAGAGAGGGACGCACGCTCCAATGGTGGCGGTGACGGCGGCGGCCATGGTGGTTGTTGGAGAGACAATGCGGTTATGGTACGGCGGTGGGCGAGGGAATGTCTTACAAGAAAAGCTAGTTTTGAAGGGAGCATTCCTCTTTTCTGTAGGCCTTCGCATTGCTGTATGCTCTCGAGTGAAAAAGTCCAAGTAATATGTGTCGGGCCCAATAGGCCCACTTAGTTTTTTTTTAATTAAAAAGTAGGCCTTTCAATTCTCGGATTTGTTAATGTTACTTGATTTGATCGATTTTCTTGTTACTTTTAGAATTGTTTTAGAAGTAGTTTAAATTTTAAAACAAGAGTTCATATTATACTAATACTTTAAAGTTTTTCTCTCTTACTAGTTTTCCACCCGTGCGATGCACGGAATGCATATTAAAAAAGAAATTGTTTTTTAGATTTTACGTTGTGTGAAATTTCATTAGATAGATAAAATGTAAAGCCAAATAAAAATATATTAATGAATAGAGCAATAAATCATAAGAGCATGCTAAAAAAACTCATTAGAGAAAAAACTACATTTCTCAAAATAAAAAGAGAATTTAATAATATAATTATATATTGAATAATTTCAATATATTTTGAAATTTTTCTTTAAATATAATATTGGTCGTTGACACTATACATTTACTCTCACTATCCCAAATCCGTGGGATTTGTAACTCTAGACACTTCAATATACAATTAATTGTGACCAAAATCATACTTTTATAAGAGCTCTTATATTAGACAGAGATAGATCCTGATTTTCGTTGATAGACATTGCTTAAGACACAATCAAACAAAGATGTTGTCATTGGAATTTAATATGTAATTACTTTGAAATATTTGAAAGCATTTCTATAGTGTTTTAGATGAAAGAACATGACAAATAAATTATTCGATATCCTGAGAAGGTATGTTTCAACATCCACAAATTATTCTACTAATTGAAAAACTCATAAAAAAATATTCTACAATGAGTTGCAAACAAATCTTTATCTAAATGTATTTTCTTGCTCTGTATGTCACTAATGGAAGGATCAATAACCATTAAGACGCTTGGAGATATAAATAATGAAAATCGAGGCAAATGGTAATTTTTACAATCCGTAGCGATGTGCTAATTGTAAAAATATATGTTATTCAAAATTTATACAAATAAAAACATATAAATAAAATTTACTTTAATATGTAGAAAATACCATACCGCTTGTTATATATCAGACGAATGAGAAACTAAATTCGGATAACATGCTTTTTATAGAATTTTCAATACCGCATCTTGAGGATCAATATTTTCTAGATCCGCAAATAATATGTTCCAATTTTTAACACTTTTCAAGAATATTTTTACTTTCACCCATGGATTCGGGAAAATTATGAACTTATATATTATGGATTGTTCATCTAATGTATTATTTTTATTTTTACAAAGTAGTATTTGGCTTAGATGTCTTAATGAGCATGGTAATGAAATTTTTGTTTTTCAATACATGTGATTCGATATACGTGTTAACCTTAAAAAACCGAAATCCTTAATTTTGGTTCTATGCTAATTATTAGAGTTTTTGCTAGAGAAATTTAGATTAAGAAACACAAAAGAAATTTAACATAAATATGATAGTTTGAAAACAAAAATAAGGTATATTACCCATACTAACAAGATAATATTTGAATTACATGTATGTGATTGGGATATATATGCACAAACCTAAGAAGTCGAGATATCAAAATTAAGTTATCAAGATCATTGATCTTGAATAAATTGTTTATGCAAGACGGACAGATAAGTATGCTTACTATTATATACATTTTTGTTTTTATATCTAATTTCAGTTTTTATTTCTAATTTGATTTTATATTTCATTTTTTTCCAAATAAAAATCATTGTCAGGGGAGATGTCTACTACTTGCTTACCGCCAAAGTCTACCATAGGCGGCTAATGTCAACTGATTAAAACTCCTCATCAGGTAGTAAATCATAAATAATATTTTTTTTTTCTTGTAACATACATTATTTTTCTATCAAAGAATTTCACACACACGATATTGTTTATTTGATCCTTATATGATCTTATGTTTGCGAGAAAATCCTTGAAAGCTTGATAATCTTCTAGAGGTAGCGTTGTCTCCAGCGTTCGTTTCACCTTGAAATTAGTCTACCCATCCAAGTTCATTGTCTTGCCATTACAAATTTCATTCTCATAACTGCAAGATTAAAGAAGTATATCGGCAGAAATAATTTATCCTTCTACTTTAATTATATATATCTCCAAAGTCCAACCCTAAGCTTCATCCGGGGATTACGATTTAAAGGCACAATACCTTTTATGTACATTATTGTTTTGACAATATAGAAGAATGCATTATAAAAGTGTTATTTTGCATTATAAAAATAGCATAAAAGTCTTGCATTATAAAAGACAATACAATAAAATAAAGTTGCATGTTAAAAAAATTAATTAGTTGACATACCTCTTTAACATGAAATGCGCCCTCAAAAGTAGAAGGATATGAGTTATTGACAAAATCAGGAATATTGTAGATATGGATCAACCTTAATTTGAATGACAGAACATGAGCATTATTTTTGTTGGGTTGAGATTTTTAACCAGACTGAAATAATATGGCCATGATTCTAATTTTGACTGTAATAGTTTTTTTTTTGATTTGGTGTATTTGAAAATGGTATGAACTCGTTTCAAAATACAAAAAAGGCAAATATTGTGGACTGCAAAGTAGTATTTAATCTTTGGGAGTGTGAAAGATTTTGCCTTCATATTATTTATAATGGCTGATAGTCTGGTACATGATATTCAATGTGAGATTATTTTTTATATTTTGTTATTGGAATAATGGATTGCAGCAGTTATTATATTAAATAAGTGTTTTAATTGATGATTTTGGACTGCAGTTTCAAGATGCTATTAATGAATGACAACTATTTATCTATGACAATTGAAGTTTTAATTTTGAAATCGTACACTTTCAAATTTTTAGATCTCCATTTTTAATGATTTACAAAACCAAAACCCAATTGATAAAGCTCAAAAAAAAAAAACCAATTGATAAATGGACATTTCCAATGTAGACGTGCACATTGACAATGCAAGTGTTGATATCTTCAAGACAAAATACGGCGAAATGATCTTAATGTCAAATGTTGTATCGGTTTCCAAAACAGAAAATTAATAAAATATATAACAAATAATAACAACTTTAAATTTTTTATAAGATTTCCAAAAATAGAAACTTGTTTTTGGCGGGAACTTTCTAAAATTACCACTATTCTGTTTTTATATATTATATAGATTACGCTCAACTCACGCAGATAATTATTCCAATCAAAGTATTGTTGTGCCGACATGGAAAGGCCAACTAGGATCCACTGAAATAAGGCGCCCACTAAGCTAAAATACTGGGGAAACCGATCTACAGTATGTCCGACATGTATCAAAATACAAGGACAGAAACTCTCACCCTGCTGGACCGAACTAAGAAAAAAAAATAATCGCAGCACCGTCGAGATTCAATATCCGACCTGATGGACGTATTACATAAGAATCCATGTATGTCTATCTACTATAAGGATTAATCTGAGAAAGATTACAAATCCGCTCAACCACATACTTAGCTTAATGAAGAAGATTCCCACATCTCAAAGAAAGTCAGGCAACAGATATCGTGCGATCATTCATATCCTCCAATCCCATTGATGTCTAATCATTGACATAATAAAAAGGGACAATTAAATCCGACCCGAGCTTAAGTCGGTAGATTTATGTTTTTATCATTTTAGCATTTCTTTTTATCACTCTCATTATTTTGATTGACACACCGGAAATACGGATGATTGACAAATATATAACATTTGTCAAATTGATTTTCAAGCACTAGTGAACTTTTAATATAGTAAGTATTACGCACTTGTCAATCATATGCAATGCAAGGTGGAATAAGAGATAAAAAATAGAAATAATGGAATCCAAGCTCAACTGCCAGAATGCATTTGAAAACAAGGACGGCACACATTACAAAGGCCAACAAAACAGAGAACTCCTCTTGCAACTTACGAACTACCGTCACAGTACGGTGAAAAAGAGGCAAAAATGTTTTTTTAGTCCACTAAGTGGACGACTTGAGAGATTTAGTCCACACTTTTAAAAAAATTTGACATCAGTCCACTAAGTGTCAAAAATTCGGACATTTAGTCCAGTCACCTGCTATTGCAGGTAACAATCCTATGTGGAATTTTTTTTCTTTTTGCTTTTTTTTTTAGCCTTAAAGTATGAATTGTTTTTGTTGATAGGGAATATTATGTGGCATTTTGGAGGGAAATATATTATTTTCAATTTAAATTAGATAACAAAATTATAAAATTTATTATGAATAAAATAAAAATATTTTACATAAAATATTTAAATTATTTGTTAATTTGAAAAATAAAAAATAATTTTAGAAATTCCATTAAAACAAAAATAATGTTAATAAAATTTAAGATATTTTAATTGGAGAAATGTATTCGAAATTATAAAATATAAAATTATTTATATCGTATGTTTAAATTATAAAATATTTAATTGTATAAATAATATTTTATATTTATAATTAAAGAGTAATAATTAAATTGTTTTTTATACAATTTTTTAAAATTTAAATATATTTTATGCATTTTTTTTGTAATTAAATAGTTTTTTGTACAGTTTTTTAAAATTTACATATTTTTTTATAATGTTTTTTTTTTGTAATTCAATAGTTTTTTATACAGCTTTTTTTAAAAAATTTCTTGAAAAATAAGATTAAAATTAAAATATTTTTTATGTAGTTTTTTGTAATTAAATAGTGTTTTGTACAGGTTTTTAAACTTTACATAGTTTTTATACTTTTTTTTTGTAATTCAATAGTTTTTTATACAACTTTTTTAAAAGAATTCTTGAAAATAAGAATAATGTTAAAATAAATTAAAATATATTCAAAATTAAAATAAATTATTTTCATTTTTTATGTTCAAAGAGTAATAATTAAATAGTTTTTATTTTTCTTTTTACCATAGAATATTTTATTTTTAGATGAATTAAATAATTTTTCTATATTTTAAGTCTAATATTTAAAAAATACTAATATTAAGAAGTAATTTAAACTTATGATATAAATAATTTTTCTTATGTTATAATTTCGGATATATTTATCCAATTAAAGTATTTAAATTTTATTAACATTATTCTTATATTTCATCGACTTATTTTTTAAAAAAAATTATTTTGTGTTTTTCAACTAATAAAAAATTTAAATATATTCTATAAATTATTTTCATTTTATTCATAATGAATATTTTTTTTATCTAATTTACATTGAATATAATATTTTTCCCTCCAAAATGCCACATAATATGCCACATCAACAAAATTAATTCATATTTTGAGGCAAGAAAAATAGAAAAAAAGAAAAAAATCCACATATGATTGCAGTCAAGATTACCGCACGATAGCGGTCATTTGACTAAATGTCCAATTTTTTCCAAAAAGTGGACCAATTTCAAAATGTTTTAAAAATGCGATTTAAATCTTCAAGTCGCCCACTTAGTGAATTTAAAAAAACATTTTTGCCTGAAAAAGACTAATTTCACAATCCTCTTTATCACCGTTAACTTGACCCAACAACTCAAGCGGGACCCACTTGGAGACCCGAATTGTTTCCTAACCTGATGTCCTTCTAATTAACGTCACCGTTTCTCGTACTCCCTCGAGATTCGAGAACACTTGGATAAACCCGTCACCCCGACTCTCAAATTTCCACACAGTCACTCGCTTGGGTTTAGAGTGATATTTTGAAGGATCGGAAAATGCCTGGACTGAGGGCACCTTCTGATTACAAGCAAGAGCCTCCGCGCCACCCTGCTCTCGTAATCAACTCCAAGGTTCGCCGATTTTCGAACTACATAAGCTTGGTTCGCTCGCTTTTTGATGATTTACGGAGTTGTATTTTCTGGAATTTTATCTGATATATTGCGATCGTAATTTTTTCCTTTTCCTTTTCGTTTATCAGATATTATAATATTCCTTTGCGTCATTTAGTATGCATAGATTCAATTCCTGGACTTCTTTTTTCCGTTTTATGTAGATTTTTGGGTTATTGTGATTTAGCGTGCTAAGGGTAATGAACAAACACTTCATTTTATGGCAGACGGCTATTTTCATGATCCATTTTCTAAGGTTATGTTTGTTTAGTGATTGAGGTAATTGGGGGAAGTTTATGAGGGAAGAGAGGTTTGACGTGATGTATTGAGAAATGTGTATTAGTATAGAAATGCATTGGGAAACGTAATGTATGTTTGGTTGGTGATTGGTGAAGAAATTTGGAAGAAAATGTTTCTGGGGGAAGCTAAACAAACATCCCCTAAGATTATGTGGTATGATTAAGCTCGCAAATGTGTAAGAATGATGCATTTTTTAATAAAAAAAAGTTATTTGAGAAGAGAATACAAGTATTCTGAAAGCATTTCTGAAGATTTTTTCACAAAAAGGTCTCGGTTTAAAATGATTGGTCCATTTTGATGATTTTGTTTGTCTGCAAATCTGGATTTAGTTTATTTTGTACCATTTTGTTGATTTTGTACCAATAGACAAAAGAAATAAATCCATGCCCTCATTCTTGGTTCAGGAACCTTTCAATGCGGAGCCACGCCGTTCAGATTTAGTTTCTTCTTATGTCACACCAGTGGAGTTCTTCTACAAGAGGAACCATGGACCAATTCCGGTAGTGGACGATATAGACAAGTATGTAACCTTTACCTTGTTCTAACTACGTATTTTCTACTTCTTAGTATGAAGCATTTGGTTTTAGCTTATGTAATCTATTTGGCTGACCAGATACAGTGTTTCTATCACTGGTACATTAGGACACACCAAGGAGCTATTCATGAAAGATATCTGGTGAGTGAATAATCTGTTTGTGTTATGATGCCATCTATACCATATCCTGCGAGACACCTTATTTTGGCTTATGAATAACAGGAAGCTTCCAAAATATACTGTCACTGCCACTTTACAGGTACAATTTTTATTTTGTTATTAATTTGTTTTAGTGAATTTGAGTCTTTCTTATCTGCCTTTATTGCGTGTCTGTTCAGAGATGGTTTAATGGACTGGCAACCAGGACTCACAAGGACTAACAAGGACTATGTTTTATTCTTTTTTTTGGTCATCTGACATCTATAAACATTTGTAGTTGTAAAGGTCAATCATAGCACAAATAATTTTGCCATGTTCCATACAAAGCTAGTATATGTTATTTTATTATTCTATCGAAATAAAGAAAATGAGTACTACGAATTGCAGGTTTGAAGTAAACAAAAAGAACAATGAGTTATACATAATTAATACCCCATCCATTCACCTTTGAATCCATATTTACCCTGGCAATTGATTTACATGAGAGTTGGAAAAGACGGAAAGTAAAAGTTTAGATATCTTCGCATCTTAATCTTAAGCACTGTTCTAAAAGATCCCCCTAGCTCCGATTAGTCCCCGCCTAGGCGCTAGGCTCCCCTTGTCCGCCTACGTTATTTTTCCAATTAGGTCTTGTCTAACCCCGCTGAGGTCCCGTCTAACCCCGCCCAGGCTCCGCCTAGACGCTAGGCCCCAGTCTGCCGCCCGACTAGCGCATAGCGATTTTTAGAATACTGATCTTAAGTAATGGGTGAAAGTTAATGTTATCAAATCACTATTTTAAGCTCAAGGTTAAACCATTTTATGGCATTGGAGTATTACTACGGCCATTCAATTATTGACAGAAGGAGCATATGGTTGTGCTTTATTGCTTTCATAATATATGATTTTCAAACAATTTTCTCTTTGCAATTTCATAGAGAAGTTTTTTCTGAAAGCTGATTCTACCCATGTTGCTTTCATTCTTATTTGCTGCTTTTACCTGCTTAAGAACATTGAGATTATTCTGAAGTTACTTCATGCTACTATGAGAATCATATACCTATTGTGAGCGATATGATAAAATAGAAGATTGTAACTATGAACAAGTATATCCGTGAGACCTAACAGGATGTAGAATTCTTATTTACCTTAATCGCATTATTGTAGTTATAGTAGTTTTTGCTGGGTTCACTAGTTAAACAAGAGTGAAAAATTGTCAGGGCAAAAAAAAATTTACTTAACTTCCAATGCTCTTAGCGTTGTATAAAGATGGTACAACTAGTTCATAATATTTGGCATTGGTGTCCCTTAAGGCTATGAAATCGTCCTGTTACCATATATTGAAGGAGTAAGCAGTTTCTCCTTGCTCCGACATGCCTCCACCATGAATAAAAATATTCTATTGCTTTAGTTTCCTTCTTCTCTTCTCTACAGATGATATTTTGATCGAATTTGTGTGATCCCCAGTGTGCTGGCAATAGAAGGACTGCCATGAGCAAAACTCGAAAGGTAAAAGGAGTTGGATGGGACGTTGCTGCGATAGGAAATGGTTAGTCTATGCAAATATCAATCGCGTTTTAATTCTATTAGTTTTTCCAATTTTTATTTTCCAATTTGATGGATCGACCTATATTATTCCTGTGATTTATCCTCTCAAATATACTGTTCTTTGGGTGCCACACCAGAATCAGGATCTAGGGTTGATTAAGCTTTAGTGACTAGATGAGAAGATAAATGAACTGTTTAGGGAAAGAACTTGTTTCCCATAATTCTACAACTGAGATTGATCTTTTCTTTGTGGCTGTGGGGCATTGTTTTCCCTGTGGTATTTATGACTTCCATTTTAGATGGGTCACTTTATGGAGTATTTAAGATCAAAGGAGAGTTAAGTTTATGCCACGGACAGAAATATAATTGCTTGTTGTGCCACTTCCAAATCTGCTTTCTCGTGAATACCCATCATAACTTTCAGAAAGAAATGTGGATCACTTGTTGGATCTCAAGCTTTTATAATTTTTCTGAAATTATAATTCTTATAGAACCAACTTTGGCAAGATGAGTAAGGATTTTTAATATTTGAGACATTTGGAATCCGTTTGGAGTTCAGTACAAAGTGAATTCACTTTAGAACTGTTGAAGAGCTGTTGCTTGGTTTTTTCGATTCTGAATTACTGACATGTCTATTATGCTTTGTGGATAAAAATATTGGATAGTTTATCTACTATGCATGTCTTAGGAAGTGTTTCTCCCTCATCTTTCTTGGATAATAGATTTAAATGCATATAGCTATATAAGATCATAAATTCATTTGATGATCTTGCATAAACATACATCTGCAATCCCAGATTATGTAGACTAGATTATCGTTGAATATGACCAATTACAAAAATGTGTAATTTTTTTCTACAATTATGGTGTACTTCGCAACTGTTATTATGCCCCAGAATATAATTAGAAGGGAAATTGTTAGAATAAACTGATTACTCTTTTCTTCTCCCGATGCTGTGTAGGATTTCACTATATAATATGAGAAAAGTTTCTTCAGTTATCCAAGTTTAATGTTTTGATTCTTTCAAAAAAAAAAAAAAAAGGTTTGATGTTTTGATTGCATATCTTTGTGCATGTCACTGCAGCTGTTTGGGGTGGGGCCAAATTAGCAGATGTTCTTGAGCTTGTTGGAATTACTAAGTGCTCTCGTATAACACCATCTGGAGGAAAACATGTAGAATTTGTAAGCATTGACAAGTGTAAGGTAATTACCTGTGCCTTTTGCTTGTCATATTATTTTTCCTATCATGTAGAGCGAGAAGTTCACCTGACATCAGCCGTTATTATTACAGGAGGAGAATGGAGGCCCTTACAAAGCGTCAATTCCGTTAATTCAGGCAACAAACCCAGAGGCTGATGTTTTGCTGGCTTATGAGATGAATGGAGAGGTATTCTACAAACACCCCCCCAAGCCCCAACTCCTGTGAAGAACATGTGACATAATGGCTTGGTGGATTGCAGCAATAATCATGTGCATATAGATCTTATGCATTGCATATCCAATTTCTAGTCTTTACCTTACCTTTTATGACATTTGTTTGTTGGAACAAGGAACAAAATTCATGTTGTCATTTTTTTAGTAGTTTCGGTTTGCTATACATTCGTTCATGTAGACTAGACAGGGAGGGAGGGTCTTGCTTGGTCTCCTGTAAACTGAGGGTTGCAATGTGTATAGACATGAAACTCTCTAAAATAAACCAAAAAAAGGTACCTCTTTGCTTATACAATTTTATAGTGTTATCACCATGAGCTTCTCAATATGTGATTCATGTTAGTAGCTCCTTTCCGCACATTAGGCACAGAGTGGTGGTGCGTCACATATATACCCTAAAAGAGGACAGATAGAAGGATGCAGTATCACCTCTTGTTTCCACTCTATGCCTGTGGAGAGATGCTACATGACTTTCTTTAATTCTACTATTTTGAAGTTCAAATGTTTAATCAACAATTCACATGGTGTTGATGGAAATTGCCTCTGATTTTTTTTTTTTTTGGGGGTCAGTGCTATATTCATCCTTTTATCCTGTTCTTTTAGTTTGGAGCTGAGTAAGGGGTTTCATGACACATAAATCCAACAATTCTTTTACAAACTGTGTAAAGGGTGTTGGAAATATCTGCATACGGAATACCTTGTGAATTCTTGTTATATGTCTCATGATGTTATATGTCTTTGGAATAACTTTGCTCAATTCTATACCTTCCACTAGGTTTGAAGTTAGCGATTTGTTTCCCCACTGATAGCCCAATACAATATGTTTCTGTGCAAAGACTCTTAACAGGGATCATGGATATCCATTGCGCGTGATTGTCCCTGGTGTTATTGGTGCTCGATCTGTCAAATGGCTTGACTCCATCAACATCATTGTAGAAGAATGCCAGGTATAGAACTGTCTATGCCTGTGCTCTCGAACAGTCACTTCATAACTTTATGAACATATACTGGTGTTCTGCAGGGATTTTTTATGCAAAAGGATTATAAAATGTTTCCACCATCAGTGGATTGGGATAATATCAATTGGTCTACTAGGCGGCCACAGATGGATTTTCCTGTTCAGGTATTATTACTTAATGTGGTTTTTATCAATGGGCTGTAATTGATAAGAGGAATTATCAGGAGAAGCCACTCTAGTAAGTGTAATCTTGTGCAATTTTAATATTAATTGCTGGATTAGATATTTTTTAAGTATTCTCATTATCAGGAGAAACTGGACTGTAGTAACTGTGATCTGTGCAATTTTAATAATGATTTCTTCATTGATCTTTTTAAAAATTCCCTTGCCTCTTTGACTACATTTTCGAGATTGATTATCTGATTTTCCGGCTTTAAGTTGGCAAGAAAAATCTTAGTTAAATGACTTTATTGCAGTCATGAAATATGCGATATCTGAATCTTAGGAAACTGCTGTCAGCGTATGCGTAGTTTATTTTTTTCATAGGTTGTTTTAAGATAATGACGAGTGAGTGTTGGATTTGTGCTGCTTGCAGTGTGCAATTTGTTCTCTGGATGACGTAAACATGGTAAAGCCTGGAAAGGTCAGTATAGCCTTTCTTTATTCTATTATGCTTAGGCTACTTGTGCACTTAAATTAGATTGATGTAATGCATTTTGTTTTTTGAATAACTAAGTTTTATAAACCCATTTTGTGAGCAATTGACATGTACAGTAATAAGGTACTTCCTTCTGCAACCTCAGTTCAACTTTTGAGGGACAAAAGGTTTTGAAATCAACCACTTAAAATAGGCTGATTATCCAGCTGCTTCAGAACTGTTTCAGTGAAGCTTCTCTCTTTTTTCTTTCTTTTCGGATTCAGTCAATATTTAATGCATAAAAGAGTATAATCCAGATCAATTTGGTGAAGATTGCACTTAAAGATTGAGATACCATAAGCATTTTAACTGGTAAAGTAATCGAAATAGTTCAGTTGCCTCTGTGGCTTGTACTCTATATTGTTGTAATTTCTTCACGCATTCGGACCATTTATTGTGATGGCTATTTGTGTTATCCATACTCTGGACCTGTACCTAATCTGGAATTCTGAATTTAGACTTTAATATAAAAGATGGAATGTGACAGAGCATGAATCTTTGTTGCTTCTCTCTTTGTAGCTGATTTGCTTGATCTATACTCTATGTCCTAGCATTAAATCCCTGTAAAATAAACTTTCTGTGAATTATTAGATACCTATCAAGGGTTACGCGGTGTCAGGAGGTGGGCGAGGCATAGAAAGAGTAGATGTATCTATCGATGGTGGCAAAACATGGGTGGAAGCCTCCAAATCACAGAAAGCTGGCATCCCATACATTTCTGATTCTGAAAGTAGCGATAAATGGGCATGGGTCCTTTTTGAGGCCGAAGCTGACATCCCTCAGAGCACTCAGATAGTTGCCAAAGCAGTAAGTTACATATTGTTTGTACAAATATATTCATTGTACATCTATGATGTTCCAAGTATATAAATATGGGCTAATTATAAAAAGTACCCCTGAGGTTTGACCTATTACCGAAAACCCCAGCTAATTTTAGAAATTACAAACACTACCCTTGAGTTTTGATTCCTTCTTACATTTTACCCAAACTGTTAGTTGTCCTAACGGAATCGGCTGACGTCATCAAAAATTGACTTGAAAATCCGAGAATGTCCTTACGGTACTCTTAAAAAAAATGTAACTTACAAACTTTGAAGAAAATAAAAGTTAGCTAATTTTGTTTGTAAATAGGTAAAACCTCGGGGATTATTCTCCCTATATATAATAATAATATAAAGATAGCTCTAGTTGTTTTCTAAACCTTAGTAGTTTGACTTGGTTATGGAAAAACCTAGACTTGTACTGCAACATATTTTACTTTGATAATGTATAACTTTGTCTAAAATAAGAAATGAATATGTTTGAAAAAAGTGGGGGTCGTACAATGATGAGAAATTAGAGAAACACGCTTAAAATGTTTCGACGTTACATAGGAGACCTTTAGATTCACCATAGGAAATTCACTCACTCAAATCAAGAAAGGAAGGGGAAGACTTAAAAAAAATTGAAAAGAAACTATTAAAAAAGACATGTATATCTAGATATAATATAAAATATGGCATTTGACCATATACGATGGCGTGATATGATCCATTTAGCCGACCCCACATAGTGTGAAAAAGGCTTAGTTTGTTGTTGTTGTATGTATTAACTTAGTGTTGGTCCGGTTACTTCCAGGTGGATATAGCCGGAAATGTCCAACCTGAAAATGTAGAAGTCATTTGGAACTTGAGGGGCATACTAAACACCTCATGGCACCGGGTTCATGTTCGGATTGGTCACTCAAATCTATAGGTAAAGTAATAAGCCTTACCACCTTTGTCACAGTTTCTTATGCTACTCTTGCAGTTAAATTCCCAAAAATGTAACTAGTGCTTTGAGAAGGGTGGCTTGATTGTTCACGCTGTGTATGGAAAATAAAATTGGTACAAAGGAAATTTGCTTTTCTTTGCAACTGTGGCATAAGTTTCTGTTTTAATTTTGGCTTACTTTGGTTGAGATAATGTTTTGTCATAACATCACTCATCATCTGTAGTATGTGGTTTAATTTAACTGTGCTTTATTTATTTTTTATTTTTTATTTTATGTTTTATGTTTTATCTTTTGCTAGCACATTACAAGTTCTCGTGTCCATGTTCTAAGGTTCTAGTGGATAAGATTGTCTTATTCAATCTTTCTTTCTTTTCTGTGGGTGTACTTGCTCTAGGGGCCTTGGTTTGGCCTTTGGATTTATTGAAAATGTTAGTGGTGATTCTGCTACTTGTCTAATAATTAATCATATTAATATGATTTGACATTGCCTGGACAAAATTTTTTTTTGCAATATTACCTTTTTGTGGGTGCCTTGGTCTGACCTTTGGATTTATTTAAAATTTTACTGGCAGTTTTGCTAGTGTCTAAATAATCATTTTGTCTTGACAAAAAATTGCAATATTACATGTTTCAAAAGGTGACAATTAAATCGAGAGAGTATGTGCTAATCATTCATAATTGTGCTTTGTTTTTACTTTTTAGGGATATTTAGAGAAATTACCTTGAGTTTAGCCTAATTACAAAAAATTTCCTGTTAATTTTTCAAAATTACAAATACTCCCTTGAGGTTGTATTTACCTAACAATTATCCCCTCCTGAAGCCTCTAGAGTCTAGAGTATGCAATTTTGTAAGCTAAGAACAAATGTTATGGGGTGTGTGTAATTTTAAAAGATAATTGTTTTTTTTTTGGTTAATTAGGTCTGGATAGTTTTTTGTAATTAACCCTAGTTTTAATGTTAATCATTCTGCTATTATAATATTTTTTAGTTTTTGAATTTCTATCTCAACCATATATATAATTTTTATAATTTTCTTTTTTTTTTTGGGTGGGTGGGGTGGGTGGGGCCGTGTTCGGCGGGTGTCTTTTTGCACTGATTGGGAAATGGACATAATAGGGTCGAAATGTGTAGATGTTTGAGGTCGGCCAACCAAACAAAACATCATGAAATACTACCAGTTTTGGTAATTAATTTCCAGGCCTACATGACTGCTACCCTCCACGTCTTTCTTTCCATCTCATCTGTATAGTTTTGTTAACATGCGCTTGTGGTCCTTGGAATCTGTTATACGACCCCAGACGTTGGATCGTTGATCAATTACTACCTTTGTCTCCTTCGTAGTCATTATACCAGGAGGGTAAGATTCTCGAAGACATCCAATTTTGGTATTTTCTTTGATTATTTTTTTAAATAAAAATTATCTTCGTTTTTAAAATATGTTTAACAAAATATAAAGGTTTGTTTAATTGATGATTGGGGATTTCGGGGGAAGTGTTTGGAGTAAACAGTAATATAATGTATTGGAAGATGTGTGTATAATTAAAATTTGCGTGTTTGGTTTTGTTTTAGGAGAAGAAATTATGAATGGGGGATTGTAAACAAATTTAAACTATGTTTTATTGTTATAGTCGTTAACGTGGCTGCTTGCCCATCCATTGTTTTGGCCTTTTAATAATCATTTTGTTGGATATATTAATATTGGCTACGTAAATTCATCGTGGTTTGTGTAGCATTGCACCCAATAATCTGATTTAAAATATATAGGATACATCATCGTGTTAAAAATCTCAATTATCACTTCTATAAGTAATGGGAATGTGAGGATGGAAGAATGTGTCAAATACTTGCTAGTCATAGAATATTATTCCCCTCATCGAATCAAATTCGAATAAGTTGTAAGTTATGAAATTAAAGTTATCTAAGTTTAGGTAAGATAAATATGTGTATGATTCCAATTTTATCCCATTTATGTATAAAAAACCTAGGGGTTGTTTTCATAGTCTCTTTTTTCAGTAATTTTCCTTATTTAAGAAATAGTGCTTTTTTCCTATCAATTATCAATTGATGATGCGTGGGAATCTAGCCTCTATAAATATGACAAAACTAATAAAAGTAAGCTAATTACTACCCAATAATTGTTATATACTTTCTTGAACCATCTCTAGACCTATACATATTTTAAGTACCATAAGATTAAACAATGACAATTGGCCAGCACGCCTAAATTAGTTGTTGACTTCGTCCAATCATTCCCATGTTGAAACCCAACTGATTAGAATGGGTCTAGTGCCAAAAAAACTTATTTATTCTTATTATTAGTCTAAATGATATCTCCCATGCCTAAGCCCACTTGTTAATAGTATTACCTTCATGTTCTTGGGAAAGACTAGCGAAAGTCGTCTTAATTTTCTTTTTTTTTTTTTTGAGGAAGGTCTTAATTTTCTTTTAAAGTGAAGCCATAAACTTGAATCTTTTTTAGGTTTGTACACTTAGAGCTTGCATCATAACTTATTGTCTTTTAGTTATTTTAAGGGTATGGAAATATTTTAGTCCGATTTCACCGTCAAATGCTATAAATTCATACCATAGTGAGAAATAATTTGGTATATTAATTAGAATTTTTTTTTTTTTGAAAGCAGTAATTAGAAGTTATAACACGTTAGTTGGTGATACAATATCACTATTCCTTTACGATAAATTAACACAGTTTGTAACATCTATTTTAATTTTATTATGCATTTTGTATTTATATATCACAATTCACTTCATTTGATGTGCGTATAAATAGCGTTAAATGTATACCTAATTATTTTAGATATTTAATAAATTTATAATATAATTTATAATATTAAATTAAAATAGCATATCTGAGGTGACAAAGAAGAAGGATTCGGTGTGGGCGGCTTTATCAGAAACTAAAATAATAGGTTATATTATGAATATCGCTGAATGATGAGCCTCGATGACTGGAAAATGCGACCGAGTTTCCATAAACACGTGCTCAATTACGCTATTCTTTTTTAATCGAATTTCCATCTCTAGTTATATTATTTTCCTAATCCGGGGTAAGATTAAAGAACTGCTGATCAATCTCATATAGTTTTTCATATAGTTTTGCCGCAAACGACTGACCAAGTAGGAATATATTATTCCTACTTTTTCTCAAAAAAAAAAAAAATAGGAATATAAATGTATCGAGTGGAATCGAATATAATATTATTCAAATTTGCATTGTTGGAATTGTAATCCGACAACTAAATTTGTAATTTATTTTGGTTTGATTATTAATCAAAATAGTTTTGGTCCAATCGAACACAAAATCGAGCTTCAATATGTTAATATTTTTGCACATATTTTATTATCTTTTCACCATAATCGATGTTTGGTTCGTTATGTTAACGAATTGAGCTTTTAAGAGTAGATTTTGATTGTAATATGGTTCGTTTTTTAAGTCATACAAACAAATTGTGTTTCTTCGTTCTCCCCCAAACTCTCCCTCTCTCCTCATGACTCATCATACACACGTCCCAATATCACCTGACTCTCTCTCTCTCTCTCTCTCAATAAAGATTCAACTTTCAAATATTCGCACCCAACAATCCAATATTGGTGTTATATTTAATCCAAATTCATAAAATCAGATGCAAGAAAACGATGGCCACATTATTATTCATGTCTGTCCTCCTAATACTTTCCTTCCTGTCCTTGCTTCTAATTCTCTACACACTCATCCAATCCAAAATCAGGCCGGCCCGAAAAGTCCTAAATCCAGGCCCAACTTCATATCCAATAATAGGATGCTTAATTTCTTTCTACAAGAATCGCCGCCGTCTATTAGACTGGTACACTGACATGCTATCTGTGTCGTCGTCGCAGACAATCATTATCTCCAGATTCGGTGCTCGAAGGACCATCGTAACAGCCAACCCACAAAACGTAGAGTACATCCTAAAAACAAACTTCACCAACTTTCCAAAAGGAAAGCCTTTTACAGAAATTCTCGGGGATTTTCTCGGCAACGGGATTTTCAACGTGGATGGTGATTTATGGTACGCCCAGCGCAAGTTAGTCATCCACCATTTTAATGCTAAGTCTTTGAAAGATTCGTACGTAGACAATATATTGAAAGAGGAGGTGGAGAAGAAGCTTCTGCCGGTGCTGGAATCAGCTGCGGCCGAGTGTAAAATTTTAGACCTGCAAGATTTGTTGAGAAGGCTTGCCTTTGACTTGGTGTGTAAAGTTTCCTTAGGGTACGATCCTTGCTGCTTGGAGTACAACTCCTTGGATAAAACGCATCCAATTGTGGAAGCATTTGATTTGGCCTCAGAAATGTGTGCGAGAAGAAATGCAGCTCCATTGTCAGCCACGTGGAAGTTTAAGCGGTTTCTCGATCTTGGATCGGAGAAAAGGCTTAGAGAGGCCATTAAAATAATCCATTTATTCATAAATGAAATAATTCGAGGCAGGATAGGATTAATTAATCAATCACGGGAGGAAAAATCGGATCTTCTGTCGAAAATGGTGTTGGAAGGGGAAGAAGACGGGATTATGAGGGATACGATGATAAGCTTCATTATGGCGGGAAGGGATACGACGTCGTCAGCCATGACTTGGCTTTTCTATTTGCTTTCTTGCCACCCTGATGTAGAAAATGAGGTGGTTAAAGAGATAAAGGTTTTTGAAGATGAAGATTTGTTAAAGTATGAGTCATTGAAAGAATTGAGGTGGTTAAAGGCTTGTATTTGTGAGTCCATGAGGCTTTTCCCGCCGGTTGCATGGGATTCCAAACACGCCGTTGATAATGATTTTTGCGGATGGGACTCGGGTTCGGGCCGGGGATCGGGTTACTTATTTCCCGTATGGTATGGGGAGGATGAAGGATTTGTGGGGGGAGGACCGGTTTGAATTTACACCGGGTAGATGGATTTCTGAGATGGAAGATGGTAGAATTAAGGCGTTAAAGAATGTTGGGCCGTACAAGTTTCCAGTATTTCAAGCCGGTCCAAGAGCGTGCCTAGGGAAAGAAATGGCTTTCGTTCAGATGAAGTATGTAGTGGCTTCAATCTTGAAGCGGTTCGTAATTAGACCGGTGACGGCAGACAGGCCGGTGTTTGTGCCCCTTCTCACGGCTCACATGGCCAGAGGTTTTAAGGTGTTAGTTCAAAGAAGATAATAACATGCAATATATACATATTAACATAAATGTAAAGGAATTTCACTACGGTGAAAAGAGCAGCAATTTCGAATTTTCGATCATGACATATCAATACAACAGTTCGGTTGGTTCAATTTTCATTCTTTATTTTTTAGTTTTCTTTTCGGACCGACTCATGAGTTCTGGAAAAGGTGTGGAGGGCGAGGATTGTGGCACGTGGCAACAAGTGGGCAAATTGATGATTGATCACTTGAAGTCAAACGAGTGGAACTAATATTATTTTATCAATTAAACATACATTTAAGCCATGTGCGGCCGCAAGACTTGGCCAGACAGGGTGCTTTAGTGATATTTTAGATACTCCATTACAATTTTATATTATATATTTTTGTAAGTGTGCATGATAAATACATATATGTACTTTAAAATTGAAAATTACAAAAATAAATTCAAACTATAGTACATCAAAAGATATGCCATGCTTTTCACTTTGTATCAAATAAGCAAGAGTTTTTTTTTCTCTGTAATCTTTTATGAAGCACCAAAAGACGTTTTTGCAGTGTTGTAAAATAGGCATAGGCGGCCGCTTAGGCCCCCTAGCCCAATCCGATTTTGCCAAAATAAGTTGAAAAAATTGTTTTGGCGAAAATTGGCCTAGGAGGCACCAAATTGGAGCTAGGCGCTTACCTAAGCGGCCAATTAAATCGTGCCTAGGCGCCCGCCTAGACGGAAAAAAATCGGCCAAAAATTGGTAAAAAAATGGAAAAAAGGAAAAATAGTGTTGTTTCTAAGCAGGTGCCTAGACGCGTTGGGCACTAGGCTGCCGCCCGATTAACGCCTAGCGTTTCTGCAACAATGCGTTTTTGTCTCCTCAAAGTCGTGTGATCAAAATCTGTGAGAGCACTGTAGGGTATTTGGATTTCCAGGTCAAATTCAATTAGGTCAACTAAGGGTAAATGTTAAAGACACAATCAAACCTCATAGGCACTTTTTTGTACTTTTGAAAATTAGTTGAGTTTTGGGTAATTAACCCAAACCTCAGGGTACTTTTTTTTCTAATTAGCCCTAAAACTTATACAGGTGGTATGAACTGGTTCGGCATCTCATGATTAGAACATGAAAATGTTACTTATAAATCTCATGATTGGACTTAGGTTCGATGACTGCACTATAATTTGCACGAGGTGATGTAAGCAGTGATGTTATACAATTCAATCAAACTTGTGAGTGGTACTTACAATGATAAGCTACCAAATTGCTGGTTCCACTTCTCATACGTACCGAGTTCATTGAGTGAAACTGAGGGCCTCACCTCTTGTAATGCCTTCTCAAAGTCCTGGAAAGAAGGGTCAAAATGAAATCGAGAATTAACAAACTTCATCAGTCGTGCATATGAAAGCGAAGAAATTTTCAAACTCGACTAGACTTTTCACAACTATTTTTATTTCAGCATGAGGGAGATTACCTGAAGATTTACTGCTCTCATATCCTCCTTTTTCAGCTTAGTAATCTCAATTCCCTGTTTTAGAGCCTCTCTAAGTGGACCCATTGAAGCATCTTTCACCAAATTCTGCATATCAGATCCCGAGTACCCTAAAAAACAAGCAAAAAATAAGGATTTTCAATGAATTACACTACAATAAAGAGAAGTACTAGCAGGTATTATAAATTGCAGAAAAAGCTGCTTGTTTAGTTATTAATTCTTTGGGATAATTCCAAAAAGTACCCCTTAGCCAAATTACAAAAAACTCCAGTTATCTTTTATGAAATACCCTCCTGAGGATGCATTGAGGGCGCAAATTGCAAGATAACAACAAATGTCGAAGGGCTATTTGTAAATTTAAAAGATAACTGGGTTTTTCTGTAATCAGACTAAACCTCAGGGTTAGTTTTTGTACTTAACCATAATTCTTTAAAGCAGCTACCTTCAGTTATTTTGCAAATAGTATCAGTGTCTTCATCCGAAAGGTTAAACAAACCATCTTTCTCCAGCAGGTTCTTTATGATCCAGGCTCTAGCTTCTGCGCATTAAATTCAAATTATTAAAGTTAAAGGAAAGAGAATTCCAATAGGCTTAATAGATGATTCTAACTTGGACCTGAAGTGGGAAGTGGAATATAGAGTCTCTTTGTGAGTCGTCGTCTTGCAGCCTCGTCAAGTTCTTGAGGTCTATTAGTTGCACCTGTTTCAAGAAACATATAGTAAAAAATAAACTGGTTTTGTGAGAGGACCCATATATCTGAAGAGTTTTTGGCTATTATCAGCTGAATTCGAAAAATCAACCACAACATTAATAATGTTGTTCAAAATCATGTTTGTTGCAATTAGATTACTAAGTCATAGATCAGTAACTAAAATTGCTTCTACTGCAACATGTCTAGGCAAAAAACTTTGCAGATAACCAGTTCAGCAATGACCTATTAATAGAATTTGCTCGTTCCCAGTGTCAAAGCCTTCCATTTCAATGAGGAATTGTGTCTTGAGTCGCCTACTGGATTCATGTTCACCTTCTGACTTCCGCTGCAACAAATATTGAATTGCTCAATGGTTTCTCATTTTGCCAGTAGGAATTAGTAATTAAGGAAAACTAAATGGAGAATATGGGTATTATAGCATTAGAATGATAAAGAGCCTGCTTCCGCAGTGGATGGTGATAGCTATTGTTTTACAAGTGTATGCACTACAAGTTGTTCCTTGCACGCAGGAACACCAAAGGTGAGAGATATTAGGAAACCAAAACATACACAAGCTTAGTCATTGCTTTTCTTTTACCAACAATACAACACTGGATAAGAATTCAGCATAAATAGTTCTTTTTTTTTCAAGTTGATAAGGAAAACAGAGAAAAAAGGGAGGGAGTGATTGAAAGTCACAGAAAGGTATGCAAATCAAAAACTTGTTAATTGAAAAAGCACCTATTTTACCTGGGACAGAAGAGAGTCTATTTCATCCACAAAAATCACAGCAGGCTGGCGACAGCTGGCAACACCAAAAAGCGCTCGCACAAGCTTTTCACCCTCACCTATCTGCAAACATCAACTCAATAGCAAATCAAACATATACATTGGTTTGGTTCTTGTATTTGAGGCAGTAGCAATTCGATATAACTAGTATTGACATTGACTATGGATATCTGCAAGACAATATATGAGAAAGAATTTCAACTATCATGTCTGGTCTATTTGGGATTGCTCTGATTGTAGAAGAATATTTTATTAAAAGATTCGCTTATAGTATAGGAATAGCGGCGACAATTGAGATATAAATTCAGGACAAAATGCAGATCCAAACTCACTATAGCAATTCATTACATCTGATCACTCGCGGAGGTTCATAGCAGAAATACATACCCATTTGCTTGTCAAAGAACTGGCTGATATATAGAAAAAGGTTGCTTTAGCCTCTCCAGCTATTGCTTTTCCTATCATAGTTTTACCAGTTCCCTACAGCAAGGGAATAAACATAATTAATCCGCAAGCTAGTTGCATCTAACATATTTGATTGTGTAACAGTACTATGCTTACAGGTGGTCCAAAAAGGAGAAGACCACGGCCTGGAGAACGGCAACCTTTAAAGATGTCAGGACGCAACAAAGGCCATATCACCATCTCAGTCACACATTTTTTTGCGTGCTCCAAACCAGCTTACAGTATTCACATATGCAAAAAAAAAAAAAAAAGAGGAATAAAATCAGATCTGCCAGAGAATATATATTTTCTCTAAAATTTGGAAATTCTGTACTCTCACATACCAATGTCATCCCACCGGACATTGGGATCCCTGTCCATTATTTCATTGCTGACATGCTCAATAAGCCGTGGTTCTAAATTTCTCAACTTTTCAGGAAGCTCACCATCAGGGCCACATAGTAACTCCAAACTACATTACATATGTAGTTAAGAAACAATAAATATTTTCCCTTTTCCTTCACTTGGGGAGGAGAGGAAGAGAAATGAGAGAACGTATTCTTCACTAAGACAGACAGATATGATTAACCCCCAGTAAAGAAAATCCAAAGTCAAATGAGATATACCATCTTTTTGTTGAGTCATCTATTGCATCTTCACCCTTCCCAGCAATGCGTGAAGTCACATTGCCTGCATTGTTTCCATTCGATCTGATGGGAGGAATAAAATTACCTCTGACTCCACGCCGAGAAAAACCGTAAGATCTGGCTCCATAACCCCTGTTAGCTCCGGCATCACTTTGTGGTGAGACAGATGCACTTAGTGATCCAGTTAAGCCTCGCTTTTGTCTAGCCTCCATTTCCTGGCGTAATGCACAAAAATATACAATTGCATATAAATCATAGAAAAAGAATTCAAAGATTTAAGCTGGACTGGGCAATTAACTTTAGATGAATACGTGAAGTTTATGCCGCAACCAAGTTTTTTTCTCACTCCTGATGTACTTTCTCTTACTTGTGTATTCCGTTAACTCTTAAATTGTGGTTAAAAAAAATAAACTAAAATAAAGAACCCAGCCCTCTACTTCTAACCAAAGAAGAATAGCCGGCACTGCAAGAAGAGAGCTCCCATTGTATAAGCCATTGTGAGCCAATCTAACTTGGACCACAGAAGTTGAGCACTGATACAACTAAACATTATTGGTATCAAACCATATTATTACTGATAAAATGGTAAAAAGCCATTTATGAGGAGATCTGTTTCGTGTTTATAGTGACAGAATCTAAGAGTCATCTGAAAAATCTGAAAGAAAACAATGATGCTTTGGCTACTACTTAACACTGGTCTTCCTGAAAAGTTCAGTGATTAATTGGCTTTAAAGATTAAAAAGATGAGCTATTTAGCATGTAACATACAGTCACCTCTCGAGTTAACAATGAGCAAATCACAAGAAGCCATTGTTTAAGAATCAACAATAAGCACAGCAGAATAAAGCAAATCTTCAAGATGTTTTGGGAATGGCGTGCGTACCAGTTTTGCTCTAGCAGTGACAAATCCATTACTGGAAGCATCTGCATCAGCTTCTTCTGTGCAAGATGGGGACTTTATGGTTTCATTTCTAGGGCTAAAAGTTTCCCTATGTAGCCGTTTCGTTTTAAAATTAACCCCACGAACTCCGTCCTCCTCCTCTGCTTTACTAATGGTAGACATAGAATGATTGTTGGGATAGTTGTGACTTGAATAATTCTTTTCGATAACGACACAATCCTCTGAGATCTTATCTTTCAAGAAACTCCGATTATTCTCTTTAGAACCACTCCCATACAAGGATGTCAGTTTTGCCTGTATGAGAGTCTTTGAGGTCTTCAAATTGTCCTGGTCATCGAGTTGCTTTCCCTGAAATGATGAAATTGGCTTTCAATGACATCGTGTGATTACTGATAAGTATTCTAAAGCTCAAACGAGAGGCAGACGGAAAAAAGTGGACAAACACATGCTGGATATCTGCTGAATAAGCAACGAAAGCAAGAGCAATATGCAATTATATGGTGCACCCTACCAATCCATGTGTGGTTCGTTCAGTGGACTGCTGAAAATATGCTTGAAAATACTTGGACTCCTTAATCTTCTGCATGTCAATGTCACCTCTCTTTCGGAATATGCAGCCTGGATCTTTGCCTGCTTGCGCGAAAGCTTGGCTAAAGTTTTAGAGAGTGCAAATTAAAGACATCATCAAGATAGAACCACAAGAGAGAGAGAGAGAGAGAGAGAGAGAGAGAGAGAGAGAGAGAGAGAGAGAGCAAAATGGGAAACATATGGCATAACAATACCACAGATCAACCAAAATTCCTTTCAGATAGTAAATGAAAAGGTAAGATCAATCATCTGTTGATTAAATGGTACTCATACTTAATTACAATCAAAATTACTTTAAATTTGAAACTAATTTTTCCAATTGGAAGATTTAATAGAATTTTATTATCACTTTTACTTCTTAGTTCCTTTTACCTCCTAGAATTACGGCACCTACAGGCTAAAAGGGAAAACGTGCTGAATCAGTTTTCATTGATTTCACTTTTCCTATACACTTTCATCCACTACACCTGGGGATCTAAATAGTGCATATAAAAAAAAAACAAAGTGTGAAGACAAACTAATTCATAAAAGAATTTAGAATTTAAACAGAACTTTAATCACAACCGAAAATCTCTATATTCGATAACATCTCTCGAACCTATAATGCAATTTTAATTTTACATGATGAACATCTCTATATTCAATTCATAAAAGAATTTGATATCCTTGTTTGGTTTGAATCAGTGAAGCTCAATTGCAAACAAAAACATGACCATTATTTCTTCAAATAAGCTAATTACATCAGTTCCAGTTAATAGGAAGGGGTAGGCTGTACCGATCAGAATCAGGAATCAAGGAGCGGCGAGCCAAGCTAAGCTTCGAAACAGCTTCACGGCGAATAGGACGAATGAAGGCCTCATCTACTGAGGAGTGAGAGTGAGAATCGAGGAAACCGATAAGCCCGAGGGATAACACTTGCGCCGAGCTGAAATCCCCCTTCTCAAGAGCCGCATCTGCACCGAATAGCAGCGATTGGAGCCTTTTGAGGTTTTGATCGACTTCTTTTCTCCAACAAACCTCCGGTTCGCCATCGACTTTCGGCTTCGATGCCGCGACTGTAGCGGTCGCCTCCTTTCCCGCCATTTTCCGGCTGGTGTTAGAAAATGCATCGAAATTCGAAACCATTTTGACTTATAAATGTTAGCGCGCATCTTTGGGCTGAATTTGGGCCCAGATATTTCTCTCTTAATATCTTTAATGGGCCACCACCAATAAACATTAAAACTGATTTTTTCTAGTACAAATCCTACAGGGAAGGGAGCACAATGGAAATTGAACTAAAATTGATTTTTATTTTTATTTAACAAATCTTTGAAGTGGACGGAATTTGACTAGAAGGGAGCTCAATGGAAATTGAACTAAAATTGATTTTTATTTTTATTTAACAAATCCTTGAAGTGGAAGGAATTTGATTAGAATCGAACTCAAAGACATATTGAGTTTTACAAACACCTTATCCATAGGCTACCAAACGATTCTCACACTAAAACTGAATTTGGGATCTCTAAAATTCAATCTTATCACTTGAACTGAGCGTTGCCAGCTCAAATTAATCTATAAGATATTTACAAAAGTACCCTTTTGGTTTAGCTTAATTACAAAAAAACCCAAATTATCTTTTACAATTACTAATATGCCCTTAAATTTATATTTACCTAACAAATACCACATCTTGAGAATGCGCTGACACTAAGGATGCAATTTATAAGATAAAAACAACTGTCAAGGATATTTGTAATTTTAAAAGATAACTGGTTTTTTTTGTAACCTAATCTTCTTACCAACAATGAAAAAGCAGAAACGCCAGCTGGCCCAGCCAAGAACATAATGCCAAGACCCTCATTTTTAAATTTTGGAGGTTTTCACCTCAAAGAATCTTCTTATGATGTATGAACTCTCCAAATAGATAGCAAAGAAAAAATGGAAAAATAAAAAGCAAATCAAGTTTATACGCCCAAATAAAAAGCTTGTGGAAATATCACAACCAAAGAAACAGGATTTAGCATCTCAAACATTTCCATCTCGGCTTCTTTTACACATTCCGTGATATAAGTACAACACAGCAGCACTACAACTAGCACGGTAAATGGTGCCTTATGCAAATTTACATTGCCATAATTGTCCAACCAAGAAAATCCTAGTGAAACAACAAAGCTGGAACAGCCAGAAACTTCTACAAGGCCGCGTGCTTTCTTCCTTTTGCTGCATGTGAAGACAACTGCGTGAATCCTGCCATCGGGAATCCATATGTAGATATTCACCGATGTATAAACCAAAATAATTATCCGATTACTCCTAGTCGTTAGCAAGTTGTATCATTACTGCCAATTCACGTGTTTCCAGGGGCATCTGCTGGCAGCTTTCGGTTAAGGTAGCGAATGACAGCATCTTCAACCCTGTCAAGTCAGTGAGGCATTTCAAAGACTTTAATATCTCCCCAAATTACTCGCAAATACATGCAACTTCTGAAATGATAGGACATGGAAAATACACCTTGTACATGAAACTGAGTAAAAAGTAAAAACGCTCACATTTGTCTTTTATATATAAAAATGAATTTCACATTGAGCATATTTGGAACATGAAAGTTGAAACCATGGCCAAGATACCCATTAAAAATTTAATACTTGAGTAAAAATTTACATAACACTCCCATCCTCTAACATGTCAACCAATTTATATAGTAAAAAATATACTTTAACAATTCCATCCACTATTCCACCCTAACTATAGCTTACTATAAAACTGATTCCAATTTTAATTGATCCCAACCCCAAATCCTAAACCCTAAAAGATTGAAATTCCAGCTGTTGTATCCCGAAACTTCAATGAAACACATTTAACTACCACATGGAGTATAAAACTGATTCCGATTTAATTGATCCCAAGATTGAGATTCCAGTTTTTGTGTACCTGAACTAAATGCGTCGTTCATGAAATTAGGAAATGAGAATATTATGAAAAGAAAAGTTAAAACATTTAAATGAATCATTAATACAAATATAAAACCATACCAGGGTTGGTTGTAGAAATCTGCATGGCGCTCTTTTTCTGCATTACGACTTGCTTCCCCAGCAACAAGCTTCAGATCCTTATTTTGAGAATCTATCAGGGTATTAATAAACTCTATGGGTGACTGACTAAATCCAAGAAAGAACGCCCTTCTCCGCCGGTGCTCATGGATCTTTCTTATTGCGGTACAAATTGCTTCATCACAGGCATCAATTTCTTTAGTCTTTTCGGTATTGGCCAAAAGAGCATTCAATTCTCTCTGTATTGGGAAGGGAACATCGACTAATACATCGTAGCATGCAGTTCCAACAGGACTATTTCCCGAAAGTTTGATCCTGTGTTCTAAATGTATGGGCTGTGGGGGAAACAGGTGGGGTGTAATTTTTTGCGTGACTGCAGTGAACTTGATCTTGCCTTCCCCAAATACTTTTTGAAGCGGTGGATCACAGATGAAAGAAGATGGATCATCAGGACACTGCAATTTTCGAGCCTTGACATAATGCCATACTGCAGCCATGATTCTTGCACGAGTATCAACCTCGATACCTAAAAGCTCCGTTAGAGCTGCCGAAAGCTTATACTTCTCAGGCGTATAATTCATTTCTAATCTTATGCTAGCGGTAAATTCTTGATCCCCTTTTCGTTTCACCTCAAACCCTTCATGAGGAGCAGGCGATCGAGCACTATCCCATATAATCAAATGGTTATCGGGATATATTTTCTGGTCCAGAGTAATAGTAACCCTCTTGAAAAATGAAGAGAATTTCGGGTACGAAGGGTTCGATTTCTGCATCATGGCAGCAGCCTGGTCAGGATCCATTCCCTCCTCCAAAATCCTCCCGACAATTTTAAGCGTCCACGTAGGCGGCTCGGCATTTGGTTTCTTAGGAATCGTGCGAATCTGATTGGCGTAAGTGTTAAAGACATAAATGCGAAGTGTTTTCTGAATGTAAGACGGTGTTTTTAAGGCCTCTTGGATATCGATTTTCTTCCTTGTCAAAGCGGCATCCACGCGAGACTCGAACTCAAGGAGCTGAGTATAAAGAGCAGACTCGGGCAAAATAGCTGCGACTCTTTCCTGTAACTGTTTCTCCGGAAGCTTCTGCTTTTTCCTCCGAGCAGCAGCTGAAGCATCCATTGTTCTCATTGGAGAAGCTGTGTTCGAAGCTTGGAAGCTCGGTGGGCGTACTGGTGGTTTTTGTGGAAACCGTTTGGCGCTGGCACTTCCAGCTCCTGAGACAGATGGAGATTGAGAACCCAAATTCGGAACCCCTCCGGAATGGCCCTGGTTGAACGAAAGCCCCTGAGCAGCTTGCAACTGGGCTTGGATTTGTGCATGGGCTGCCATCATTTGAGCATGGGCATGAGCCTGGGCTTGGGCCTGAGCCTTGGACTGAGCCTGGGCAAGGGCTTGCACCTGAGCCTCAGAAAACTGAAACTGGCCTGGAAATCCAGATCCTAATTGTTGCTGGGGAGATGGATTCCCGGGCATAGAGTTTCCAAAAGGGGATGAAGCCCCAATATTCTTTTGAGGGTGGTTGTTATTTGCAGACATGGCTGTAACTAAGAAGAGCAAACAATATAACTCAGTGAATCAGTGGTTTACACATTGGAAGTTTCCAGAAGCAGTCCTGGATTTTCAAGATTTAGAACTTGAGGAATCCGCTTCTCACATGTAAAACCTTTACAAAAAACAATTTCATGAGGAGCCCAAGAGAAAAAAAAAAAAAAAAAAAGTTACTTTTTTAGGTAAATTAAGCTCAATTGTGCGGATTAAAGGACTTCGTTCAAAATACGACGAATTAAAGAGGTTTTATGAAAACCCTAAAACCTAACCAGACTCAAAAACAACTGCAAAATTAACATATAAAAAAACGATGAAAATGGGGAACGACATTTTCTGGATCGCATACAAGTCAATTTCCGAAATCGAAGTAGCTCTACTCTTACGTTAGAACTAAATTCAGCTGAAATTAAATAATATACAAATTCAACAATATCTACTACAATTTTAGAGTTATTAACAACTATATGATTAAAAACATCAATTAGAAGCTGAGATTAATCTTACTCAAGAATTATGAAGCAATCTTACTGGCCGAGTTTGCTGAGTGATAATTGTGCTACTATGTCCCCCGTTTGGTTGCTCGGCGAGTCAGGTTCCTCGGGTTGATTTTCAGTTTCAGCAGCTGGTTATGTTCGATTGTCCTAGTAGGTGTGGTTTAAACGTGATGGGCCTAAATAAAATTACGAAAAGTGTGTTTATGGACTGGGCCGTTGTTTTGGGCTGGACAGCAAAATCAGCCCAATCATTCTTTTGAGATACAATTTTGTATATTCCTGAGCTTATACTTGAAATTCGAGACCCCACCATTAATTATATCTCTTCTCCTAAATCAGATTTAATAATAAGTTGATAAATATGAACACCATACCAAGGCTTTTGAGTTCGGCTTGTATTCTATTCATGGACTGAGACGTGGAAGACATATTGCAAACACCCAAACAAAAAAAAAGGTGACTATCAGCTTTTAAATGGAAAAATTAACAAGTGCTATTTGGTACTTTTGCAAATAAGAAGATTTTTTTTTAATTTTTAATTCTTATTCCCATATTTTATCACAATCCAAAATTGTCATTTCTCTTCCAAAATGACCATATCATTCATATTTGAGTACTTTTGTCTTTCTATCTAAAAGATAATTTCGGAAGTATTTTTTTCTCAAAACACTTCAACTTCTGGATCTGGTCATATGTACTCATATAATAGGGGATCCTATATAACTCTCTCTCTCTCTCTCTCTCTCTCTCTCTCTATATATATATATATATATATATATATATATATGATTTGGTTCAAATGAGACACTCACCCTTATATGAGACAGTGGAGATTTATTATGACCATTTGATTGGTTTTTTGGATGATTTAGATTAATTCCATTATTTTAGGCAAGTAGTTAATAGATACACATCAGCAAGGTCATATGTGTAATTTGACCAATTTTCGGATTTTTTTGTAAGGGCTATTTTGTTATTTTTTAAGAGTGTAAAAGGAAGTTATTATTTATCATATTTATTGGAGCGATTTTTGGGAGAGTTATTTCCATTCAAAACACCACGTCTCTTCTCATTCTTCTACTAAACTACACGCAACCATTCTTTTGAGATTTCGCAACCATTGTAAAACTCTCCTCTCTCCAACGCATCGTTCCCTTCCAATCTCAACCCCTTTTTTCGGTGATTTTTTTTGGATCAGAGTTCGGGCGTCTCTTCTCGGTAAGTTTTCACATATTTGTTTTAATTTCTTCTTCATGGTAATCTTATACCAGTTTTTGAATGATGTTTAGGCGATAGTTGTGGTGTTTCTGGGGTTTTTTTCTTCGATTTTATGGATAGTTTCGCTGTCAATTAGCTTGGTTGTTTGTTTTGTATCCTTCGTCAAAATTGGAATTAGGGGAGGTGTAAGTTCGGGTGGTTTTGTGGCGACATATGAGAATTGGAATTGGAAGTGGTCATTTGTTGAAAATTGTTGAAGCCAAATAATTTTCTTGTTTGGGATTTTTATATTTGTTTGCATAAGGGTAATATAATTATGTTGTATACTTAGTTTAGTTTTAGTTCTTATTTAATACAGTTTTGTTGTTTTGTGCAGTACAATTTTGTGTATGTCTTCAAGATAGCTTAATTTCCATGGTAGTTATATAATACAAGTTTAATGTATTTGTCATCACATGTTTGTGTAGTGTTAAAATAAATTTACTGTACTTGTCATATGTGAATGTTTGTTTGGGTGTTTAAGCCCTTTTCAACATGGTTCTTCATCAAGTTACAGATTTTTTTGGGATAAAAAGATGTTTCCAGCTTTTTTTCGGATGGTGGTGTGTATTTTTAGTACACTTTTTATGTTTTAAGCTTGTCAATTATGTGTGTATTTTTTAAATTGGTTGTTTAATGATTTTTATATCTCTGGTAATATAAATTTTTTGTATAAGAGCTCATTATATTTATGGGTAATATAATTCTGTTGTATACTTAGTTTAGTTTTAGTGCTTATTTAATACAATTTTGTTTTTTTGTGCAGTACAGTATCGTGTATGTTTTCAACATAGCTTAATTTTCATGGTAGTTATATAATACAGTTTTAATGTATTTGTCATCACATGTTTGTGTAGTGTTGTAATAAATTTACTGTATTTGTCATTGCATTTTGTTGAATTGGAATGATAATATTTTTTTGTCTTGTTAATTGCAGTTGCTAATTTGTCGAAGATGGCCAGAGGACAACCAAAAAGGCAACTTAATATTGGTGGTACGAGTAGTGGGGTGAGGGATGCAAATGTTCAGCCTAAGATGTTGTCTTCGAGATAGGGTTCGAGAGTTTATTATTGTTGAGAATTTCGGATATTTACGAATGTTTAGATGAATTTCAAGTTTGTTGTTTTTGGGATTGGAATGATTGGTCCTTTAATTCTCAGGGGTATGTTATATTTTGGATAATTTAATTCTATTAAATCGAGTGAATTTTTTATAACGTTTATCTGTATATTTATGTCATATTTATTGTATAATTTATTTTACTTTATCTTTATGTATATTTATGTTGTATTTGTTGTATAATTTAATTCTATTAAATTTGGCATGCATACAGTAAGCCATTTTAAAATTTAAGTTGCACAATACTATTAGAGTAAAGACATACGTTGTAGTTAAATTTGATATGCATACAGTAAAATATTTAAATTACACAGTACTATTAAAGTAAACTAGTATTCTACCCATGCGATGCACGGGGTGGGATGTGTTGTTGGACGTAAATTGCATGGGTATAAAAATCATATTATCGATAAACTTAAAAATGTACAATTTAGAATCCAAATAAAACACTTTAGATGAACACATTTAAAATTATAATTTTGGAATATTTCTTTGTATACAACATTATTTGTCAATTTGTTTTTTGATTTATCATCGCCACAAATTAATATTTTCAAACCTTTGTGATTGGTTACTCTTGAAACAGTAACATATTATTGGCCATGATTGAAAATCGGATTCTTCAAATAAAGTCCGACATTAGAGAGAGATTGTCCTTAACTCTTGTTTACAGTCATAACGTACGAAACAATCAAAGAAAATTGTCTTCGCTGAAACTTGATATATCTGTATTTAGATGTCCAACATGTTTTAAAATTAATATGAAAAATTATTAGAGTACATATACATGAATATATATATATATTGATTTTTTTTTTCCCGAAAAAAATACTTTCATTTTTCTGAAATAAAATAAAATAAATTTTCTACTCATTTTTATGCTTTTTTTGGTAAATTTTTTTATTAATAAACATTTGATCTACCATTTTGTTTCGGTTATTGCCATTACTATTTACAATGGATGCAGAGTCAAATGACAAAATTTATCAAAGGCAAAGAATATATTGAACTAATCAATCAATTGACCGAGGTGAGTTTTGCAATGATAAATTGCTTTTATTATAATATTACAACCCTTTCATATGTGTGTACTGTTAATATAACTGGAAATAATATTATTTTATTTCCACAATTCAAATATGTTTGGATGAATGTCCAAAAGCATGTGCAGCGAATCCTGACATTTTATATAAAGATAAGTTCAACAATATGCTATTTCTATGACATCAATTTTCATCATAATACAACTATATAATTATATGTTTGCTATCACAAGTAATAAAAGCAATAGAAAGAAAATAGACAGATGGGTAACATCGTATACAGATAAGTAAACCACGCTTCATATCATTCTTACAAAATTCATAAAAGAATGAAAATAGAACATGTGTTTTGCCATGGAAAAGAATTTTATATCTAGGGTCAGACGCCTTATATTTGCCAATGCTATTAGACACATTACTAGGGTGTTCATTTTTCGAATCAATTCGAAATTCGATTCGGCTCGAATTCGAATTAGGATTTTTGAATTTCGAATCGAATTTCGAATCAACTCGAATTTCGAATATGAATATTCGAATCGAATAACGAATTGGGGAATTTTTTGAATTCTATTCGAAAATCATAATTCGAGGTGAAATTGAGTAAATCGTTGAATATCGGTTTGTATTCGTATTTCAATTGAATTCGTGAATGATTCGAACTCAATTAGAATCCAAATTTAATTTATATATTATATATTTTAAACATTATACTGAGATCTTAATTGCATATGCGAATAAAAATAATATAATTAGTTGATGTATAAATAACATTTAATTTCATATGTCTATAATAATAAAATTGTTGCAGTAGAATTATAGCATTGGTCATAGCCAGTAGTTCAATCTCATCTCAAAGGTCTCATCATTTTTTGTGTAGTTTTTGAATTGTCTTATGATGTTTTTAAATTTAAAAGATATGTTTATATCTATAAATAAAAAAGAACAATATGCTTTTGATTTTAATAGATTCCAGCCTTAAAAGTATTTTGTTTTTAGTTTTTGTAATATCATTAAAGTGACACTATAGATTTGATAATTTATGTGGTTTGGTTATGCTTTTGTTTTATTATAGAATTCTTTTGTTAAAACTAAAATTGAAATTTTACTTGAAATATATGGGTTTTGGAACTGAAAAATATATGTCTGACATGCAACCGTGCCCGACCTATCGACAAATTTGGATTTTTAGATTGACTCGGATTCGATTCGAAAACCGACAAATCCAATTCGATTAAATTCAATTCGAAATTAATCGAATTAGGATCGAATTTCGAATTGAGGTTTTAAAAATTCCATTCGATTAATTCGATTCGAGAAAGTCGAAGAATTCGAAATTCGATTCGATGAACACCTCTGCGGCTCACACAAGAAAATCGTTTATGGCTATAGACGGTCCTCAACCAACAATTTTCCGTACTATCCAGTATTTGCCTTCTTTATGCTCCATTGTATTCTATCTCCCTGCAGTAAAAAATTTAAAATCTACATCAATATAAATGCAATTATTAATTTCGATATTATATAGACAAAATGATAATTATACCTCTGAATCGTGGAAGACACATTCCAGACTATTTATATTTCATTACCCATTTTGATTTTGATCAATTAAAGGATTGGTGTCATTGTTTCTTTGGTTGAGAATATATTTGGATGTTGAATTCGAAAGACAATTTTTTTTTTTTTGAATAAATTCGGAATATATAAAAATAAAAGAGTAAAATGTTTTGTTTACAAAAGCCAAAATTGACTAGCAATAAAGAGAAACAATAGAAAATCGGACAAAAAGATGAAATCAAGTCACATGCCGACCGGTAGCCAAAGTGGGGCCTCATTAAAACTACCAAGGTAAAACCCACCCTTGTGGGAAAAACCCTTGGTAGGAAAAAAAAAGTACCCGAGAAAGAAGAAAAGACAAAACAAATCGCAAAAAAACAATCATTGAATAGCCCAAAGCGATGCGAAACATCAAACAAAAGGAACCCCTCCCCACTAATGCGAGGTGATAAAGTAAAGTGCAATCCGCAACAATAACCTCTGAAGAAAATGCGCGCCGTATCCCACCAAGTATTACCAATCGCATACGCCTGCTTAGAAAGGGTGTCACCGCTCGATTAGCCTCCCGATAAACATGAGACGCCGGAAAACGAGACGAAGAGGCGAAATAAGAGAATAAGCACATACTTGATGACCCGAGGAACTGCATAGAAAATGTAGAGAATATTGAAACCACATAAGAAGAGTCGGACTAACCAAATAAAATCCCATCCTTTATCCAACGCGATTTCGCAAGCGGTGATAGCCCTTGTAACTCCGCGGAAAAGCGAAACCCGACCAAGCCAGGCGGTGAAGCGACCCGCCCAACCACAAAGCCATGGCAATTCGAAAGGCACCACCACAAGCGAGTCTCTGGCGACCCCATTGCACTCCCATCCGTATTAACTTTAATCCAACCAAACGGAGGGAGACTAACGCACGAGAATAGGGTAATTATTACTTCTACAATGGCCAGGGATGGCTAGTTTGCTCAAAATAGAAAGATCCGGCGAATCATTATTCATGTAGCCGATATAGAATGCGACGAGATTCTCTAATGAACGAAAAAACTTGAGCGAACAGCCATAATCGAAATCTTGTGATCCTCAAAAATCGCTTTATTGTGCGACAAGTCCGGATGACCCGGATGAGAGTAATCAAAGTAAGTTTCCAAAAAGAGGATTTGAGAGCTCCCTTAGCCTCAAGCTCGAATGATAACACCCCAAATGCCGAAGAGAAATCCAAATGAACATTGAAGAGACCGAGGAAAAGAAATCCCGGTTGGGTCGCACCATCGGGCAATCCAAAAACAATGATCCAAATCCTCCGAATGATGGAAACAAAAGTGACAAAGCTGCAGGCCCAATAGTCCCCTCGCTCTCGTAATTGACCCCACAATGGAAGCTTATTATGAATAAGGCGCCAAGCAAGTAAGGAACGCGAGGCGGGATACGCGTGTGCAAATCCATTTACCCCAACGAACAATGGGAAAATTCGTATGGATATGCCGATTATGCTATACGAGATGAAAAAACACCATGAACCGATTTAGACTAAATCCGATAATCTTTCCCACCAACAACAGGCATGTCCAACATATCCATGACAATATCTTCACAATTCAAGATGAACAATGAAGTGAAATGCCGAGTGCCATCAAAAAGATAGTCGGAGACCTTTTGAGACAAAATCTGCGAAATCGGAGGGATGCCCAATTTATCGCAATACTATACCCAAGCCAATTATCCCACGAACGAAATAGTGGAGCCATCTCCGATAATCCATCTAAGTCTGTCTTGAGAGAGAAGAAAAATAAAGGGGCGAAAACCCGTCCTCCACAAAAGAGGAACTAACCGGAGTGACCTTAGGCTCAAGATCGCCATCCAAGAAGAAGCTACGAAGGAATCTAGCAGACTAGAGAATCGTAGCCAAAATGT
This sequence comes from Rehmannia glutinosa, assembly GCA_016081115.2. Lineage (NCBI taxonomy): Eukaryota > Viridiplantae > Streptophyta > Magnoliopsida > Lamiales > Orobanchaceae > Rehmannia > Rehmannia glutinosa. The sequence continues at coordinate 301,018 of JABTTQ020001117.1, forward strand.
CCCAAGTAAAACGCATCGAAAGGACGCGTTCATAGATGAAATAGAACGCAAACCCAAACCACCCTCCTCCGTAGCACACACACATACGACTCCAAGAGACCGTAACAAGGCCTTTTTCGTGATGTCCCGTCCAGATAAAATTGCGAGCACCCGGTCCAAACGCGGATGGCGTGGACCGGCCATTTGTAGACCATCATAGAATGAGCATGAATCGAAGATAATCGAATTTACCAAGCAAACCCGACCAGCCATAGACAGAGAATGACCCTTCCAGTTACTAAATTTGCTAATGATACGATCAATAATTGGCTCCAAATGAATCCGTCTTGGCACCCCCTTGAAAAGCGGAACACCCAAATAAGTAAAAGCGGACTTTCTCCTCATCCGTATCGCACGAAGTATAGACCTCTTTATGACGAACAAATTTGCCAAAATAGATGGTGGATTTATCACGATTAGCATACTGACCTGAAAGTTGCTCATAATCCGAGAGAAAACGAGAGATAGTCGCAGCATTATCAATGGAAGCTTGACAAAAAATGATCACATCATCAGCATACAATAAATGCGTAGGATAAGAGATACCATGACCGGCCCGAATACTAGAGATAGCCCGAGATTGAGCGTGTTGACTTATGAGGTTACTTAAAACCTCTTCCGCGATCACGAGAAAAGAAGCGGTGACAACGGATCCCCTTTGAGCGGACCTTGCGAACACCCAAAATAGCCAACCGGGAGCCGTTCAAGTAAAATTGAAAGCTTAGCGGATGAAGAATGCTAGAAATCCAACCACAAAATTTGTTCGAAAAACCAAAGGCTCTCATAACGCCCAACAAAAAATCCCAAGAGATGGTATCAAAAGCTTTGCGAATATCCACCTTGATGGCCATGTTGCCACCGTATGCCCGACGATCTAAACAATTAATGCATTGAAGCGAGAGAAACACAATCATGAATACGACGACTGCAATAAACCCAAACCGAACCGGGCGAGATGATAGAGGTCGCCACCTGGAGCCAACCTCTTTGGAAAGGATTTTAGTAATAATCTTGCAAGAAAATTACTAAGAACAATGGGTCGGAATCGATCGACTTTAATGACTCTGCTACCTTCGGAATGAGCACCACAAAACTAGAGTTAATGCCGGGGGGGACAACGCCCGTATCAAAGAAATTCGAGCGGCTTGAACCACATCCGACGAAACCAACTCCCAAGCAAACCGATAAAACTTACCGGGAAGCCATCGGGTCCGGGAGCACTCGCGGCAGGATCCATCTCAAAAACCGCTTGTTTAATCTCCTCGATGGAAGGGCGATTAATGAGACTCATGTTTTGGTGAGGCGTGACCGATGGGTGAATGATAGAGGAAATACGGGTCAACGACGTAGAAGTAGGAGAAAAGGAAGCCGTGAACAAATTCTCATAAAATTGAACCACATGCTCGCAAAGCAGCAACAGGGGTTCCTACAATTCTCCCCATCAATAACTAGTAAAGAAATAGAATTTCTGCACTTACGAATTTTAGCTGCCCGATTGAAAAACGTAGTATTTCTGTCTCCATCCTTAAGCCAAATGTTCCGGCTTCTCTGGTGCAACATATCATATTCCTTATGCATTAGCTCCGATAACAGAGCATTAGATTCCACCTCTTGGCAAAAATTCTCATCTGAATAACCATCTATGGCGATCGACTCCTGAATGGCAACAATATCTGATAAAAGGGACTCCTTTTGCTGAAAAATATTACCAAAGATCAGTAGAGTTCAGTCTTTAAGACAAACTTTGAGACGCTTAAGCTTACTAAGAATGTCACGACCCCAGGGGGAATTAGACAAAATAGGTGTATTCCACGACTCCATGATCACATCATAAAGTCTGTCATCTAGAAGCCACATATGTTGAAACCGAAAAGGGCGCGGACCAGAAGGAGATGAATCCTTACAAGTGATGGAAATGGGATGATGGTCAGACATAGTGCGAGGCAAAACATAGCAACGAACAAACTCCCATAAGTTCAAGAAACCCTCTGACATAAGACCCCTATCAATTTTAGATTCCACGTGATTCCCCGTATGCATGCGTCCTTTCCAAGTATACTTATGGCCAGACGAAGGGATGTCTATCAACTGACAATCTTCGATAAAACGCGTAAATTCATGACACGAAGTCATATTCGGAACGTGCGAGCTACGCCGTTCATGAGCACCTAACACAGCATTAAAATCCCCGACCACTAGAAAATTAGAAACCCGGGAAGCTAAAAGATCACGCCAAAGATCCCGACGGCGCCCATACGAGGCATGACCATGGACAAATCCATTAAAGTTACCCATCTCGGAGAAGCGGCCTCAACCAAAATAAATTGGTCGATCATATGCAACACGGAGGTCGAAGTGAAACGAGAGAAACCAAAATCCAAATGTTAGCAAGCATGCGACCTATGGTTGACCGTTAGACGGATAAACCCATAGCCGTCCAATAAGAGGAGTGAATCGAAGAGATATCCGTTTTAGGTTCCACCAGACAAAGCCAATCTGGTTTGGTAGTCAAGCAATGATGTCGTAGCGCAGACTTTTAGAGAGATCGTTAGAGATCCTCTAACGTTCGGTGAAGGATATTCATTATTTACGAGAGAGCTCCTCAATCGGAGCCATTTTAGTATGCTTAGGGATTCCTCCTCAACTTCATTAGCCCAAGACTTAGAAGCAACCATATCCATAATATTATGATTCTCGATTTCCCTACAGGCACCCGAAGAGTAGGCCTAGAAGGGCCTTCTTTTCGAACCACAGATAGCTTTTGACGAATTTCTTGTAACTTTTTGTCCGCTAATGAATCGACAAGTGCATCCTCGATCTCAAGGTGTAAGAAATAATCGAGGTGTCAGGACTAATAGGGGATCCGTCGTCCACCTTCAACTAAAGCAACTTCCGTTGAAGGCGGATTAATAACCATAATAGCATCATTGTTCTTGCCACACGCATCCTCTTTTGAAATCGAATCCATCATTCCCCCACTTCTATCTCTAAAATAGGGCAATCCGAAGGGACTATCATCTCCGAGGCATGACATTTTCAATTTCCATATCCAAATTATCTCCGTCGACTTTCAAGAAGGGCAAAAGTATTACTAGTATTGAAGAGTGGAGGAATATCATGAGAAGGAGATTTTGATCTTCCGGGGGGCGAGCAATATCAAGATCCCTTGGCCGAAAAGTTGCTCAACAGACGAAACCTTAGAATTAGGAGCTTACGTCGACTTGCCATGTGGCTTAGGATTACGAGAACGGCTCCGAGCTCTAAAAGGAGTTGCTCGTTATTTATTTGACGGATACTACGTGGAGTGACCAATAAATTGACAATGATGGCAGAATTAGGAAGGCGTTCATCTTTGAAAGAAAATAAATCCCGGTGTGCCTGTGCGATCAATTTTCATCTTCTCCGGAAGACTCATTCTTAAATCCACATCCACAAGAACACGTGCGAAATGACCCAGAGACCCGGAAATATTGTTCTCATCAATTTTAATAGGTGAACCAATAGCTCTAGCAATTCCCATAAGCACCTCGGGGTGCCAATATTCCCAACTAAGACCAAAAATACGAACCCATACTTGAGCAATGGATGTGGTTGTGTTGTCGGGATCGAAATCCGGTGTCCATGGCTGCAAACGAAATGTGCCTGGTGACAGAGAATAAAAACATTTTTTCCACACAACATCCCTATCATTGAGATTAGAAAAATGTATGTTATAAAACCCTTTACCCAACGAAATAATACGGAAAGAATTAATACGCCATAAAGACTGCAATTTGTCGTAAATATTTGAAATTGTCAGGGGCTTGCTACCCTTAGCATATAAGGTCCTACCAATCAAAGATTTTTCGCATAATTGACGTCTAGATTCATATATCTCATCCGGAATTTCTAAAGAAAAGATATTACCAGTTTTCTTGGGAATGAGCGGAGATGAAACCTTAACATTTGGCATGGGAATCTGAGAAGGCGAAGATTGTTTCAATATACCACTGTAAGAAGTAGTCGACTGAGCACCAGAGATTTTGTTTGTCGTGGGAAGGGAATCAACAGTAGGAGAATACGCTGCAACCATGTCCAAAGTATTACGATCAAGTGACGTTGAGGGGCATGGGATCGGAACCGGAGTAAACTGTGGATTTCCGGACTCCATAGCTGAACCGGAGATGGAGGCCGGAAGAGGCATCGTTTTTTCCGATCAATCAACCCATTACCTCTCGCTTATTCCCCAAATTCACCCTTGGGGAATTTTATCAAACAGTTGTGAGCACAGTGATAAATGAAGCCAACCCCTCATGTGTAAGAGGGTTTGAAGGGCAGCAAGTATTCCAATTAGTTTGATAAGTTGAAAATCTGTTTTCTAGCTGTTACTTAGCAGAACCAAATCTCCATTGTCTATCGATTATGCGAGCTTATGAGAATCAGACCAGTTCACCTGCGAGGTCGTGGTTTTCCCTTGCTTTGATGCGTGCTTGACTGAAATTTCAGGTAGATAATCCAGCAGGTTGAGAGATTGAGCTCAAAAGTTATGTTCTTGTGAGATTGAATTCGAAAGACAATGAATGCAATGATATCTCATATTTATAGGAGTCCCGTAAATAATATTTTGGGAAAATATATTTTTTGATTCACCCCAATTATTGTAATCTTAATGATTCATGTACAATATAGTTTAGGAAATATATATTATGATATAACCCAGATATTTTAATCTAAAATCCCGCATTTTCGCAAGATTACAATCTTAGAATATTACAATTCGAAACACTAAAGTTGTTATATTCAATTTGCCAATTGATTATTTTTGTTTTTAATTGTATATATTGTTAATAATGATTGCATTTAATCACATAAAATATTTTCATATTTAATACAGTTTTGTTGTTTTGTGCAGTACAATTTTGTGTATGTCTTCAAGATAGCTTAATTTCCATGGTAGTTATATAATACAAGTTTAATGTATTTGTCATCACATGTTTGTGTAGTGTTAAAATAAATTTATTGTACTTGTCATGTGTGAATGTTTGTTTGGGTGTTTAAGCCCTTTTCAACATGGTTTTTCATCAAGTTACATATTTTTTTGGGATAAAAAGATGTTTCCAGCTTTTTTTTCGGATGGTGGTGTGTATTTTTAGTACACTTTTTATGTTTTAAGCTTGTCAATTATGTGTGTATTTTTTAAATTGGTTGTTTAATGATTTTTATATCTCTGGTAATATAATTTTTTTTTGTATAAGAGCTCATTATATTTATGGGTAATATAATTCTGTTGTATACTTAGTTTAGTTTTAGTGCTTATTTAATACAGTTTTGTTTTTTTGTGCAGTACAGTATCGTGTATGTTTTCAACATAGCTTAATTTTCATGGTAGTTATATAATACAGTTTTAATGTATTTGTCATCACATGTTTGTGTAGCATTGTAATAAATTTACTGTATTTGTCATTGCATTTTGTTGAATTGGAATGATAATATTTTTTTGTCTTGTTAATTGCAGTTGCTAATTTGTCGAAGATGGCCAGAGGACAACCGAAAAGGCAACTTAATATTGGTGGTACGAGTAGTGGGGCGAGGGATGCAAATGTTCAGCCTAAGATGTTGTTTTCGAGATGGGGTTCAAGAGTTTATTATTGTTGAGAATTTCGGATATTTACGAATGTTCAGATGAATTTCAAGTTTGTTGTTTTTGGGATTGGAATGATTGGTCCTTTAATTCTCAGGGGTATGTTATATTTTGGATAATGTAATTCTATTAAATCGAGTGAATTTTTTATAATGTTTATCTGTATATTTATGTCATATTTATTGTATAATTTGTTTTACTTTATCTGTATGCATATTTATGTTGTATTTGTTGTATAATTTAATTCTATTAAATTTGGCATGCATACAGTAAGCCATTTTAAAATTTAAGTTGCACAATACTATTAGAGTAAAGACATAGTATTATTGAACTAAACATACATTGTAGTTAAATTTGATATGCATACAGTAAAATATTTAAATTACACAGTACTATTAAAGTAAACTAGTATTTTACCCGTGCGATGCACGGGGTGGGATGTGTTGTTGGACGTAAATTGCATGGGTATAAGAATCATATTATCGATAAACTTAAAAATGTACAATTTAGAATCCAAATAAAACACTTTAGATGAACTCATTTAAAATTATAATTTTGGAATATTTCTTTGTATACAACATTATTTGTCAATTTGTTTTTTAATTTATCATCGCCACAAATTAATATTTTCAAACTTTTGTGATTGGTGACTCTTGAAACAATAACATATTATTGGCCATGGTTGAAAATCGGATTCTTCAAATAAAGTCCGACATTAGAGAGAGATCGTCCTTAACTCTTGTTTACAGTCATAACGTACGAAACAATCAAAGAAAACTGTCTTCGCTGAAACTTGATATATATGTATTTAGATGTCCAACATGTTTTAAAATTAATATGAAAAATTATTAGAGTACAGATACATGAATATATATATATATATATTGATTTTTTTTCCGAAAAAAAATACTTTCATTTTTCTGAAATAAAATAAAATAAATTTTCTACTCATTTTTATGCTTTTTTTGGTAAATTTTTGATTAATAAACATTTGATCTACCATTTTGTTTCGGTTATTGCCATTACTATTTACAATGGATGCAGTGTCAAATGACAAAATTTATCAAAGGCAAAGAATATATTGAACTAATCAATCAATTGACCGAGGTGAGTTTTGCAATGATAAATTGCTTTTATTATAATATTACAACCCTTTCATATGTGTGTACTGTTAATATAACTGGAAATAATATTATTTTATTTCCACAATTCAAATATGTTTGGATGAATGTCCAAAAGCATGTGCAGCGAATCCTGACATTTTATATAAAGATAAGTTCAACAATATGCTATTTCTATGACATCAGTTTTCATCATAATATAACTATATAATTATATGTTTGCTATCACAAGTAATAAAAGCAATAGAAAGAAAATAGACAGATGGGTAACATCGTATACAGATAAGTAAACCACGCAGACGCCTTATATTTGCCAATGATATTAGACACATTACTAGGGTGTTCATTTTTCGAATCAATTCGAAATTCAATTCGGCTCGAATTCGAATCTAAATTTCGAATTAGGATTTTTGAATTTCGAATCGAATTTCGAATCAACTCGAATTTCGAATATGAATATTCGAATCGAATAACGAATTGGGGAATTTTTGTCGAATTCTATTCGAAAATCATAATTCGAGGTGAAATTCGAGTAAATTCGATTCGAATATCGGTTTGTATTCGTATTTCAATTCGAATTCGTGAATGATTCGAACTCAATTAGAATCCAAATTTAATTTATATATTATATATTTTAAACATTATACAGATCTTATTTGCATATGCGAATAAAAATAATATAATTAGTTGATGTATAAATAACATTTAATTTCATATGTCTATAATAATAAAATTGTTGCAGTAGAATTATAGCATTGGTCATAGCCAGCTTCACAGTTCAATCTCATCTCAAAGGTCTCATCATTTTTTGTGTAGTTTTTGAATTGTCTTATGATGTTTTTAAATTTAAAAGATATGCTATAAATAAAAAGAACAATATGCTTTTGATTTTAATAGATTCCAGCCTTAAAAGTATTTTGTTTTTAGTTTTTGTAATATCATTAAAGTGACACTATAGATTTGATAAATTATGTGGTTTGGTTATACTTTTGTTTTATTATAGAATTCTTTTGTTAAAACTAAAATTGAAATTTTACTTGAAATATATGGGTTTTGGAACTGAAAAATATATGTCTGACATGCAACCGTGCCCGACCTATCGACAAATTTGGATTTTTAGATTGACTCGGATTCGATTCAAAAACCGACAAATCCAATTCGATTAAATTCAATTCGAAATTAATCGAATTAGGATCGAATTTCGAATTGAGGTTTTAAAAATTCCATTCGATTAATTCGATTCGAGAAAGTCAAAGAATTCGAAATTCGATTCGATTAACACCCCTGCGGCTCACACAAGAAAATCGTTTATGGCTATAGACGGTCCTCAACCAGCAATTTTCCGTACTATCCAAAAGATTTGCCTTCTTTATGCTCCATTGTATTCTATCTCCTGCAGATAAAAAAAATTAAAATCTACATCAATATAAATGCAATTATTAATTTCGATATTATATAGACAAAATGATAATCATACCTCGAATCGTGGAAGACACATTCCGGACTATTTATATTTCATTACCCATTTTGATTTTGATCAATTAAAGGATTGGTGCCATTGTTTCTTCGAGGCGATAAGCAATCTTTGGTTGAGAATATATTTGGATGTTGAATTCGAAAGACAATGAATGCAATGATATCTCATATTTATAGGGGTCCCGTAAATAATATTTTGGGAAAATATATTTTTTGATTCAGCCCAATTATTGTAATCTTAATGATTCATGTACAATATATTTTAGGAAATATATATTATGATATAGCCCAGATATTTTAATCTAAAATCCCGCATTTTCGCAAGATTACAATCTTAGAATATTACAATTCGAAACACTAAAGTTGTTATATTCAATTTGCCAATTGATTATTTTTGTTTTTAATTGTATATATTGTTAATAATGATTGCATTTAATCACATAAAATCTTTTCATAAATAATATTATTGAAGTCAATGTAAATTATACCATACTAATTTTGTGCCTACCCGCCACAATCCTAATTTGTAATTATATTACCATAATAAATTATTTTTAAATAACATGTCTAATTTATATTCCATAAATAATATAATTACAGTCAACATGATTATTGCTAGCAATCTTAATTTAAATTTACCAAATTTAGCGGAATCTTAATATATAGAAATCATATTTACTATTTTGAGTAAGTACATTTAGGCGGGAAAAAGTCGGGTTACTATTTATAAGTGATTCTCTTTTATATATATATATATATATATAGATAGATAGATACACAGTATTACTGAACTAAATATACACCTTAATAAAATTTGATATGTATACAGTTAAACATTTTAAATTACACAATAATATTAAAATAAAGATACGGGATTTTTGAACTAAATATACACTAATTTTTAGGAACGTGGTTTAAATATACAGTAAAATAGTGATTTAAACTAAATATACACGATTTTTGGAAGGATTTTGTTGCCTGATTTTGTGCATATCATCCCCTAATTTTTAGGAACGTGATTTAGCAGTTACAATCTTAAGATTTAAATAGTCAACTATACACCTAGTAATTTTAATTATTGATTATTATTCTAATTTTTAGTCATTTAATCTGGACTCTCAATTGAGAAATATCAACGGTTTGGATGAATCACCACCGTCTCATATAAGGGGGGTGCCACATTTGAACCACATATATATATATATATATCCCTATAAAGTTTGATTATGTACTGTACTTTACCCACTTCATAAGCTGATGGCTCAAAAGCTACCTTTAAAACCGTAGGCAAGTGCACCTATCGTTTTATAGTATAGATTATTGAGTACCGAGTGTCATTCCCACGAGGATTATAAGTACTAATAATTACCGTCTCTTTGTTATTTAATCACAATTTCTGAGTTTTTGTTTGATAAAGAATCTAAATTATCGAAGTGTAAAAATGAAGTAAAATTTGTAGAATAAGAAATCAAGAGATAGAAGTGTGTTTGAATATAAATCCCTCTAGAATGTTTTTTGTGATTTGACAAGTTAAAAGATTCAACCATAAGCCCTTAAGTAAAAACCAACCTCTTTTAATAAAATCTCATGCTATGTGGACCGTAGAAATTCCCGATTTAAGTTAATCCCTTTCTCAAGGCGAAAAACTCCTAATCTCAAGTTGATTAATCAAATCTCTTTCTAGTTAAAACCCCAAGATTGCATTATAACGATTTATGAATTCCCATATTAGGTTTGACCTAATCCGGAAGATTTATGTCGTCTATATCTAGGATTGCATGCAACTCTTTTCACTTATACAATTTCTTTTTCACCATAAATCTTTCGATTACCCGATGAAGAAAAGATATCAAATTAATATACCGGAAATATTAACTCGAATGAGATAAGCATGATACAAGTGAATCACACAAGACATGAGAATTTTATTAAAAACATACACACCTTAATCACAAATCCATTCTAGAGTTCATTACATTCAAACACTAGGAGTTTTAGCTACACATGCTTTTGACACAAGAATAAATTACACAAGAAGATGTAAACATTGTAGACATGGTGTACTTATCTTTATCAAAATCTCAATTGACTTGATGATGTTGCTCCAAGCCTTCTTCCCCAATGTTGCCTCAAGCTTACTCCTCCAAGACCCCTTGATCCCAATTCTACTTAATGGAATGAATACAATGAATATTTTTTCTGAGTATCTAATTGAATCTTCTCCCAACTTCAACCCTTGGCTTTTATAGGCAACCAATACATTGATAGTACTCTCTTTTGTTAAACAATTGCCTCCATTTTCCTTGTTGGTTGGTGAATTCTTGTATTCAAGTGATGAGGGAGGGGACATGGAGACATGTTTCAAACAAAATAGGGTGTTAAAAGTGTACAAAAGTGGCCAAAATGGGTTGGTTGGTGAGTTTTCCCCAAATTCCGCAAAGAAAAGTTGCAAAAAGAGGTCCGGACACGCCGTGTTGGGCAAACGGCCAAGGCCGTCCGCAAAAAAAAAATCGAAAATGGACATGACGTGTTGTTGTACAACACGGCCAGGCCGTGTTATACGACACGGCCGTGTTATCTGACACGGCCAGGCCGTGTTCGGGTGTTTTTCCGCAAAAATTTCGAGTTTTTAGCTCCGTGAACACGGCCGTGTTGCCCGACACCCCTGCCCGTGTTGGACCAAAAAGGCCCGAAATGACGCGTTTGACTTGGAATTTCGAGCGTTTTTGCATCCTTAAACTCCCGGTATGTTTTGACATGAATCCATGGTCGAAATTCACCAAAATTAGCCCGAATGGTCAATCTACATCAATAAAATCACCTCGGAGTAATATGAACTATGTACAATCAAAAATTTACAAAACTAACAATAAAATAACTCGAATTCTACTCAAATATACACATAAAACATGCATAAAAAGACCCTTATCAAACCACCTCCAACTTTGAACTTTGCTTGTCCTCAAGCAAAACATTATATCAAAAAGAGGATTCAATAAATCACAACATACAAAGATAATTTTTTTTTTCAACATATTGAACATAAAGTCAAGTTCTTGGCCTTCTCAACCTCGAATTAACCATTAAGTAAAAACATAGTTTTGTAAAGCGATCGATCAAGAAAGATCGTAATATCGGCAGGCATTATTCAAACTTGAAATCATCACTCCACAAATCGAGATAGTTATGAACAACTTCAATTCAATAACGCCATGAAAATACAAGAATTCAATAGATCATTGTAGTTAGTCTACTAGTCATATAACCAAGCTTCTTGAACTTTATTGGAATGAGAAGTCAAGGAGTATTCATTCTCCTTTTTTTTTTTTTTTTTTTTTCGTTCTCTTTTTTTTTTTTTTTTTTTTGGGACCTTTCGAGACATGCTTCCACTAGGTTTATATTTTGAATTTCTGTTCAAACACTCCAGGGGTGGTTTCCCATACTCATATTCGTGTCGCCGTTTTACGTAAAAAGACAAACATGGGGCTCATGAATGCTCCTAGTTACTAAGCAACAACAAATAGAGGAGTATAACCTCGATTGGTCCGTTTTTTTTTTTTCTTCTTTTTCTTTTTCTTTTTTTTTTTTTTTCATTTTCTCTTTTTCTTTTTTTTTTTTTTTTATTCGCAAGCTTGGTTTAACAACTCGTTAACCACTACTAAATCACGAGTTCTCAGACGTTCATAGCGCTAGGTATCGTCGTATATGCCTTAACACATCAAGTATTTATGGTGTTAGAGATCTCATCAAAATTTTGCCTGCATCCACGTCAATCTATCCTAGACAATCAATTGCTTCACATTGGAAACACAAATTAACAAGTTAATGTAGGTATAATTGGGCTAAGTTATTGACTAGCAAACATTCAATTTGTTAAAAAAAATATCATATCTCTCACAAACAAGCATACAAGCATTCAGAAAATGTTATTGTACCCACCTCCAACTTTAAGATTCACATTGTCCTCAATGTGAAAGAAAGAAATGGACAAACACACACAAAACACTCAAAAAAAACAAAGAAATTAGAATGATATAAAAGAGGTGGAAAAAAAAAAATACGACCTTACTACAATAGTGGAATCGGTGTTGAGCGACCATTGGGTTGTTTTGGTACGGGACCTTCAACGGCATCTTCATACCTAATCAAAGTTAAGCAACACACAACTCGAATACCGTGAAATCTCAAATATTCCCAATTAGGACAAGCAAGAAGAAGCTCAAGAGTTTTTTTTTTTTTTTTTTTTTTTTTATGATTTGAAGATGACTCTAAGGACTTGTGATTATTTTGAAAGAAAATAAAAAAATAAAAAAATGAAAACAATTGCACACAAACATCGGGTTGCCTCCCGGTTACGCTTCTTTAACGTCGTATAGCTGGACCATTTCACCTAAATGTGAAGATTTAATCGGGCGGAGCTTTGAACTTATGAAAAGTTTTATCTCTTTGAACAACATCGCCACCGTATCGATTTTCGAACAATTGACCTTCATGGTCCTATTTTTCTGCGTGTTATTCTCAAAATGGGATTTATCGTGGAAACTTTTGCACATTGAACATCACATACTTTCAAGGATTTATTAGAAGACATATCAAGCAAAGAATCATTTATCCTTGTCTCAATCAAGTTTATGTAAGTCAGCGCTACGATAATCTAGAGGGGGTGAATAGATTATCTCCATCTTTTTCTATTTCGCCTCTTTTAACAATCGAAAGCTCAAACACAATAATAAGGTGCGGAATGTAAACAACACACGCCGATTTAAAGAGGTTCAACCCACCTAGGGCCTAATCCTCTACCACCCCAAAGATATCCAGGGATGGATTTGAAAAAGAAAAAGAATTTTATTAATTACCAAAATTAATACAAATTCAACTTACAACACCTTGAAGAGCACCACACTCTTCTTCAACACCACCTTTGGAGATTACCACAATCTCCCTTTGAAGATCACCACAATCTTCCGACTTGAAGAGCACCGAACTCTCCAACACCACCTTTGGAGATTACCACAATCTCCCTTTGAAGATTACCACAATCTTCCGACTTGAAGAGCACCGAACTCTCCAACACCACCTTTGGAGATTACCACAATCTCCCTTTGAAGATTACCACAATCTTCCTTCAACGGCACCTTTGAAGATCACCACAATCTTCAATCTTGAAGAATACCAAATTCTTCAACACCTCAAGAGCACCACACTCTTGAAACACCTATCACCTAGATCACCCAAGTGTATTCTTACCACAAGAATACTCACAAGGATATCTTGTGTTTGGTTGATGAATTACAATCAAGATTACACTTTGAAAAATATTACAACTCAAAAGTGCAAGTGTAATCAAGAATGAAAGCCTAGACCTCAAGATGTGAAAGTGATAGTACTTAGGCTATTACAACAAGAATGTTGAAATGAATAACAAAGATTATGTGCTTGTGATATCTCTTGTTGTTTGTATCAAGTCTTGTATTTGATCCCTCAAGCTTTCATCTATTTATAGGAGAGCCTTCAAATTTGAATTCCAACATAGGCTCCTCCAAAGGCTCCTCCAAAGGCTCCTCCAACATAGGCTCCTTCATGGGCTCCTCCATGTTTTCTTTTGTCTACAAATAAGACAAAGAGATTAAAATAAATATGGTTGTCTCATAAGGATACAAAAATCGAGATTATAGAACAATCCCACATTTTAAGGAAGAATGGTCTCACTGCACAACGGTTATATTTTAGTGTCAAACTAAAAGGGCGACGATGGTCGCGCACAAAAGGACGTTTGAAATAAGATGAAAAATTACACGGGCGACCTGGTCGAGGGGTGCTCGACCGGTCGACATCACCCTAGCCTGGTCGACCTCTCCAAAAATAGAACAGGAGATTTTGCACACTTGCAGGTACAGTGGCCGACTGGCGACCGGTCGACCGACGGCCGACGCCGAAGCGACTTGGCCGACCCGCTTGAAATTTCTTCCGTCTCATTTTTGTTTCAAAAAACATCTTCAGTACGGGTTGCCCTATAGATGGGCGGCCGGTCCACAGACAGTAAATGTTGTCCAATTTTAGTCGAAAATAAAACTTAAGAAATACTCGAAAATTTAGTAAAAACATTTTAAACCGATCGAGAGTATTTAGACAACATTAGAAATATAGTTTCAATGTGAAAACCCATTGACATAAAATCTTTGAAAGTGTTGTCCAATATTAATCGAAAAAGACTTGAGCAAATACTCCAGGAAAATATTAAAACTATTTTAAATCATTTAGGAGTATTTGGACAACCTTTAAAACCATTGTTTTGGTATAAAACAAAATCATCAAAATCATGATAAAACCATTTATCAAACAATCTCCCCCCTTTTTGATGATTACAAACCAAAACAATTTTAATGAGGTCGATTTTGAAAACAAAACAATTTTACCTAGGTTAAAGAGAACTATCCGTTGTGAGCGACAACATTCCATGCAATAAAAACACATGGATGGGAGTAGAGATATTCAAACACATATAGCAAATGCTCCCCTATCAACATGCACAACAAGAGTTATATAGAAGAACTTAAACATAAGCTAAAATATTAGCTTTTCGATATTGAGCTTAAGTATCAATAACTTAAAAGCTCCCCTGTCAAAGATACATCATTAGAACCGTATATAAGTCCATACTACAACCAATGGACCATGATTCATACATAACCATAATACACCAAGTGGACTAAATATGATCCACAACTTATGGCTTTATGAAGCCATAGCTTCTTTTCTTTAAACTTATGAGCTAAGATAAGCTTATAACCCGTTTCTCCCCCTTTGGAATCATCAAAAAGAATGTTAGCACGATAAATACATCATATATTCTTATCAAAGTGCGCAAGTAAACCGATGTATCGAGCCATTTGAACATTGAAGCTTTTAAACCAAATAGAAGAGTCGAATCATACGACTTGTGAAGCTTATGAAAAATCATTTGATTTGCGTAGAAAACATGATCTCTATAAATATATGAGACTTTTGAAATCGAGAGAGTCGTGTAGGTGATGAATTTTTCATTGAAACGTTTTATCGAACACTGGCGGGCGTAAAAAATTGAAAGAGATATATATAGCCCTTGTAAATGAAATCAAGCCAAGTTTTCATCACCAAATGCAATATAACATATCAACAATCAATAAGCTCATCACAAATATATATGAATTGCATCAAGAAAAATACATATAAGCCACAAACTCATGGTTCAACCCAATTGAGCTAACGATAGTGAAATTCTTACCATTCAATTGGTAAAGTCGAGCAATGATGATGATAACCGAGCTAGATAATCCCCAAAATATAAAATGTATGCAATAAAACAAATTTTGAGTGAAATTTGTGTGCAATTCGCGAAGGGGACGAAAAATGGACAAAATAAGCCAAAATGGCGAAGTCTGGAAACAGAACTATTTTTAGCCAAAAAATCATCCAGTATGACGGCCCAGGGCATGGGCGACCGGTCGACGGCATTTGGCGCCGGTCGGCCTTTCCGATCGGCCAATGGTTCTTTTTTGTTTTGAAAATCCGAAATTTGATCCAAAAATCCGATTTTTCGCCCCTAAGTTTTAAAACGTGCAAAATGCAAACGTAGACCTCATTCAATATACATTATGTCATAATCAAGCTCGAAATGAGGTAAAATACTCGGCGGTTAACGATCAAAAAGTCCGCGAGTTATCCTTGAGACGGAATTAAACACATCTCAAGTTTTTGTTAAAAATCACAATCCCTTAAAAAATATATCGAATCTCAATATGTTTAGTTCGATTATGACGAACCAAATTTTGAATACGAATAACCGTATAATAGATACCAAACTTGTTATCCCGAAAAAATAAGAACATTTTAAAGCTTTGGATACAACAAGTCATAAGAAGAAGTGCCTTTCAAATATTTGAAAATTTCTTTTAACGGCACTTTATTGAGATTCGTTGGGATAGTTTTTGAAATCGAGCATATAGACATAATGCATATGGAATTTCGAGTCTATAGAAATAATACAAGAAAACATACCTCGAATTTGTTTGTCGACCGACATGCCTTTCTCAACCTTTGTCAATCTTTAGTCATAGTGGTTGAGATATTTCTTCTTTCTTCAATGCCTAACTCCTTCAAGAGTTCAATATAACCATCTTCTTGGCATTGAATAATTTGAAGTCCAAGCAAGAAATTGAGCTCCCCCATCATGCTCATTTCAAGTACACATTGCATCAACTTGGAAAAAATATCTTGCACAAATATTCATTAGTAGTACCAAAAATATTCTCATAAATATGCACAAGTAAACAATCTTGCCCTTTTTCAAAAACAAAGAGAGTAGTATCAACTTTACCTCTTGTAGAATCATTTAGCAAAAATAGCTAAGTCTATCAACCGCACAAAGCCTTTTTTAAAAAAATTGGCCTAGAATTTTAAACTCCGATAGACTTCCATATGAATAAAACCATTTAGAAAATTAGCATCCATTTAGTAAAGCTTGAAATTTTCTTAAAACAAGAATGGGCAAGTAAAAAGCAAATAACTTCTAAAAGAGCTATGAGTGCAAATATTACATCAAAATCATTACCTTCTTCTTGAAGATACCTTCGAGCTACTAACCTTGCCTTAGTTCGACCAATGTTGCCTTGGTCATCGAGTTTGTTTTTGAGTGCCCATTTTGCATTTATAATCGTTTGTGATGAAAGACATGGCATCAACTTCCAAGTATCATTTCCTTTTTAGCTCCTCTTGCGAGTTCTAAAAACCAATCTTCATCTTGAAGCATCAATTTAGGAATTTGTCTTCTTCATCACTATTGGGCATCCAAATGATCTAAGGTGTTCATAATAGAACATTTACATCCAAATATTTGGAGTATTTTCTTTTCTACACAACTCAACAAACTCATTAAAGGCATTTCTTATATAAGCAAGAAAAATAGCCCAAGTGAAATAACATGCCTCAATTGTCAACCACAAAATATCTTGCAAAAGAGCATAGTAGTAAGAGACACATATATATATATATATAGATCATGAAGCAAGAAACACATACTATGCATTTAGAATATCATCAAGAGACTAATAAATCATGCAAGTTCAAATAAGCTTAAGAAAGCTACAAAAGGTCTCTTTTGAAATTGAGAATCCGATAAAGCATATAATTGAGACCTTATTTAAAAGAAGTATTTGAACAAAAGTTGACAAAGCAAATATGTGCAATCAAATATCGAATAGTGCCTTTCAAAAAATCTAAAAATCCTCTTAATGGCATTTGTATGAAATACTATGAAAAACAAGCACATAGGCATATGATAATACATATATCGAGTCTATAAGAGTAAGAATAACACAAGTAAACGTACCTCGATAATTTATGCCTTTTCTTGATAAAAATGACGAAAATGGCCATTTGTGAAAATATGTAAATCCTACACAATTCTTAAAACAAATCTAGCACAAATCATAATGATAAAAGTGTAGGCTAAGAGATATCACAAGTAAGCTCATGCCAAAAAAAAAAACCATAAGAGATGATAACATACTATAGTTTTCAAAAAATGCACAAGAGTTTTAAAACATCATATAAGGTCTTTTTTTTAAAAAAAATTTAAAAGCACAAATATATATTGAAGACCTTAATTAAAAAAAATTTGAAAACTCATTTTGCAATAAAGACACAAATAAAAGCATGCATAATAACAAAATAAAATGCATATTTAAATAGGGAGATACGGGTTACCAATTACGCCATTTCCATGGGTTGTGTCGTTCCCATTGTTGATGATATCTTCCCTTTGAGAAGTCACTTTGTTGATGATTACTTCTTTGATTGCTCCATTTCCAAGGTTTGTTGCTTTCCCATTGTTGAAAGTCTCTTCTTCTTTGAAAATCATCTTGTTGATGATGTCTTTGCCATTTCAAGGATTGTGTTCTTCCCATTTTTGATTGTACCCTCTTCTTGGAAATTGGCTTTGTTGAGAATAGTTTCTCCTTCTTTGATCAAATGAAACGGTCATTTGATGCCTTCTTGGCGGTATGAATTTTCTTCGATCATTATTTCGCCGTGTACCTAATATGACATTGTTTTGTGGTACCTCATATGTTTGGGTCCTTTGGGATTAGTCTTGAGACTTTTAGGTCTCCAACAATAATTAGAGCTATTTCTAGCCCGACAAGTATTTACCGTATGACCCTTTTTATCACAATAAAAACAAGTAATAATTCTAGGAGCATAATGACCAATATGCATATTGACTTGATCCTTTTTCATATGATTAACAACATTAGGCTTATGATCAAGTCCTTTATCACAATTATGAATATCAACAATATTGGACATTTTATTGGTACTCAAGTTGGATTTTAATAAATCCTTTTTCATGCAATCAATATTCTCAACAAGAGTACTATTTTCTTTTTCAAGGTTTCTAACCTTGTCAAGTGTGGTGGTGTGAGCACATGATAGTGATTCATAAGAAGTAAATAAACTATCCTTATTATTTTTCAAAATATTGAATTCCTTTTTCAAATTTTTGTATTTAACAAGAGTTTTTGGAATTCATTTTGAAGTTCATCATAATCATTTTGCAAATCACTATATTCATTTTGCAATTCATTGTCATAAGAAGTAGAAGGTTTAGAACTTACCTCGTTCTCTTCTTCGATGCCCATAAGACATTTTTCGACTTCATCATCGGAATTTGTAAGAGGCTCATCCCATATTGTTGGATTTGATGTTGTATCCATTTGAGAAGTAGATGCTTTTGAGTTGCTCCTTTTATTTGCATATACTTCATAGATGGCTTCTAGTTTTTGCCATACTTCATGTGCCGATCGAATACCTTGAACATAATCAAATTCCAAAGTGGTAAGTGAACAATGTAAAATATTAAGAGCTTTACCATTTAAGGAGATGATTCTTCTCTTCATCATTGAGCTCTTTGAAGCCTTTTGAGGTGTGTGGTGTATCTTTCATCTAATGGATTCTCCATTAATGACGGTGTTCCAAATGTCGAACCCGCAACCTTGTAAGTAGCATTCCATTCTTTCTTTCCAAAATATAAAATTTTTGGAATCAAACCGAGGTGGCTTGGTGGTGGAGGTGCCGGAAATTTGAGCTTCGTTTGTAGCCGTCGATCGTTTCTCTTCACTCGCGATGTGAAACGAGCTTGCCAAAGAGTTTGGCTCGATACCACTTGTAAGTCCAAGCGGCTCACGATAATCTGAGGGGGTGAATAGATTATCTCCATCTTTTCTATTTCGCCCTCTTTTAACAATCGAAAGCTCAAACACAATAATAAGGTGCGGAATGTAAACAACACACGCCGATTTAAAGAGGTTCAACCCACCAGGGCCTAATCCTCTACCACCCCAAAGATATCCGGGATGGATTTCGAAGAAAAAGAATTTTATTAATTACCAAAATTAATACAAATTCAACTTACAACACCTTGAAGAGCACCACACTCTTCTTCAACACCACCTTTGGAGATTACCACAATCTCCCTTTGAAGATCACCACAATCTTCCGACTTGAAGAGCACCGAACTCTCCAACACCACCTTTGGAGATTACCACAATCTCCCTTTGAAGATTACCACAATCTTCCGACTTGAAGAGCACCGAACTCTCCAACACCACCTTTGGAGATTACCACAATCTCCCTTTGAAGATTACCACAATCTTCCTTCAACGGCACCTTTGAAGATCACCACAATCTTCAATCTTGAAGAATACCAAATTCTTCAACACCTCAAGAGCACCACACTCTTGAAACACCTATCACCTAGATCACCCAAGTGTATTCTTACCACAAGAATACTCACAAGGATATCTTGTGTTTGGTTGATGAATTACAATCAAGATTACACTTTGAAAAATATTACAACTCAAAAGTGCAAGTGTAATCAAGAATGAAAGCCTAGACCTCAAGATGTGAAAGTGATAGTTTTAAGGCTATTACAACAAGAATGTTGAAATGAATAACAAAGATTATGTGCTTGTGATATCTCTTGTTGTTTGTATCAAGTCTTGTATTTGATCCTCAAGCTTTCATCTATTTATAGGAGAGCCTTCAAATTTGAATTCCAACATAGGCTCCTCCAAAGGCTCCTCCAAAGGCTCCTCCAACATAGGCTCCTTCACGGGCTCCTCCATGTTTTCTTTTGTCTACAAATAAGACAAAGAGATTAAAATAAATATGGTTGTCTCATAAGGATACAAAAATCAGATTATAGAACAATCCCACATTTTAAGGAAGAATGGTCTCGCCGCACAACTGTTATATTTTAGTCAAACTAAAGGCGACGGTCGCACAAAAAGGACGTTTGAAATAAGATGAAAAATTACACGGGCGGCCGAGGGGTGCTCGACCGGCCGACATCACTCCCTAGCCGGCCGACCTCTCCAAAAATAGAACAGGAGATTTTGCACACTTGCAGTGTACCTGGTCGACCCCGGGCGGCCGACCGGACCGGCCGACGCCCGATGCACTTGGCCGACCGCTTGAAATTTCTTCCGTCTCATTTTCTGCTTCAAAAACATCTTCAGTACGGGTTGCCCTATAGCATACCTGGCCGACCACGAGACATTTAAAATGTTGTCCAATTTTAGTCGAAAATAAAACTTAAGAAATACTCCGAAAATTTAGTAAAAACATTTTAAACCGATCGAGAGTATTTAGACAACATTAGAAATATAGTTTCAATGTGAAAACCCATTGACATAAAATCTTTGAAAGTGTTGTCCAATATTAATCGAAAAAGACTTGAGCAAATACTCAGGAAAATATTAAAACTATTTTAAATCATTTAGGAGTATTTGGACAACCTTTAAAACCATTGTTTTGGTATAAAACAAAATCATCAAAATCATGATAAAACCATTTATCAAACGAGTTTATAGGAAAACAAGTATCATTTATAGGATTTCTCAAAGGAATTTTAAAGATAACTTGTTCACCCCTACTCTCAAAGTAAGTTTTCCATCATGCACATCAATGAGAGATTTAGCGGTAGCCAAAAAAAGGACGCCCTAGAATTAAGGGAACTTCTAAATTATCATGCATGTCAAGAATAACGAAATCGATCGAAACACGAATTTGTCAATCTTGACTAACACATCATTAATAATACCTCTAGGATGTTTAATCGATTTATCGGCTAATTGAATGTCCATCCTAATAAAGTTTAAGTTCACCTAATCCCCGCATGCTTAAATGTTTCATAAGACATCACATTGATACTAGCTCCCAAGTCGGCTAGTGCCCTATCAACAGTAAATCATCAATTGTGCAAGGGATAATAAAGCTTCCTGGATCATTAAATTTTGTGGTAGTTCATTGGAAGGACATTTATCATTCAATTGCACATTTGATAATTTGTTAAGCTTATTTTCACCGGGAATGATGTCATTAAGATCCCTAACATGCTTTGAAGGAGGGTCAACAAATGGAATATTGGCATGTAATTGTTTGAAAGAATTAAGGTACTTACCAAATTTGTCTTCCCTTCTATCTTCTTCGGTTAGACTCCGGTAAGGGATCTTGGGCTTGTATTCTCGCAACCTCCTTTTTCATGAGATTTTCTTTGGGCATGTCATCCTCCACGATTTGCATGGCGGCATTGGCATAATCATGCTCATGTGGAGAATCGATGGTGATTGCCTTTACGTGCTCCCTGGGTTTGGCTCAGATTACCCTAAGCAAACTACCTTGTGGCCTTTCGGAAATCATCTTTAATCCGCCTATTTGGTTTTCCAGATTATGGATAGATGCCTCTTGATTTCTCAAGGATGTTTCCACCGCCGGAATCGGGTATCGTTGATTGCACAAATTTTGTTATAAGATCTTCCAAGTTAGGCTTACCTTGATTTGGCTGAAACCGGAGACGTGTGTAGATCGGATTGGGATTAGGTCGTGGTTGACCTTGATTTCCCAACCAAAATTAGGATGTTGTCGCCACCCAGGATTATATGTGTTCTTTGTAAGGATTACTTGGGTAATTTTTGCCTTGATTCCCAACGTAATTAGCATGTTCAGTGTGAGGTATTGTGTGTGGGCAATCCCGATGATTATGCAATCCCCACAAGTTTCACAAGATAAAACATGCGGTGGTGGTGGTTTAGGAGTCGCTAGATCGTCGATCTTTTGGGTCAATGCTTCGACTTTGTGCGGCGAGCGTAACTACCGTGATCTCGCATTATACACACCAACCGACTGTTAGTTTTACCTCGTATGGATTGCCATTGGTAGCCGTTCATGGCCATTCCTCAATCAAATCCTCGAGCGGCTTCGGCGTTTTGTTATTAAGAGTTCCCCCCCCGCCGATCGATCATTTGTCTTGTTGCGAAAGTAGCCCATTATAAAATGTTTGGACTTGCATCCAAATAGGTAGGCCATGGTGTGGGCATTTCCGCAACAATTCTTTGAATCTCTCCCAAGTGTCGCACAAGGTCTCATCGCCCTCTTGAGTGAATGAAGAGATCTCATTCCTCAATCGTGCGATTTTGGCGGTGGAAAATATTTCAAAAGGAACTTTTCGGCCATGATGTTCCACGTTGTAATCGTTCCTTTGGCAAAGTATTTAGCCATTGTTTAGCCCGTCCCCGAAGAGTAAATGGGAATAGGCGTAAACGGATGGCATCATCAGAGACCCCATTTATTTTGAATGTATCGCAAATTTCAAGGAAATTCGCGATATGATTATTTGGATCTTCGTCCGGTAGGCCGTCGAATTGAACAAATTGTTGCACCATTTGAATGACATTCGGTTTGATTTCGAAATTATTGGCTGCAACAGCGGGCCTTACGATACTAGACGACGTACCGTCCATAGATGGCTTGGCGTAGTCGTACATGGTTCTTTGTTGTTCATCCGCCATATCGGGATCCTTGCTTTCGTTAGTATCCTCCTCGTGATCTGTACTAATACTTTCCTCTGTGTTGCTACCGGCGGTCTCTCGCTTCCAGATTCGGCGACGAGTAGGCATGCACTGTAGTAAACAAGGAGGGTAAGTATAATCCAAGACTTACAAAGATAGATACCTAGAAAGACAATTGATGAAAATAAAAAAAAAATGATTAAATTAACAAAAATAAGGTGTTCTTAATATTACAATCCCCGGCAACGGCGCCAAAAACTTGATGGCTCAAAAGCTACCTTTAAAACCGTAGGCAAGTGCACCTATCGTTTTATAGTATAGATTATTGAGTACCGAGTGTCATTCCCACGAGGATTATAAGTACTAATAATTACCGTCTCTTTGTTATTTAATCTAACAATTTTCAGAGTTTTTGTTTGATAAAGAATCTAAATTATCGAAGTGTAAAAATGAAGTAAAATTTGTAGAATAAGAAATCAAGAGATAGAAGTGTGTTTGAATATAAATCCCTCTAGAATGTTTTTTGTGATTTGACAAGTTAAAAGATTCAACCATAAGCCCTTAAGTAAAAACCAACCTCTTTTAATAAAATCTCATGCTATGTGGACCGTAGAAATTCCCGATTTAAGTTAATCCCTTTCTCAAGGCGAAAAACTCCTAATCTCAAGTTGATTAACTGAAATCTCTTTCTAGTTAAAACCCCTAAGATTGCATTATAACGATTTATGAATTCCCATATTAGGTTTGACCCTAATCCAGAAGATTTATGTCGCCCCATATCTAGGATTGCATGCAACTCTTTTCACTTATACAATTTCTTTTTCACCATAAATCTTTCGACACCCGATGAAGAAAAGATATCAAATTAATATACCGGAAATATTAACTCGAATGAGATAAGCATGATACAAGTGAATCACACAAGACATGAGAATTTTATTAAAAACATACACACCTTAATCACAAATCCATTCTAGAGTTCATTACATTCAAACACTAGGAGTTTTAGCTACACATGCTTTTGACACAAGAATAAATTACACAAGAAGATGTAAACATTGTAGACATGGTGTACTTATCTTTATCAAAATCTCAATTGACTTGATGATGTTGCTCCAAGCCTTCTTTCCCCAATGTTGCCACAAGCTTACTCCTCCAAGACCCTTGATCCCAATTCTACTTAATGGAATGAATACAATGAATATTTTTCCGAGTATCTAATTGAATCTTCTCCCAACTTCAACCTGGCTTTTATAGGCAACCAATACATTGATAGTACTCTCTTTTGTTAAACAATTGCCTCCATTTTCCTTGTTGGTTGGTGAATTCTTGTATTCAAGTGATGAGGAGGGACATGGAGACATGTTTCATCAAAATAGGGTGTTAAAAGTGTACAAAAGTGGCCAAAATGGGTTGGTTGGTGAGTTTTCCCCAAATTCCGCAAAGAAAAGTTGCAAAAAGAGGTCCTGACACGCAGGTGTTGGCAAAGACGACCAGGCCGTCGGCCGCAAAAAATCAAAATGGGCCCGACATGGCGCGTGTTGTACAACACGGCCAGGCCGTGTTGTACGACACGGCCAGGCCGTGTTCGGGGCTTTTTTCGCAAAAATTTCGAAGTTTTTAGCTCCCGCTGAACACGGCCGTGTTGCCCGACACCCCGCCCGTGTTGGACCAAAAGGCCCCGAAATGACGCGTTTGACTTGGAATTTCGAGCGTTTTGCATCCTTAAACTCCCGGTATGTTTTGACATGAATCCATGGTCCGAAATTCACCAAAATTAGCCCCGAATGGTCAATCTACATCAATAAAATCACCTCGGAGTAATATGAACTATGTACAATCAAAAATTTACAAAACTAACAATAAAATAACTCGAATTCTACTCAAATATACACATAAAACATGCATAAAAAGACCCTTATCAAACCACCTCCAACTTTGAACTTTGCTTGTCCTCAAGCAAAACATTATATCAAAAAGAGGGATTCAATAAATCACAACATACAAAGATAATTTTTTTTTTTCAACATATTGAACATAAGCAGTCAAGTTCTTGGCCTTCTCAACCTGAATTAACCATTAAGTAAAAACATAGTTTTGTAAAGCGATCGACTGTCAAGAAAGATCAGAATATCGTAGGGCATTATTCAAACTTGAAATCATCACTCCACAAATACTGATAGTTATGAACAACTTCAATTCAATAACGCCATGAAAATACAAGAATTCAATAGATCATTGTAGTTAGTCTACTAGTCATATAACCAAGCTTCTTGAACTTTATTGGAATGAGAAGTCAAGGAGTATTCATTCTCCTTTTTTTTTTTTTTTTTTTCGTTCTTTTTTTTTTTTTTTTTTTTTTGGACCTTTCGAGACATGCTTCCACTAGGTTTATATTTTGAATTTGCTCAAACACTCCTAGGGTGGTTTCCCATACTCATATTCGTGTCGCCGTTTTACGTAAAAGACAAACATGGGGCTCATGAATGCTCCTAGTTACTAACAACAACAAAGGAGTATAACCTCGATTGGTCCGTTTTTTTTTTCTTTTTCTTTTTTTTTTTTTTTTTTCATTTTTTTTCTTTTTTTTTTTTTTTTTTATTCGCAAGCTTGGTTTAACAACTCGTTAACCACTACTAAATCACGAGTTCTCGGACGTTCATAGCGCTAGGTATCGCGTTTATGCCTTAACACATCAAGTATTTATGGTGTTAGAGATCTCATCAAAATTTTGCCTGCATCCACGTCAATCTATCCTAGACAATCAATTGCTTCACATTGGAAACACAAATTAACAAGTTAATGTAGGTATAATTGGGCTAAGTTATTGACTAGCAAACATTCAATTTGTTAAAAAAAATATCATATCTCTCACAAACAAGCATACAAGCATTCCGAAAATGTTATTGTACCCACCTCCAACTTTAAGATTCACATTGTCCTCAATGTGAAAGAAAGAAATGGACAAACACACACAAAACACTCAAAAAAAACAAAGAAATTAGAATGATATAAAAGAGGTGGAAAAAAAAATACGACCTTACTACAATAGTGGAATCGGTGTTGAGCGACCATTGGGTTGTTTTGCACGGACCTTCAACGGCATCTTCATACCTAATCAAAGTTAAGCAACACACAACTCGAATACCGTGAAATCTCAAATATTCCCAATTAGGACAAGCAAGAAGCTCAAGAGTTTTTTTTTTTTTTTTTATGATTTGAAGATGACTCTAAGGACTTGTGATTATTTTGAAAGAAAAAAAAAAAAAAAAAATGAAAACAATTGCACACAAACATCGGGTTGCCTCCGGTTAGCGCTTCTTTAACGTCGTATAGCTGGACCATTTCACCTAAATGTGAAGATTTAATCGGGCGGAGCCTTGAACTTATGAAAAGTTTTATCTCTTTGAACAACATCGCCACCGTATCGATTTTCGAACAATTGACCTTCATGGTCCTATTTTTCTGCGTGTTATTCTCAAAATGGGATTTATCTGTGGAAACTTTTGCACATTGAACATCACATACTTTCAAGGATTTATTAGAAGACATATCAAGCAAAGAATCATTTATCCTTGTCTCAATCAAGTTTATAGGAAAACAAGTATCATTTATAGGATTTCTCAAAGGAATTTTAAAGATAACTTGTTCACCCCCTACTCTCAAAGTAAGTTTTCCATCATGCACATCAATGAGAGATTTAGCGGTAGCCAAAAAGGACGCCCTAGAATTAAGGGAACTTCTAAATTATCATGCATGTCAAGAATAACGAAATCGATCGAAAACACGAATTTGTCAATCTTGACTAACACATCATTAATAATACCTCTAGGATGTTTAATCGATTTATCGGCTAATCAATGTCCATCCTAATAGGTTTAAGTTCACCTAATCCCCGCATGCTTAAATGTTTCATAAGACATCACATTGATACTAGCTCCCAAGTCGGCTAGTGCCCTATCAACAGTAAATCATCAATTGTGCAAGGGATAATAAAGCTTCCGGATCATTAAATTTTTGTGGTAGTTCATTGGAAGGACATTTATCATTCAATTGCACATTTGATAATTTGTTAAGCTTATTTTCACCGGGAATGATGTCATTAAGATCCCTAACATGCTTTGAAGGAGGGTCAACAAATGGAATATTGGCATGTAATTGTTTGAAAGAATTAAGGTACTTACCAAATTTGTCTTCCCTTCTATCTTCTTCTGTTAGACTCCTAAGTGATCTTGGGCTTGATTTCGCAACCTCCTTTTTCATGAGATTTTCTTTGGGCATGTCATCCTCCACGATTTCTCGCATGGCGGCATTGGCATAATCATGCTCATGTGGAGAATCGATGGTGATTGCCTTTACGTGCTCCCCTGGGTTTCGCTCTCGATACCCGCAAACTACCTTGT
Organism: Rehmannia glutinosa; assembly: GCA_016081115.2. Taxonomy (NCBI): domain Eukaryota; kingdom Viridiplantae; phylum Streptophyta; class Magnoliopsida; order Lamiales; family Orobanchaceae; genus Rehmannia; species Rehmannia glutinosa. The sequence continues at coordinate 328,562 of JABTTQ020001117.1, forward strand.
GGCCTTTCGGAAATCATCTTCGCAACCGCCTATTTGGTTTTCCGGGGATTATGGATAGATGCCTCTTGATTTCTCAAGGATGTTTCCACCGCCCGGAATCGGGTATCTGCTGATTGCACAAATTTTGTTATAAGATCTTCCAAGTTAGGCTTACCTTGATTCACGAAACCGAGACGTGTGTAGATCGGATTGGGATTAGGTCGTGGTTGACCTTGATTTCCCCAACCAAAATTAGGATGTTGTCGCCACCCAGGATTATATGTTTGCCGTAAGGATTACTTGGGTAATTTTTGCCTTGATTCCCAACGTAATTAGCATGTTGGGTGTGAGGTATTGTGTGTGGGCAATCCCGATGATTATGCAATCCCCACAAGTTTCACAAGATAAAACATGCGGTGGTGGTGGTTTAGAGCCGCTAGATCGCCGATCTTTTGGGTCAATGCTTCGACTGCGGCGGCGAGCGTGAACTACCGTGATCGCATTATACACACCAACCGACTGTTAGTTTTACCTCGTATGGATTGCCATTGGTAGCCGCTCATGGCCATTCCTCAATCAAATCCCGAGCGCTTCCGCGTTTTGTTATTAAGAGTTCCCCGCCGCCGATCGATCATTTGTCTTGTTGCAAAAAGTAGCCCATTATAAAATGTTTGACTTGCATCCAAATAGGTAGGCCATGGTGTGGGCATTTCCGCAACAATTCTTTGAATCTCCAAGTGTCGCAAGGTCTCATCGCCCTCTTGAGTGAATGAAGAGATCTCATTCCTCAATCGTGCGCTTTTGGCGGTGGAAAATATTTCAAAAGGAACTTTTCGCCATGATGTTCCACGTTGTAATCGTTCCTTTGGCAAAGTATTTAGCCATTGTTTAGCCCGCCCCCAAGAGTAAATGGGAATAGGCGTAAACGGATGGCATCATCGTGAGACCCCATTTATTTGAATGTATCGCAAATTTCAAGGAAATTCGCGATATGATTATTTGGATCTTCGTCCGTAGGTCAGTCGTTTAATTGAACAAATTGTTGCACCATTTGAATGACATTCGGTTTGATTTCAAATTATTGGTCCGCAAATGGGCCTTACGATACTAGACGACGATTACGCATCGTCCATAGATGGCTTGGCGTAGTCGCATATGGTTCTTTGTTGTTCATCCGCCATATCAGGATCCTTTCGTTAGTATCCTCCTCGTGATCTGTTTCAATACTTTCCTCGTGTTGCTACACGGCGTCTCGCTTCCGCATTCGGACGACGAGTAGGCATGCATCGTAGTAAACAAGGAGGGTAAGTATAATCCAAGACTTACAAAGATAGATACCTAGAAAGACAATTGATGAAAATAAAAAAAAAATGATTAAATTAACAAAAATAAGGTGTTCTTAATATTACAATCCACCGAACGGCGCTAAAAACTTGATGGCTCAAAAGCTACCTTTAAAACCGTAGGCAAGTGCACCTATCGCTTTATAGTATAGATTATTGAGTACCGAGTGTCATTCCCACGAGGATTATAAGTACTAATAATTACCGTCTCTTTGTTATTTAATCTAACAATTTTTTTCGAGTTTTTGTTTGATAAAGAATCTAAATTATCGAAGTGTAAAAATGAAGTAAAATTTGTAGAATAAGAAATCAAGAGATAGAAGTGTGTTTGAATATAAATCCTCTAGAATGTTTTTTGTGATTTGACAAGTTAAAAGATTCAACCATAAGCCCTTAAGTAAAAACCAACCTCTTTTAATAAAATCTCATGCTATGTGGACCGTAGAAATTCCCGATTTAAGTTAATCCCTTTTCAAGGCGAAAAACTCCTAATCTCAAGTTGATTAACTGAAATCTCTTTCTAGTTAAAACCCCAAGATTGCATTATAACGATTTATGAATTCCCATATTAGGTTTGACCCTAATCCAGAGAAGATTTATGTCGCCCTATATCTAGGATTGCATGCAACTCTTTTCACTTATACAATTTCTTTTTCACCATAAATCTTTCGACACAGATGAAGAAAAGATATCAAATTAATATACCGGAAATATTAACTCGAATGAGATAAGCATGATACAAGTGAATCACACAAGACATGAGAATTTTATTAAAAACATACACACCTTAATCACAAATCCATTCTAGAGTTCATTACATTCAAACACTAGGAGTTTTAGCTACACATGCTTTTGACACAAGAATAAATTACACAAGAAGATGTAAACATTGTAGACATGGTGTACTTATCTTTATCAAAATCTCAATTGACTTGATGATGTTGCTCCAAGCCTTCTTCCCAATGTTGCCTCAAGCTTACTCCTCCAAGACCCTTGATCCCAATTCTACTTAATGGAATGAATACAATGAATATTTTTCTCGAGTATCTAATTGAATCTTCTCCCAACTTCAACCCTTCGCTTTTATAGGCAAACCAATACATTGATAGTACTCTCTTTTGTTAAACAATTGCCTCCATTTTCCTTGTTGGTTGGTGAATTCTTGTATTCAAGTGATGAGGAGGGACATGGAGACATGTTTCAAACAAAATAGGGTGTTAAAAGTGTACAAAAGTGGCCAAAATGGGTTGGTTGGTGAGTTTTCCCCAAATTCCGCAAAGAAAAGTTGCAAAAAGAGGTCCCTGACACGCCCGAAAAAAAGACGCCAGGCCGTGGCCGCACAAAAAATCAAAATGGGCTCGACATGGTCAGAAGAAGCAACACGGCCAGGCCGTGTTGTACAACACGGCCGTGTTGTCTGACACGCCAGGCCGTGTTCGGGGCCATTTTTCGCAAAAATTTCGAGTTTTTTTAGCTCCGTGAACACGGCCGTGTTGCCCGACACCCCCTGCCGTGTTGGACCAAAAAGGCCCCGAAATGACGCGTTTGACTTGGAATTTCGAGCGTTTTTGCATCCTTAAACTCCCCGGTATGTTTTGACATGAATCCATGGTCCGAAATTCACCAAAATTAGCCCCGAATGGTCAATCTACATCAATAAAATCACCTCGGAGTAATATGAACTATGTACAATCAAAAATTTACAAAACTAACAATAAAATAACTCGAATTCTACTCAAATATACACATAAAACATGCATAAAAAGACCCTTATCATAAGCAAATAATATTTCAAACACAAGTCTTTATAGTTGTAAAAATACTACTCTTATCCACCTATGTTAAAGACATAACTAAACCTTAAGTTCTATTTTTTCGTAGTTTTGAAACTTCTTTTGGTTCCGAAACCTTAGGTGGTTTTTATAATTATCCTATTAATTACACATACTTTAGTCATAGTTGTCCAAAACAATTTCCTAACTTTAGATATCCCATGTGTGATGTGACATGAAATCTATATATATATAATAGCAGAAGTCCGAAATTTTTATTTTCCCGTTCTTTTTGCTTATTATATTAGGAAACAATTGTAAAAATTATAAATTGTAATTATTATAAATTCTTATATTAGGAAAATATTATAAGAAAATCGTTGTAATTATATAAATTAGAAAAATATTATAAGAAAAAAATTGTAAATGGTATTCCTACTTTATATGTATATAAATTAAGAAAATATCATAAATGGTATTCCTATTTTATATGTATAAAAATTAAGAAAATTTTATTTACTGGTATTCCTACTTTATACCAAAGTGAGTATATAGTATCAATTCTATCTTTATGTAATATATAGAATTGTTGGTGCTTTAATTTGGTAAATCAATAAATCAATATTGGAAGATGAAATAATCAATATCTAGCGACCAATGTATATTTTGGAGTTATCCAAAATTGACGGTGTTTTGCTTTAGTAAGTCAATAGAAAGATTTTTTGTAATGAAAATAATGTGTGGCTAACTCAATATGTGATAAATATTAATTATATTGTCAACCAACGCAATTAAATAAATTACTGTAAAATTAATTATATAATCATTTATATAGGATTAATAGATTGATGTTACATTTTAAAGTAAACTTTCCAGTTAAAAATTTTGGATTATCAAACTTCCCAGTGTATTCTATCATTTCTTTAGATTGATGATTGATTCACATCAATCCATTGTTGATCAAAATGAGAAAACTCATGTGGTTTACATACATCTATTGAAAATAAATGTCAAAGAATGAATATTAATATCAATTGTACTATTTTTATACCATGTTTCAGTTATATCATGTTTATGTTCGTAAGTTTTTTAGTGGATTACTATGATATTGCTGTAAAATTTATGTTAATACTACTAACGTTTATATTAATGAGATAATAGTTCATTTTAAATTTTATTCACGGTTTTTTCTACCATATTATTTTAAATAATATATCTCAATTTACATTTTTGATTAACAATGTGAAGTATTCATTTTTTTCAACAGTACAAGTACAATATAAAAATAAATGTCTCACAAATCATATATAATTGTTTATAGAGAGGTGTGTGAGAAAGAAAGGGATATATAAAATAATAGTTTAGAGACATGCATAAATTGAGGGATAATTCTGAACGAGTTGAATTAGATATTTAAGTTTATAGTTGAAAACATAAAATTGATAGATAAATTTTTGTTTTTAGTAACCTTATACGAATATTACTATTAAAATAAAGTAATAAATATATATCAGTTCATGTTAATAGATATTATAAAACTATAATATTAAAATAAAAATATATGTGTAACGCACGGGGTGAATTACTATTTGAATTTAATAACAAATTGTTCGAAACAAAAACGAATGGATAGGGCCAACCCGTTTAAAGAAAAAATGAAATGATTAAATGGCCCAAAGTGTTACACATGCTCCAAGTTTTAGCGGCCCAATATATAAGCTCGGCCCGGTGGCATTCACCATCCTCTGCAATACCAGTTTTCACAAGCTTTGAAGCTTCCACCTGAAAAACCGACGTGGGCCGCGGGCCGAAATGAGCTCGAAGTCGACGTTATGGCGCCAGCGCCGAGTACCCTTCCCGTTTTTGATTTTTTCCTCATTCTGATTGCATTATTCACTGTTCTCGGCTTATTCATGGTCGATCTCAGACTGGGACGGATCCAGGAATTTTTCGGAACGGGAGCACATTTTAGCCTTGCTTGTTTTTATTTCCAATAGCCTTTTTCCAGTTTTATACTATTCATAGAAATGGAATCGTATTTGTTTAAAAAGACTTCCATTGGAAATCACTATTTTCTCTTCTCATTTTTCAAATAAAATGATATCTCAAAGCTACAATTTTAATTTTCAACCATAGATATCCCTAATATATCACTTGTCACTCATTATTCATATTTTTTATTCAAATTACACTAGTGCGATCCACTAGTACCACCTATATATACTTAATATATTATTATTTTCAAGCCTATCACCTATAAATCTTACAAATAAAATATTATATATTAAAATTAAATATTAGATGTCCACCACTATCAACTTTTTAAATTATTATATACATATAAAATATTAAAAATGTATCCAAAACACAAAATAAATATAATTTTATTTTTATCACATAGTTTTGTATCAAAACTATCTAAAAACTACTCAACCATACATATATTTCTCATTTCTAAATCTATATAAAATTTAATATTCATCCATTCATTCACACCCAATTCAATTTTCATTTGACAACTAATAAATTCTCAAAATTTAATTTTTAACACAAGAAACTGAATATGAAAACATAACCATACAAATGCTTTTGTTTTTTTAACCTAATTTATATAAACCTTTTAAAATAAATGATAAACAGTAAAAGGAAATAATTAATAAATTGTAAACAAACTAATTAGTAATAAAAAAGAAAAAAAATACTATGGGGGCACGTGCCCCATAGTGAGTATCATGGATCCGTCTATGATCTCAGATCCATTGATCTCAGCTAATATGACGATGAATAAGCTAAAAGAAGATAATGTTGGAAAGAACTGCGCAACGGTTGAAGAGATGGGCGAGACTTCAGCAGGGGTTATATGGAGGAAAGTCTTCGAGTGAGAAAAATAATTGGGGGAATTTTTTTAGTACCCACTATAGATAGTGGGTACTCTTTTATACCCACCTAGATAATAAAATTCTTTTCTACCCAAATTGGCCAAATTACCCTTCCTTAAAGTTGGTGGTTTTTGAATTTTAAAATTGAAGTCATCATTATACACATTAAACCGTAGACCGTATAATAACCGTATACAACACACACACTCCAAGACAACAAACAAATAACAAAAGGTAAAGAAAACAAGGAAAAACTAGAAAGAAAAATCCTATCGTGCCCTAATCGCAAAGAAGAAAAAGTGGAGAAATCAATGGCTTCTCAATCGCCGTTGTCCGTTGCCGCGTCACCTCCTCTCCGCTGCCGCCGACTCCTCCGCGCCCTCCTCCTCTACTCCCGAACAGGTACTTCTCATATATTGCCTCTCATTTTCGAAATATATATTAAATATGAAGTTTTGGGAAATATGAATTTTAGTTGATAATTTTCGAATATATGTAGAAAATGCTTGAGAATGTGAAATATTTGAGTTTATTTGTTAGAATGTTCGAAATAGATGAAGTTTTTGGTTGTGTTTTGGTTTAGAATGTTTGAAAATGGAGTATTTCGGGTTTATTTAGGGCACGATAAGACGAGGAAGACGAAACGGCACGATATGATAAATATATCGCGCCGGGGGGGTTTAAATTTGGCACGATATTGTGCAGGGGTTTAAAGTTGACCCGATATCGTGCCGGGTTTATTTTTGGCCAAGATATCGTGCCGTGTTTCAAAATGGCACGATATCGTGCCGCAATTTCAATTACATGCTGTTTTTTCCATTTTTCATTGCGTATATCGTGCCATGTATTTTGCTGCATATGGTGTGGAACGATATTGTATAAATCGTGTTGCATTTCGTGCCTAGATATCCATATCGTGTTACATGCTGTTTTTTCCATAATTATTGTTATTGTTTTCTTTCAGTTTTTCACTACATTTCTTCAATATTTCAATAATTCATCTTACTAAATTGCAATTTTTTAATATTGTTGTAGGTCGGTCCACAGTGGTTGAGACCCTCATATCATCGAGAGAGGGCCCACATTGCGGGATACGTTCGATCGAATATTATTCAGACCATCAGAGATGAGTTGCGGGAGATCAGTGGTGATTTATATCATGCCCATTTTTCGTTGAGGCACGATATCGTGTTGTATATTAGGTACGATATATCGTGTTGTATATTAGACACGATATCGTGCCCTATATATTAGGCACGATATATCGTGTCTAATAAACGGGAGCACGATATATCGTACCTAATATACAGCACGATATATCGTGTCTAATAAAGGGCACGATATCGTGCCTAATATATGACACGATATCGTGCATTGTGTTTCATAAATGCAGAAAATTTTTCCTTTCACAAAATACTTCACATATTTTGCAAATATATTGGTCTTGAACGATTTAAACAAGGTTAACTAATTAGGAGGAGAAGAACATTACCTTGTTATTCGATTTTTTGGTGCGATTTTGGTGATTAAAGCCCACAAAAATAACTTCTTGATATTTTGTGAAGAAGAAGAAGAAGAGAGAGAAAAAATGAAGAGCAAAAGAGAAAGGAGTGTTCACGTATGTTATGAATTGGAAGTATTTAATTTCAAGAGAAAGAAATACATATTAAAGGCTTGCATTTAAAGCTTCAAGGGTATTATGTTAAAAGAACACCAAAAGTGGGTAGAAAACTATGTTTTTTATTCTACATGTCAAAAAACTCTATCACCTATCCCAAGTGGGTAATTTGCCCCATTTGCTCAAAATAATTCGTAATCACTTCGCCTTAAATGGTACGCTGTGTTAGTTTTGGTTCACCTGCAAAGCTGAAGTTTGATATTTTGAGTTATTAATGCCTATTCATTTTTTATAAGGTAATTAATGCCCAGTGATGATGCTTTTGATTTGTTCGAGAACTTATAACCTGCACTAATATATGCTTCTGCTAGTCATAACTAGCATATGCTTCTCGCACTGTGCGAAACACTATAATAATGTGATTGGTTCCATAAAATCGCTCCTCAGATTAGAACCGTAACAAATCTAGTCAAAAATTTAAGTTTGAATTATATCTGATTCCAATTCTAAGACCTTGGTTCCTTGGTGCCAAACAATACGGTTGAAGGGGTGATGTGCAGTTGGATGAGTGGTGATTTGGGCGTAAACAAATCAGATGTACTTCGGGTCGTCTCGAGCCTAGGTACTTTTGGTTCGGGTCCTGTAAGACAGATAAACGTTAGGCTAGCCGGGAGGGTTCCCAGCTAAGACCCTCCGATGCTTAAGTCAGTACAGGTCTTAGATCGCTAGTGAATGTAAAGCGAGGTGAATAGCAATAAATGTCATACTCCGTAGCAATGGAACAAAGGGCGTATTTATAGGCATCAAGCTTTCTCTCGTCCGCACGAGGTGTACGGATCCGCACAACCCGCTCCACGTGTCGGCCTCATATTGGTCCACCTGGCTAGACCCATATATCGATAATGGTCGGGTCGCATGGTCGAGCCGCACGACCACCTCGGATCGTCGTGACCTCGCTCTCACGTAGTGTCCACTCGGCTAGCTTGAACTCATTCTATTAAGTGGATCGGGTAGACGACCCGATCCATGACCTCGGTTGCCAGGTCGTGACCTCGCTTCTACGTAGTGTATCGGCTAGCTTGAACTCATTCTATTAGTCGATCGGTTAGACGACCCGATCCATGACCTCGATTGGTGGTCGTGACCTCGCTTCTACGTAGTGTATCGGCTAGCTCGAACTCATTCTATTAGGCCGGATCGGGTAGACGACCCGATCCATGACTCGGTTAGGTCATGACCTCGCTTCTTTTTCATAGTGTATCGGCTAGCCTCGAACTCATTCTATTAGCCTGGGTCGGGTAGACGACCCGATCTCCGTGACCTCGGTTCGGGTCATTCCTCGAATAGCGAGGTAGAAGAGTAATTTTAGACAGCACATATCATTACTCCCCGCCATTTTTAGTAATTAATTACTATGGTAACTCTGAATCTGATCCGTTGAATTTGAAAAGTTTCTTTCATCCCAACCGTTCGATCTTCCCGCCCATTCCGCTATATATATACGAAAGTCTTGGAGTTTACATTTTTACTCTTCATTCATCGCGGTGAAAAATATTTCCAGTTCGAAGCGAGCTCCCCGCCCTCGTCCGAGGTTTCTTCACGTAGTCAGATCCCACCTCGAGGTAGCCCTTAGTTTCACTTCGCTTATTAATATTTTTTCTTTATTTCATTTATTTTTCTTCCTTCTTCTTGTTATGCCTTCCGACCATGCGTTAGGTTCTCATGACTCGGGCTCGAGCGGTTCGAGTTCGAGTTCAAGCTCCACCTCGGAGTCTAGTTCTGACATCGGTCCTCTAAATGGGGCTCGTATTCTAGATGCTAGCCCATTAGGTCCGTGCCTCCCCAGGGATCCCGTCTCGACTTGGACCCTACCGACGAATCCGAGGAGGATGCCCCCATAGATCCTAATTTAGAGTTTACAGCTCCTTGGGCTTTGATTCGTTCTATTGTAAACAGGAACCAAATAGCCGAGATTAGAGACCGATTTTTTATTCCATCAAATTTTCAAATAATTATCCCCGGTAGGAATGACCGTATAGACAAACCACCTCCCCGTTGTATGTCGTTCCATTTACCTAGCCTTGAGGCAGTTTACGTTTTCCTTTAGCTCGCCCCTATTGTAAATATCTTAAAGGGTCTAGGAGTGTGTCCCGACTAGTTCCGAACGCTTATCGTCATATTTTAAGTTTTGCGATATTAATGAAACATTTTGAGGTGTCACCTCCTTTCCCATTTTGGGCCCTTTATTCCATTAACTCCTCTCCAACCACAAGTGAGAAAGGCTTTTTCTACCTCTCCCTCGGCCTAACCGTAAGTTTATTCATCACCTACCTACTCTGTTTGGCCTTGGAAAGAGAAATTTCTCTACATTAGAGCCCCGTAGAGACCCTGGGAGGTTCCTTTCGAGTGGAAAGCTACCCGTCCTCACCTCGTGACCTCGCCGGTCACTTGGGAGGATGACTTCGTCCAGGATGTGCTATGCACGAGCCGGTATCTGTCGGAGAAGCTTCTAACCGAAGAGGTTCTTTTTCCTCGCGGACCTTAGCCCCGCCCGGCCGCCTTCTTTAAGTTTGGGTAATCTTCCATTCTTTTACTTAATTGCTTGCTCGTATAGTTTACTCACATTATTCTAAACAATTTTTTTATTTTCAGAGATGTCTCACAATGTACACTCATTAATAGCTAAGCAATTGAAAGAAATGTAGGCGCTTTACTCTCCAAGAAAAACGACCTCCAATCGCTCCGAAACACACCACCACCCATGATGTCTCGGGTTCGGCAAAGTGTTCCTCCGACCTCTCAGGGCCTCACTCGCCGCTTCGACCGAGGTGCAGGATGATACTGATACTTTTCGAGCTGCTCGCACTACCCTGGGGCTCGCTTAACCCCTCGCCCTACTTCTTCGAGGGGTGAAAATGTTGAGAAGGCTTCGCCTCGAAAGGAAAGTCCCACAAAGAAAAAACTCGGGAAGCCCACAAGTCTCGCATCGGGATTCTCGGGTAAAGATCGCGAAGAGCCCTCCGTAAGAGGCTTCGCTCGGGTCGTCTTTAGACGTGTCCGCAAGCAAACAAATTGGCCGACGAGGAGACTTGCAATGACCCGAGATGGAAGCTCAACTTAAATGGCTCAAGTTATGTGAGAAACAGTTCGCCGAGATGCGTGAGATGGAAAGGCAAAGATCTCCTCCTCAATCGCTCCTCCACTTTCAACGCTCACGCTGCACCGCCCCCAATTGGCTAATTAACGGACGAAGCTCATCCTCGATACTCATCCGAGAGGACTCTTTCGAGCTATACAAACATACTCTCCTCAGATCGATCAATTTGCTTTGATACCTTTTGAGTTTACTTCCTTTGGAAGAATACATAGCCCACAATACTTTTTCGGTAAAAGTCCATTATCTCGTTTAATACATGTTTTAATTTTTCTCTCTCTCTCTTTCTAACCTCGCTTTTAATTCATTTACGAATAATGCCCTCCTACACCACCTTTCCCTTCGTCGCTAATTGGAAACAATCCTCGATGCGCTGGAAAAAGTGGAGAGGCTTTGAAAGGCTCTTCGCGAGGCCGAGGCCGCTAAGGAAAAATTATCTCAGAGAGAATCTGCGCTCGTGATCCGAGCCGAGTGGTCCGGAAAGAGGTTAATGCAGCTCGCGACAAATCAAGGAGCGAGAAAGAAAATCACGAATCCGAAGCCGAAAGAGACCTACGATACGGGTCGCGGGGGCTATCGGAATATACGAACTCGCTAGAATATACCTCCGCTCTTCAAAAGGCTCGCGAAGAGGGCGTGAAGTCCTTTCTAACTTCCCATTCTTACGAAACCTTAGTGGCACGTCGTGTCATTGTCTATCTCTTTCAAGGTTTCGAGCGATGCTAGGGACCAAGCCCTACAGAGAATGCTTTCAAGCGAGGACTTTGATCAAGATAAACTTGATCGCTCCGCATGCACGGATGATCCGGGAGAAAGTCGACGAGGGCGAAGCTAAGGAGGAGGAAGGACTTGATGTCGTGCACGATGTGGAAGAGGCTGAAGAAACGGATGAGTGGACCAATCTTATGCATTCGCACATCGCTGCTACAGAACAACCTCCACCCCCTGCTACTATTGAAGCTAATAATGATGATGAGGAAGAATAACCTTAGTTTTTACTTCCTTCTTTTGTAAATGAGCTCAATGCTCCATGTGAAGCACATCGTGAATACCAAACTGTACACTTCGTTTGTCTAAGTTGTTTTGTAAATGGGCTTAGTCTTTGACCTCGTTTTTTGGTATTATGATGTATGAAAATATTTGATATGAATGAGCTCAAGTCTCCGATTTCGCTTTATCGCCGTTGTTTTACAGTTTCCCCCATTTTTAGTTATTACAACCATATTTGCTAGTCGTTCTATGGATCTTGCTTGAGCGACCTCGTGGGTCACTTAATCGACGTCTTTCTTTTTGAGATCATTTTTATTTGTAGTGACCTCGCAGACGCTCTTAATCGTCGGTGACCTCGCGGGTTGCTCTTCTTTTAAAGTTGACTTCGTGGGTCAATTTTACTTGAAGCTGACCTCGTGGGTCGCTTTTAGTTGAGACTGACCTCGCGGGTCGATTTTACTTGAAGCTGGCCTCGTGGGTCGCTTTAATATTAGCCGACCTCGTGGGTCGCTTTGACCAAAGCGACTCGTGGGTCGCTTTTTAATAGAGCCGACCTCGTGGGTCGCTTAATTGGAGTTGACCTCGTGGGTCGCTTTGTCTTGAAGCTGGCCTCGTGGGTCGCTTTTAATATTAACTGACCTCGTGGGTCGCTTTGCCTTGAAGCTGACCTCGTGGGTCGCTTTTAATAGAGCCGACCTCGTGGGTCGCTTTGTTTGAAGCCGCCTCGTGGGTCGCTTTTAATATTAGCCGACCTCGTGGGTCGCTTTGCCTTGAGCCGACCTCGTGGGTCGCTTTTAATAGAGCCGACCTCGTGGGTCGCTTTTTAATATTTCTTGACCTCGTGGGTCGGTTTGCCTTGAAGTTTCGACCTCGTGGGTCGCTTTTAATAGAGCCGACCTCGTGGGTCGCTTGTCTTGAAGCCGGCCTCGTGGGTCGCTTTTAATATTTTGCGACCTCGTGGGTCGGTTTGCCTTGAAGCCGACCTCGTGGGTCGCTTTTAATAGGAGCCGACCTCGTGGGTCGCAGAGGCGACCTCGTGGGTTTCTCTTTTAAAGTTGACCTCGTGGGTCAATTTTACTTGAAGTCGACCTCGCAGTCGCTTGTCTTGAAGCTGGCCTCGTGGGTCGCTTTTAATTAGAGCTGACCTCGTGGGTCGCTTTGTCTTGAAGCTGATAATTATCTCACAAAATAAGGGGGGTATTTCCCCTCCCAATAATTTCATATATATTCAGTCAAAACAAGCTAATAATTACAAGTAGTTCACCTAAGTATAAAACTTGCGCAAATTGTGGATGTTCCATGGCCTATGAAGCTCTTTTCCATCCATGCTTTCCAAACGATATGTTCCTCTCTTGAGGATCTTAATCACCTTGAAAGGACCTTCCCAATTAGCCTCCGGTTTTCCCACATGCTTAGATACTTCAACTTTTTTCTTTAACTAGGTCTCCTACTTGAAAATTTCTCTCGCTCACCCTTTTATCATATCTCCGCCCGCATTCTTCCCTTGCTCGAATTTGAACCAAGGCCCTATCCCTCTTTTCTCGATTGTTTCTAGCTCTAACTTCCGAGCCTCTTCGTTCTGTGGCCGGGTCATAATGAGCTATCCCGTGAGATGCTTCCCCAATTTCCACAGGGATTACCGCCCCGATCCGTACACCAAACCGAATGGAGTTTCTCCCGTAGAAGTTCTTGGGGTAGTCCTATATGCCCAAAGGACCCCTTCGGAAGTTCCTCCACCCAATACGTCTTCACCGCACCCACCGCTTTTAAGTCTTTGTGAGAATTATCCTGTTGGCCACCTCGGTTTGTCCATTAGCTTATGGATTACCTCCGCCGTGAAATTTTGCCGGATTTTCACTTCCTTGCACCATGCTCGTATTTTTCTTCCTTGGAACTGCGTTCCATTATCTCAAATTAAGATCCTAGGAAAACCAAACCGCTACAAATATTTTTCCATACAAAGTCCATGACCTCTTGCTCACCTATTTTAGCTAGTGCTTCGGCCTCGACCCACTTCGTAAAATATTCAATCACATTATCACGAATTTTTTTCTCGCGCCTTGCCACGGGGAAAAGGACTGGATGTCGATCCCCACTCGGGTCGAAAGGGCATGCAATAGGAATTGTTTCTAAGGGTATGCTTTGGTGATGAGTTAAGTTAGCATGGAATCGACACTTGTCACACTTCTTAGCGAACTCAATCGCATCCTTCATCACAGAGGGCCAAAAGAATCCTTGCCTTAGTATTTTTTTGAGCTAGCGAGCGACCTCCCGAATGATTTCCGCAGCTTCCTCATGAATCTCTCTCATCACATCGCGCGCTCTCGTGCAACAAACATTTCAAAAGGAGTCCTCCAAAGGACCTCTTATACACTTCATCTCCTATTATTTGGAACCCAGGTGCCCTAGCCTGTATCCTCCTAGCCTCGCCAATCCGTTGGCAAAACTCCCGTTTTAAGAAACTCTTTAATCCCCTCGATCCACTTTACTTGAATCCCTATATGAAGAATTAAGGTCTCTTTTGAGAATTGGTCAAGAGGTTCGCTTTCTGAGTTCACTTCGGAGTGCTTCGCCACTAACACTATCACCTTCCTCGAACTCGATCCTGAGACGGCACTAGCGAAACGTGCTAATGCATCAGCTCTCTCATTTTCTTCTCTTGGAATCTGTTTCAACTGAAATTCTTCAAAATTTTCTACTAATTTCTTAGCTCTACTCAAGTAGGTGGACATAGACTTATCTTTGGCTTCGAAAGAGCCTTCCATCTGCATCGCGACTAACTGAGAGTCAGTATATGCCACGAGCCTTCTTACATCGCATTTATGTGCTAGCTTCATCCCAGCAATTAGGGCTTCATACTCTGCTTCATTATTTGTAACCTCGAAATCCAACTTTAGAGCTACTTTACTTCAAACAAGTTAGGTCCTTGTAACAAAATTCCACTCCACCTCCACTAGCCACTGACGAACCATCCACATGTAAAAGCCACGCGACCTCGTCTTGGGGCGCCAACTCTTCTACGATTGCCTCGCTAACAAAGTCAGCTAGAACTTGGGCTTTAATTGCCGATTTACATTGATACTTGATATCAAACTCTCCCAACTCCACTGCCCATTTAACCAAGCGACATGACAACTCCGGTTTCCCTAAAATTTGCCTCAAAGGTTGATTTGTTAAGACGATTATTTGGTGCGATTGAAAATAAGGTCGTAGTTTTGCTCTTTGCTACCACCAAGGCTAATGCCAACTTTTCAGTCTCTAAATATCTCTCTTCCGCTCCTTGCAACATCTTACTCACATAATAAACCGGCTTATGCATGCCCCTCCTCCTTGACTAACACCGAGCTCATACCGCAGAAAATGACCCAAGTACAAAAAAGTGGTTTCTTTTTCGGGCTTTGATAATAATGGTGGTGAGCTTAAATATGATTTTAATTCATCAAAGGCCTTCTCACATTCTTCTCGTCCATTGAAAGTTTTTCATATTTTTTAAAGTAGCAAAGAAAGGTAGGTTACGATCGGTGACCTCGAAATGAACCTATTAAGCGAGGCTAGCTTCCCCGTGAGCCGCACTTCGCTCACGGCCCCTGGGGAGGCCATCTCCGATAGCTTTAATTTTCTCGGGTTTGCTTCAATCCCCCTCTCATTAACCATGAACCCGAGAAATTTTCCACCTCGCACCCCAAAAGTGCACTTTGTTGGATTCAACTTCATTCCATAATTTCGCATGATGTTGAAAGCTCGCTTCAAATGTTCCGATGGTCCCCCGATTCTCGCTCTTGACAAAGATATCATCTACGTAAACCTCCATGGTTCGTCCAATCTCGCTTTTGAACATGAGGTTGACTAGGCGTTGATAAGTTGCTCCCGCATTCTTAAGGCCGAACGGCATCACCACGTAACAATACACCCCATTTTCGCAGAATAAATGAGGTCTTGTCCGATCCTCTTCCGCCATGAAGATTTGATGATACCCTTGATACGCGTCCATCATACTTAATAGAGCACACCCGCCGTGGAGTCCACTAGGAGATCAATACGAGGCAAGCGGGTACGGATCTTTGGACATGCTTTATTTAAATCAAGAAAGTCGTACACATCCTCCACTTCTCACCAATTTGTTTTGGGAACAATCACCACATTAGATAACCATTCGGTGAATCGGATCTCAACAACGTGCCCGCAATGAGCAACTTATTCACCTCGCTTTCGATGATCCTATTCTCTCTCCCCGAAACTTCGCTTCCGCTTAATAGGCTTCACCCAGGGTCGACATTTAAGCGATGCACTACGACCTCTGGGCTAATACCTTTGCAATCCGTAGCCTTCCATGCAAAAATATCCGCATTCTCCTTCAAAAATTGGATAGTTAGGAGCTCGAGGCTCGGATCCATCTGGGAGCCTATTCTCGTCGACTTGCTCGGTCGCTTGGATCCACCCGACTACCTTGTACGCTTCGAGGCTCGATTCTATACTCCTCACTCGAGCCTTTTATACTTCTCCTTCTCCTTCTTGCTCATTCATGCCTCCTCCTCCCTTTCAATTTGCCTAATTGTTCTAATCTCCCGCTCTCCCTTCTTTTTCTTCAGTGACAAGTTATAGCACTCCCTTGCACTTTTCTGATCTCCATTTACCTCACCAATCCCACTTGCAGTTGGGAATTTCATCTTCAAATGATATGTGGAAACAATAGCTTGGAACTGATTTAAACCTGGCCTACCGAATGACGTTGTATGCAAACGGAGCGTCAACCACTAAATACTTAACCATAACTGTTTTTCGGCATGGGACCATTCCTAGCGAGGTCGGAAGGTCGATAGTACCTAGCGGGATCACTTCGCTTCCCCCGAACCCAGTTAATGGTGTATCCACCGGTTGCAGTGTTGTGACGTCTAATTCCATCTTCCTTAAGACCGCATAAAGATCACATCCGCCGAGCTCCCATTATCTATCAAGGTCTTTTGTATGCGAAAGTTCGCAATATCCATTGTTATCACCATTGGATCATTTTGACCTATTTCTACTCCCACAAGGTCACGATTATCAAAGGTAATTGGGTTTGCTTCCTGGACATTAAAAATATTCAGAACCCTCTTGGGAG
The DNA here is from genome assembly GCA_016081115.2 of Rehmannia glutinosa. Taxonomy (NCBI): domain Eukaryota; kingdom Viridiplantae; phylum Streptophyta; class Magnoliopsida; order Lamiales; family Orobanchaceae; genus Rehmannia; species Rehmannia glutinosa. The sequence continues at coordinate 345,398 of JABTTQ020001117.1, forward strand.
TATGAGCCAAGACCCGCATACTCTTCCGCCGCGCTTTTATGCGAGTCACCTCCACTCGGGCCTCCAGCCGATCATATGTATCACCCTCCTTGGCAAATTTTCATCTTGTCGGTCTCGCTCGCTTCAGATCGCTCGCGATCCGATTTACTCTTTCCTTTATAGGGAAACGAGCTTCAGACCTTCCTCGCGCCTTATGCCTCGGGGGAGAACCTGACCTCGCCACTCTTCCCTGGCCTCGCTCCTCATCCTCAGTTTTGCTCATTCTAACAAAATTTTTCAAGTACCCCTGCTGGATGAGTCGCTCTATTTCGTCTTTTAATTGGAAGCATTCTTCTGTATCATGGCCATGATCTTTATGAAAATGGCAATATTTTCTTTCATCTCTTTTACCCGGTATGGCCTTCATCTTTCTTGGCCACTTTAACATATTTTTTCCCTCGATGGACATCAAGGCATGTACTCGGGGAACATTTAGCGGCGTATATCTGCTAACTCGTATTGGTCGCGATCGATCCTGATCTCGACCTCGCTCATGGTCTTTTTCAGACTTAAAACGAGGTCTCTCTCTCGGATCTTTTCTTACGTGCACCTCCTGACCCACTACTGACCATTCATGATCCTTCGATTCATTCATCTCCTCTTCCCGGATATATTGTTGGGTCATCCCCATCAATTCCTCCTTATCCATTTGGGGGTTACGAGCTAAAGTGTCAAGCTAGTGCCCCCTTTTTCAAACCATGAACCAATATATTTGTCATCATATCGATCCTCATATCTTGCACCTCGAGCGCCTCGTCATTAAACCGATTAATGAAGTCCCGAAGTGGCTCGCCTTTCGCTTGTCTGATGGTAAAGAGGTGGGTCGCCGACCTTCGAGCTCGCTTTCGACTAGCGAACCGATATAAGAACTTTCTTGCCAATTTCTCATAGGATACCACTGTTCCCACGGGTAGCCCCGTGAACCATTCTTGCGCTTTTCCCTTTAATGTGGTGATAAATATCCTAGCATTCATGGCATCCGACCGCCCATAAAGCCGCATTACGTGATCAAAAGTCATTAAGTGTTCCCGAGGTCCTTATTCCCATCGTATTTAGGAAGATCCGGGAGCTTGAAACTCATAGTAACGACTTCGCCAAAATTTCGGGGAGAAGGGGACCTCTTTTTGTAATGCGTAAGTGATCGCCTCTTCTCTTCAAATGGTCTAGCTTCCGAGTAGCTTGCTCAATCGCTCGGCCACGAGTTCATTTATATCGCCATCCTAGGGAGCTCGCTAGTCTCGCCTCGGCCGCCTCGTTCTCGGGCGCTTTGTAACTAGCCACCTCCTCCGCATCTCCTTGCTCTCTATCTCTGCCGCAACATCGTTGGTTCCTTGTCTCTAGGTACTGGGGAGAAACCATGGGAGCTTGCTTTCTTTCCCTATCGTTTAAAGATTCTTTCCAACATTTTCTCAAAGTCATTTGGTTCGCATATTGATCATGGGATCCTCCGCTCCCTTTGATGTTGCTCTTGAATTAACAACGGGAAGGGGATCCTCCTCGAGGTGTTGTTTTTCGCTCTTATTGGTGTCTCCTCCATGTTTAGTCCACAAGGTGGTATCCCTTTGCTTTCACTTGGGGTCTCTTCCATATTCACTTTTGCGAGTTCCCACAGACGGCGCCAACCGATTTGGGCGTAAAAACAAATCAGATGTACTTCGGGTCGTCTCGAGCCTAGGTACTTTTGGTTCGGGTCTGTAAGACAGATAAACGTTAGGCTAGCGGGAGGGTTCCGGCTAAGACCCTCCGATGCTTAAGTCAAGATCTGGTCTTAGATCGCTAGTGAATGTAAAGCGAGGTGAATAGCAATAAATGTCATACTGTAGCAATGGAACAGTGGCGTATTTATAGCATCAAGCTTCGTCCGCACGGTGTGTACGGATCCGCACAACCTCGCTCCACGGTCGCCTCATATTGGTCCACCGCTGCAGACCCATATATCGTATACGGGTCGGGTCGCATGGTCGAGCCGCACGACCACCTCGGATCAGGTCGTGACCTCGCTTCTCACGTAGTGTATCGGCTAGCTTGAACTCATTCTATTAAGTCGATCGGGTAGACGACCCGATCCATGACCTGTTAGGGTCGTGACCTCGCTCGCTTTACGTAGTGTATCGGCTAGCTTGAACTCATTCTATTAGGCTGGATCGGTTAGACGACCCGATCCATGACCTCGGTTAGGGTCGTGACCTCGCTTCTTACGTAGTGTATCGGCTAGCTCGAACTCATTCTATTAGGCCGGATCGGGTAGACGACCCGATCCATGACCTCGGTTAGGGTCATGACCTCGCTTTTTTCATAGTGTATCGGCTAGCCTCGAACTCATTCTATTAGCCTGGGTCGGGTAGACGACCCGATCTGTGACCTCGGTTCGGGTCATTCCCTCGAATAGGCGAGGGTAGAAGAGTAATTTTAGACAGGCACATATCAAGTGGTATACAAATATACGAAATAGGATAATATGCAACATTTGGTTTAGTGATCATGTTCTTAATTATCTATTATGTGCCTTCAGACATTGTATGAATTTGATTTTCTTGGACGAATATGAGCCAATGGAGATGGATGAAAATACTCTGTGCAAATTAAGTATGGGTTTAGGGATATGTAATTGCGAGAGGAACTTATCATATATTTCACCTGGCATACCGTTCCTTTCTGTTTATCATCTCATTGTTTTCTCTGGGAAAAGGATGATAATGAGTTATGGGAAACCTATCTCCTACATTTGCAGTCTTGTAGAAGAACTTTTTGCTGGACAACTTTACATATGATGAATGGTTCATTTTGTGAATGACCAAAAGGGGTTAATCTTGATTTCAGGTGCATCAAGAGTGAGAGAACTCCATCCAGAAGAATTCTGCAATCATGGTTTTGTGATTGGAAAAGCATCAGAAGCTGGTTTGGGTAATGAAGTATACAAGATATTAACTGCTGCAGCCCTGAGCGTGATGTTGAACCGATCATTGATAATTGGGCAAACCATGCATATTGGTTCTCTCTCAAGCCTTTCTATTTGCTCTTTGCATTGGATTTTGGATTTGTGCTTTGTGCCTCTCAATTATTGCCTCACGAATAAACAGTTCCAAGATAATCACTTTCTGTGCTCCCACCACCCCCATCCCCACCCCCAAATACCAAGAAAGATTAGGAAAAGATAGAGAAAAACACTGACAGACACTTGTTTTTTAAAGAAACTAACAGACACTTATTGCTTCGTTCGTATAAGTTCTGTTCGTACTTGTTTGTGTCTTACCTGCCATTTCTGTGAGTATTTAAGTTAGAAAGCTAATTGCTGCGTGCATCGCTTTGAAGAAAAGCAATAGAAGACATTGCAATAGGCCTGGCCATGTGAAGAAAAGTAATAGAAATCTGGGAAGAACTTATGTTTTAATTTTTAATTCTTTTTGTGTGTGTATTCCAGCTAATTATCGGTGTATATTATCACTTTCAGAGGCAGATATCCATTTGGTGATTACATCTCCTATTCCAACATTTCCTTTACATTGAAAGAAGTGAAGCATTTGTGGAGACAAAATCGTTGTCTGAGAAAATATGGAAGGCATCTAACAATGAGGATTGATGTTTTCAGAAGCCAACACGAACAGGTGTTCTCTGTAGTAATTGGAGAGACTGGGAGCAACCTATCATATGGTAATGTAAAACATTGTTTAAGGCTGAATATATGTAAATAGTTGTCACAAAACTATTAAATTACCTTCCATCAGGTTCCCAAATACTGCAGATGCTGTGGCTGCCCAGTTTTTCTTAAAGAATATACACTTGGAAATGAGAGAAGCTGCCTCTGATCTATTTGGAAGCCCGGAAAATCTTCAGTACAGGGCTACTGTATTTGGGGAGCTCATGAGGATTCTAATGTCACCTTCGAGGGATGTCGAACAGGCAGTAAACTGGGCTCTTAATGGAGGGAGAGATCCTGATATTGCACTGCATATGTGGATGATGATGAATAGGTAATGCAAGCTCAACAATTGAGGATAAAATTTAACACTTTTCCAGTTACAATTACACCTCGCATAAACTTGGTTTCTGTCATGCATCAAAGCACTGGCCACAAGCTTTCTACTATTATTTTGTCTACCAAAGCTTAAGATTAGGCGAAAATATTTTGATAACTCTCAGGAAAATATTTTGAGTAGCTGACATTGTCTGTTGGGACAATTAACGGTGTGAGAGATTTTAAATGTTTGCAGGTCTGTGAGAGCAAAGCAGGTAGCCTTGGATTGCGTAAAAAAAGCTGTCTGTAATCTTCCGATGATATCGAAACCTAAAGTTGTTTTGGTGTCTGATACCCCTGCTATGGTGAAAGACATTGCACCAAGTTTAGAGGAATTTGCAGAGGTAACTATTTCTTTATGTCTTACTTTTGCAGCTCATGATGGAATTGTCCATTCTTCTCAAAAGCATCGAGCCCTCGTACACTACTATAAATTTAAGTTCGTAGGAAGACCTCAATAATTCTTTAGGAGAGGGGAAATCCTTTAGAAGGGTTTATTAACTTTCCTAATCACTCTAAAGACTTCATTAGTTTCATTGCATAGTTATATCATGTAAATGATGGATTTAGGTTATAACTTTCAGGTTGTTCACTTTGATTACGAACACTTTGGAGGAAATATATCTGGCAACAATAACGAATTAAACGGCTTAAGTTTCAGAGCAAAGGACTGGGGCCCAGCTCCCAGATGGGTAGCCTTTGTTGATTTCTTTCTTGCGTCGCGTGCTAAACATGCTGTAGTTTCTGGAGCTCACCGACGTGTTGGGACAACCTACGCTCAGTTGATCGCAGCACTTGCAGCAGCATACAGACTCGGTAATCTGCATGACTTCATAACTGACTAAATCTTACTAAAAACACTCTCTAACACAATTTCCTTACTCTGTTCACAGATGAGAAAACGTCTAACCACTCGAGCATCACATTTCTTAGTAGCTTCCAAAGTAATTTGCTTTCCGAGGGTTTGAAGAATCAGGTTGGGTGGGGGCATGTGTGGAACAGATTTGCCGGTCCACTAAGCTGTCACAGCCAGCCAAACCAATGCGCTCTAACTCCTGTTCTGCCTCCAGCTTGGTGGGATGGGCTTTGGCAATCACCCATTCCACGAGATGCCCAAAGGATGGAAGCTTATGGCATTAAACTTTCAGGCTTTGGGACAATTGATCACAGTCAACTAAAAAACTTCTGTCGGTCGAGGAAAAATCCGGTGGTAGGAACTCAGCTGATTTAGATATTGGGGCCACGCTTGGCCTTTGTTCGTCATTTTTCTGTCTGTTGTACATTTATTAATTCATTCATATTTAGCGTGTTTTGATGAACACGGATCTGTATCCGGCTGTGAAACTATTTTTTTTATACCCTGAGAATTGATAAGGCTACTAAATTTACAAACGAACTTTTCTGATCTCCAAGCACATTTTTGACCGGGAATTTGACTATTTGAGAGGGTTTCTGCAGATACACTAATATTTCCGGTCGACTCGGGGGAGACGAATCTTCTCAGGGTCACCCGCCAGATACTACATCGCAGCATGTGCATACGTTGTGTTTGTGGTACCGTTCGATAACACCACAACCACAACCATTCTTGATTTTGGCACCTTGAGCACTAGCGTAGGCACGTGCTGGGATGTAGTATCTGGCAGGTGGTATCTCAATTCGTTGCATGATACACATACACAAAGCAACATCTCCTTTAGTTAATCATACAACAATACAGATATGGACATACACATACTATTGGAGCTCATATATATGAAACTAGCCTTTTTCATGGAAAAACCAGATTCACAAACTACATGGGCATATATATGCTCGAATGAGACTTACATAATTGGAAATACAATTTGATCAGCTTATTCCATACTCATGTGACATACAACACAATTAGGCAACTACTCAAATCAAGTGATGAACGTAGAGATTAAATCCATAACAATAGAACAAAGCTAAATTATTAAATAAATATTTCATAAACAAATGAATCATCACCAATGTTTAACAAAGCAACAGGAAACAAGAAATAGAAATACGACGAGACTAATTATTTAGATATTCGAGGCAACAACTAATAAAAACTATGTCAATCCAAAACTAACTAATAAAAACTATGTCAATCCAAAACTAATTAATCGAGGCAGCTAGCTTAAATTTTAGGAGCCAGACGACTCATATTTTTTATTTCTCTCCATTTCAATCGAATGCGAATAAGTTGTTCTGATCTGAATATATTGTATTTAGTTGGCTGAATTGGGAATGCAGCAGCAATTTCAAACAAACTTGTTCCCTCCCGTACAACATGATGCCATTCTTGTCCCTTGTCGTCAAAACTTTCCAAACTTACTTCCTCCAAAGCTCGTTGCCAAAAGTAGTGCGTCCTTTCTCTTTCCCTTATTAGGAGGTTCTTGCAAAAAAACTCAGTGATTTCCATGTCTTGCCTTTCCCAATCATCCAGTGGATTGGCGTGCAAGAACATGTCTATGTATCTTGGACGACAAATACGAAACAAACAATTTAGAAAGTCTGGAAAGCAAGAAGATGCATAAAATCCCCTTAAACTCAAGTGTTCTACTACTACAGGCTTACATAAACCACCACAAAAGTATGCAATGTGCCGATTCCTGTGGCGATGTTGAACAAGTGTCAGAGAAATTTCAGATCGACTAACTTCCTTGAGCAGATCGTTTAATTTAAGGAACTGTGACAATAAATCATGATCATCATCATCGAAATACGCATTAACATCCAGCGTTATATCCGACTTCCACTCACTGAAAGTTGTTGCAAAAGCAAATGATGGGGGAATATTGCCCACATACTCAAACTTAACTATGTTTGGGGCATCAATAGAAGCCTTATTGCCGGGCCTGTCCAAACCTTCAATGGTCAGGTGCTTAATGGAATGATTTGACAGCTGTAATTCTGTTAAGCCAGAGCAATTGCGAACGATCAAGTCTTGGAGACTGGGCAAGTAGTTACACGAGAAGATGTCGAAAGGCCAGCTAGCAAGTCGCACATCGATCAGATTTAAAGACTTGAGATGAGGCAAGTAGTTATGTTGGTGATACCAATGGTTATCCCCAGAAATTTTGATCGTTTCAATAGTTTGGACATCGATTTCAATGCTACAATCATCATCCAATCTAGTATCCCTAGTATCCCATGTAACATCACTAAAATCAAATTTCTTGAGATTATGACCCTTATTCATCTTAATGGTTCTCAACCCCTCACATGCATTGAGGCTCACAACTTCAATCAAAGGACAACTTGAAATTATCTTATGAAAAGTCTCATCATCAATGTAGACTTGGGTGAGGTGAAGTGTTTGTAGATGCTTAAATTGTACTTTGTTGAGAGGATTTTGGATATTCAACTTGCACCCTAGCAGATCTAATTTTTGGAGGGATTCGGCTTTAAAGACTACCGAGGGCAGATCAAATAATTCCCAAGTGTTTGAAAACAAATCAAGATTGAATGTCCTTACACCCATATTCACCATGATTATCGGAATCCATTTCTCAAGAAGCGAAATTGATTCGGAATCAAGCTTCGATATCTTCACACGAAATTCTTGTATACGAAGCATTTGATCATGGTACCTTTGTAAAGTCTTGTCCAGAACGGATAAGAATGCTACTTTATTTCCTTTAAACCAGTTTTCTTCGAGAAACTCAATGTTGGGGCGAGTAGACGAAACGTGACGCCATGATTTGGCCAGTAGACAAGTTTGGGTTGCCTCCTTCTGAGAGAGAAAAGAGAGTATGTGGTGCAATACGCTTTCTGGCAATTGGGATATCCTGTCCATGGAATTGGAATTGAAACCATCATCGTCTCTTTCTATTGTCTGTTTTTCCTCGTTGCACATCAACAATTTTCTTTGATTCAGCCCCTGCTTTTCCATAACACCTCTACTCATCAACAAATTTTCTACTTCAACCCTAAATTAAAAACCGCAGAATATTTTGTGGTAGAAATACACGGATTTTGTGACGCAGGCGTGTACAAAGCAGAATATGCGAAAGGAGAGCTTTAACGTGAAAGAAACAACTTTGTTTTATTAAATATTCAACCAAACATATATAACATCCACCTCTTTTAATTATTAAGTCTATTTCGGACGATATTCGCAATTAATAAAAATTTCGTTTCTGTCAAAAAAAAAGACTCCTATGCAATATAAACATCTAATAAAAGTAGGAAACAATTGATCCAACTAATAAGAAATAACCTAGACGGATGGAAAATAAATAGTAATATGAATTTGAACAAACTGATTTTTTTTTTTATTAATGATCTTCCATTAAGATTCTTATTATTGTATATAGAAACAAGTTGAAAGAAATAGGGATGCCAATTTTGACCCGACCCGCGGGGCAGGGGCGGAACCAGGACTTCTCATAAGGGGGGGCCAATAGTAAAAAAAAATTGTAACCGTATGCACATATATATACATACATACACATACAAGATAATAAAATTTAAATATATTATATAAGCATAAAATAATACATTAATATTTTCCATAAAAAATATATTAATACTCATTAGTAAATACAACAACAATAAATTAAGGTTTATCCCACTATATGGGGTTGACTATATGGATCATATCACGCCATCATTTTTGGTCAAAAGCCATATTTTTATTTATTTCTATATATAAGATGTCTTTTTTAATAGTTTCTTTCCAAGTTCTAATAAATTAAACTTAATATTTCTCTTTTTCATATCACGAATATCATCTACAATTGAATCTATACTATTTTTTTTGTAGTTTACTTTTCAATATACATTAGCAAACAATAATTACTTTTGAACACTATGAAACAATAATTAAGAAATTTATTTTCTATTTCTATTTCTGTCTTTTGATGAATCAAAAAGAGAAAATTTTATATTTATTATAATAATAAAAACACATAAAGTCTACAATTTAACTTATTAAAATTCATGGGTCATGTTGTACCATTTAACAAAATTTACCAATAAATTATAAGCACAAGGATTAAAAGGACTAAAATTATAATTATATATATATGTAGCAAAAGTTTAAAAAAAAAAAAAAAAAGTTGGGGGGGCCAGGGCCCCACCAAGCCTCAACTTAGGTCCGCCCATGCCCGCGGGTACTCGCCCTGTCCCGCCCCGTTTGGGTAGGCCACGGGGCGGGGCGGGAGGGTCTGGGTCTCACTTCTGCCCCGTCTAAGAATTTTTAGTTTAAAAATGTATTTTAATATATATTTTTCATATATAATATATATTATAATATAATTTTTATGTATTCTTATATTATATTTAATATTTATAAATTGATAATAATTAATTTTGTAAATAATATTTTATAAATGTATATTTTTTTCATTTAAAAAGGGACAGAACGGGTCGACCCGTCCGTCCCGCGCCCGTGGCGGGTCGACCCGACCCATTCTAGATACGGGGTGGGTATGGATCCTGGCCGCCCCGCCCCGCCCCATTGTCATCCCTAGAAAGAAAGATGGAATTTTTTTAAGAAAAATCGTATAGAAAAATAAAATAAATAAATAGTTTTAACATATGTTGGTTTCTATCTTTTCATGGATTTTACATATTAAATTAAACTACATGCCAGTACTATGAATTACATATATTATTTGGACCTAAATAATTTGAAGAAAAAATCATATGTGTTAAGTCAAATTATTTAGACTTAATTATAATTATTTGGTATATTTGTCGAATAAATTGTTAATGATTACTGGTTAGGCTATTTTTATTTGACTTGTGCAGGCCTATTTAAAATTGCCTTACCTTGTCTATCAAGAATCTGGTATCTTCACGTTGGTTTTGATAGAGTAAAGGGACTGAAAAATGAATCTAAGCTACTCGACACTCGATTTGAAATTGATCGCTAAAAGCTTGTTTGAACTTGGTTGGTTAACATAACAAACCAAACTTTAACACATTTTTCCGTTCAATATCGAGCTCGATTAGTAAAAAAAAAAAAGAATAAAGCATTTGTAAAAACTAAAAATATCAATCTACTCGAGCTCGATTTGTGTTTGGCTCGACTAAAACTTGTTCGGACTCGATTCAATTTATAATCAAACCAAGCTCAAACACATTATTTGAAGCTCAATTAAAATTCAAACAAATTTGAATAGTATTATGTTCCGCTTGACTCAACTCGTTTACACCCTGTAAAGTAATATATTAGTATATTTCTCTTAAATTGTAGTATATTTATGTATAATTATGTAGTGTCATATTTAATTATTTTCACTAATTTACTGTAGGTATATCAGTCAATTTAGTTAATAGTTTAATACATCAAGGGTTTCTTGTTATTCATATGTTTGCATTTCTTAGATCTTAATTGTCTTTTTGTTATGGATGTAAAAAGTAAAATGAGATTTGTGCTGAGAAGTTTGTGAACTTGAAGATTAAAATGTTGATTTTTTTTTTTTTTACAACTGGAATGTTGAAGTTATATCTATTCGATTTCACTAATATATGTTATTGAAGTTGTTATAACATTCAATTCAAATTGAGACAATAACATATCCTTAAATTTTTAATGAACGAATTGATAAGATTGTTTTTGTTCATTTGTATTGTTTCATATATTATTCTTGTACTGTACATTAAAACCACAAAACCGCCCAAAAAAACTATTGAAAACCACATATTTGCTTTATTCTAAAAAAAATCACAACTTAAAATCAAATTTGTGGTTGAATCATACTTAGCAATTCGGTTCGAAATTATTAAAAAAAAAACATCCAAACCGCATCGTTATTAACCCTACATTCATTATGCAACATTCCCCCAAATTCTCTCCCAAAATCCAAATACAACCTCAAAGGATTTGAAATCCAATATAGAATGACTACATCCAAACAATCTCAATGAATTTGTTAGATGAAATCATTTGCAACCTTAGGGATTAGCAATCTTAGTTTTGTACCTTCTTATAACTTTTAATGGACATAGGTACTTTGGGTATTTTGGCTAAAAGATAAGGTTATTGTGGGAACAAATGAAATATTGAAACATCCATTTAGAATCAAAATTGCACAATTAGAACATGTAGGACCACATTTGCATAGAATCAATCTTTTGGTTCAAAATTGCTTCTAAATATTTACTGGACAAAAAATCTAACCCTTATAGCTACGGGACTAATTTTGCAATTAGGCCCGTTTTATGGTTCAAAATTAATTTTAGCCCTTCTTTAAACATTTCAGTACAATAAATGTAAAACACCCAAAAAAAAATGATATAGTCAATAAAAAATATAAGTTAAATAGATAAAGAAAATAGCTGGTAGTATATATATGAGCATTAACAAGGACTAATAAGTAATAAACTATTAAGACATGGCCAAGTGAACATATCCGTAAAGAAAAGCGCGCGTCCTATCTTGGTTAAATTTAAATTCTGTACAGCATAAAGCGTGTTACAAAATACCCCATACACCTCCCTCAACTACTTATCACTCACCAGAAGAAACAGAAAATTAGAGATGTATAACCATTTTCTATAAAATCCTGCTAATTGCGTACTAGGGGAAATATGCAAATATGGTCTTGTAACTTTACCTAGTTGGTAATTTTGGTCCTGTCCGATTTGCGTTTTGCAAATTTAGTCCTATAACTTTAAAATTATCGCAATTTTGGTCCTCAATTGACCGGAGCTACAAATTCCGGCCACAAAAGGTCACGTGATTGGCACATGGCCCGTTATGAGGCTGACTTGGACCCGATATGAGCAAAAATGGTCCTATAACTTATTTTAACTCTTAAATAAAAGAGTTTTTATTTTCTCAATTTTCAATTTATTCATGTGATTAAATTTATTTTAAAATCTAAAAATTAAAATATAAAAACTATAATAATTTGTTTAAAAAACTTAAAACAGTAAAAAAAATCGAATCTTCATGAAAATTGTTAAAAAAACATAAATATGAAAATTAAATACACTTTTTAAACATTTAAAATTTATTTAAAATATCTTAAAATTCTAAATAAAATCGGAGTTCTCAACCAATAGTGAAGTTTAAAAATGTATTTTGTCCGCGTTTATTTATTTTGAATAAAATAATATTAAATATTTTTTATTTATTTTTTTCTCTTCATTTTGCTGTAAATTCATACTCTTTTTTTCTTTTTTGATGTATTTGATTATTTAGAAAATTAAAGAAAGATATTATAAATGTGTATTTTACATAGCACTCAACTTTAAATGACTAAAATTCTCTCATATGAAGTCTTTTATATATGCTTATGACATATGGTTGCAAAGCTCTCGATATCTAGTATAATATAAAATAAATATTATCTAAAAATTTAAATTATTTTAAGAATTAAAATTAAAACAAATCATATAAGAATGGTTTGGAATATAAAGAGACACTTGTCAATATTATTAAACAAATAAAATCAAATCGATATGAAAAACTACTTAATTACCCTGAAAGCTAACTTTACCATGAGGACATTTTTGGCAAATCAAAAATTTCAAGAAACCTTAAAACTTATTCACAGAAAGTTGCTTATTCGTGTCTATAATCTTGTTTGTTTGTGCCTATGAATATGCTTATAAGTATGAATAAACTTGCGATGCAGAAAATTCAATTCCAGTTCGGTGAACAAGCAATCATTGATCGAATGATTCATTGGGGACAAATCTCATCTAGGCATTGTAGTGTTGCCACCAACACAGGCCAAAAATAAGGGAAGCGACAGTAGAGTCAAGAGCCGACATCAGAGTCAGAAAGAGAAAGTAATCAAGGTCGGGCATAAATTGAAGAGACGTTGTGGAAAATATGAAGAAATAAGTTCGTACAATAGCAGAACGTGCGACAAATAGAATTCACTCTTATTGACGTTATTTTTGAAGTGCATGTTTGATACTGCTTATTAAAGTTTTTGATACTGCTTATTTAAGTATATTTTACCGCTTAATATTTATGTTTATTTCAAATTTTATAATTATTTGTTTGATACAATCCTAAAAATTATTCCTAACAAATGAAAAAATGGCATGTGCTCGATAAAAAATATTGTGATTGCCTATTTATTTTTTTAACACCACTTATTCACATATTACAAATTGCATATGATTTCTTATTATGATGCTTTTTTTTTTTTTTGAGAAAGTATTATGATGCTTTTTAATACTTTGTACTTTGCTTATTTGTTACTTCTGTAATGCTTTTCGACCAAAAAAAATGAACATAATTGATATTGCTAACAGTTAGGGGTGGAAATAGGCCAGGCTACCCGACAGGGCCTTACGGCCTGGCCTACTTTGGGCCAGGCCAAGACCTTCTTGTAAGCCTATTTATGTAAATAGGCGGGGCCCAGGCTTTTAAAATAGTCTTTCAAGCCTAATAGGTCGGCCTATTTATGGCCTATAAGTATAAAAAATATGATATATTTTATATAGTTTACTAATATTATTCTTTTTATATAACTATTTATTTATTATAATAGATAAAATATATTTTTAAAATAAAAAATATGGTTTGTAGGCTTTTAACAGACTTTTAATAGGCTCAGGTCGGGCCTAGGCTTTTAAACATGCCAGGTTTGGGCTAAAAAAAAGCCTATTATATTTAATAGGCCAGGCTTAGGCCGAAAAAATGTGAATTAGGCCTAGGTCGTCCAACGCAAAGCCTGGCCCGGCCTGGCCTATTTCGACCCCTACTAACAGTATAAATTGCCATGAAGATAATTGCTTACAAGTCAATTGATTTCTGCTTACAGAGCATTTGAATCATGCTTACAAAACATTTGAATACTGCTAAAAGTATAAGATACTTGAAAAGATAAAATGCTTGCAAGACAATTGACTTCTGCTTATAAAGCACTCGAACCCTGCTTAAAATATATTTGAAATAGTGCTAGAAACATTAAAAGATACCATGAAGATAATTGCTTACAATAAAGTTGAATTCTGCTTATAGAATAATTGAATTTTGCTTACATTTGCAATTGATTCTGCTTTGCAGAAAATATTACCACCATGAACTAATACAACGACAATAATCAAAAAACGTTCAACATCAACTACAAGTACGTCAAAAACCAACCAAATTTAAAGTGTCTATAAAACACTCCAGTAATCAACACTATGATCAAAAGTATGAAGCAACAAACGTTTCAGATTGATCCTATTTCATTTGGGCAAACTCCTTCGCCCGTCCCAAGACCGCCTCCCTCTGCTCGTTCATCGCATCCAAACATATTGCAGTTGTATACTTTCTCTTATTGCTCTCTTTAGTCACTGCCGCCTTTCTCTTATTGCTCTCTTTAGCCATTTCCAACAGAAACACTAACAAAAAAAAAAATGGACACTAGTCATTTAACTGAAGCATTTATTAACAGATAAAAAAAATTTAAGCATACTATATGAAATGTGTAAGCATGATATAGAATATGAATAAGCATAATTGTGAACACCAATAAGCAGTAGAAAACATCAAATAAGCAAAGTTATCAACAACAATATGCATTTTAAACTCCCATTAGAGCAATCTCCCAAATTTCATTTTTTCCAAATAATAAAGACAGTAAGAAACAAAAACACAACCAATCCCAGTATTTTGCACATACTTGAATATATATAAGCATTATATAAACCATAGATAAACAATGTTTTTGCCTCATTAAAGCAATCACCCAATACTTGTAAAAAACAAATGTGAGCATAATTATTGACAACAATAACCAATTTTTTGCCTCGATAAAACAATCTCCCAATACTTCTGAGAAAGTGGGAAATACTAATTGCCACCCTCCCCCCGTTTGACAAAATAATCTAAAACATATGTAAACATATTACATAACAATCATAAGCATATTTATCATCAACAATATGCAATTTAAAAACATATCCAACAATGACAATGTCCTACATAAAAAGTGCAATAAAAAATTAAAAAAAAAGAGACGAGCAAAAAAGAGAAAAATAAATTTGCTACATGCTCGAATAGGGATTTTTTCAGCAAATTTGGGGGTTTCCGGGCCGCTACTTCTGAGGAAATTTCAAGACGCCCTAAGTGACATAGTTGCAGATGGTTCAACTCCTCCTTGAATTTCGACCGACTGATGAGTTTGATTTTTTGATTTTCGGATGAAAGATTTCACACTTTGCTGGTATTTCTCCCGGTAAGGGTGAACAACAACTACACGCGATATGTTTGAGTTGGGAGACGCTTTGAGGGAGGAGAACCCTTGAAGAATTAACAATGGAGTAGTGTTTTCTCACGGTAGGATTTATTTTTTTGCAGAGAGATTCTTGTGTTAGCGAAGGAGAACTTCTCTTTTTGACTCTTCGTTTACCAATTTGGAGAGATATGCAAAGATTTTGGATAAAAACACTTCTCCAAAAACGGCTCCTAAATTATAGCCCACTCCCAAAAATAACTGGGAAGAGATCTCCTATTCCACTCCTATTCCATTGCATTGGATGAAATACACGTGTGCAAGATGATGTCACGTGATGTCACAACTGTACACGTGTCTTTCATCCAACATATGGAATAAGGAGTGAAATAGGGAAAGTGGAATAGGAGATCTCAACCAAAAATAACTTCCCTCCCAAATCTGATTTTAATTAAAATTACCAAACAACCCTTTTTTATATTAAATTATATATTAAAAAATGGTAAACTCTGCTTAGTCTCAACCGTTTAGAAATTAAATCAGCGCCGATTTGGTCTCTTGTACTCACATAAGATATATGTTTGTTTTACTTGCAAGTTGCAAACACTACTGAATTCTAATTCTCAACTATTTTTGCTTCTACTAAAAAAAAAAAAACACTTACTGAAAAAAAAAAAAAAAACATAAGTATTTGCAAACGCTCCCATGACAAAACGAGATTTTGTTTTACACTGCATATTATGATTATGCTGAAGAAAGATTGAGAAATTCGTTGAACAGCTTTAATTGCCAAAAGAACAGACCTATATATATGAAACTTCTTTCAGAGATTAGCATGCTGAAATTTGCCGATGAAAATGACTATATATATATATATGATAATAGATGTCATTTAAGAAACAAGAGGATGTATTCGATGAACACATTTTAAGTCATTCTTAACCCAACCAAATATTTATACGAATTACACACAGATAATGTTTACATAGCCTGAGGATAGTGAAGTACAATACACAGAGGAAACAAAACATTATTGTCATCTTGTACAAATCCTCATTTAAGCTGTCATAACACAACAATTCAAGATAAAGTGGCTAAGGCAATTCTCAAGAGGCCTCCACTCCAATTCACCCGAATCCGGACAGCAAGTATAAATAGCCATGCGATTACCGCAAGAAGCAGATGACGCTCCAATTACAAGCAGCTCGTTTCCTAAAGACTTAAACGCGACTCCCCACCCGTTATGACAATCGGCTCTCACTGGTACCCGCCCCAACCGCCTCCACGTGTTGGTCGTCTTCACGTAAACCTTCAGATTGTTCGAAGAAGCTTCGAGCGAGTACAGCTCATTATTCACAACCGCAACAAGAGGCGGCGAATGGGACGATCGAACCGGATCGTCTCTAAGCATGTCCGGTACTAATTCCCATCTATTCTTCGTCTCGTCGAAAAATTCACCGCACGTTAGCTCTCCGTCCCCGTTTCTCCCCCCAATCACGTAAAACCGACCGTCCATGTAACAACCGGCGCAGAGGTGTCGCCTTTTCCTCATCCTCGGGAGCGGTTCCCACGAACCGTTCCCCGGGTTATACTTTTCGGCCGTGTCGTAAATTTCTCCGTTTAGACCCGCGGCCATCCCGCCCGCCACGTAGGCGTAGCTACCGCAAGTTGCCGAGGCGAATAGGCATCTCGGCGTGATCATTGATGGGCCTTTGCGCCATTTGTTTTCGGCTAACTCGTATTTCCAAATCACGATCCCATCGAACTCTTTCCCCGAAACGAGGAGATGAGTGCCGGCAGAGAGCGATTCTTTATCGCCGTTTATAAAACAATGATCGGACGGTAGCAGAGGGAGTTTTCGGGCGGATTTGAATTCGCGATCGAATTCCCACCACGTGCTTTGGCCGGACGCGGACGTGAAAACAGACGGCTCTTTAAATCCGATTTCTTTCCTGATGTTGTAAAGATCGCCGGTTTTGAGAAGGGTTGAACAAGCCTTGCTCACAGAGGATAATTTCCAGTGCTCTGATCTTGGTAACCTAGCGAAAATCAGAGACTCTAATTCGTAGCTGAGAGATGAATAATCTGCATCCTGAGGTTTTTCTTCACCGTTTTCGGACATTCTAATCCTTTTGGGGGAAGATGGGCCGAGGGTGATCCAATCATTGTAACTAAAGTTCAAATCGAACTCATGGTGTTGGCCTAGACCGGAAGCTTGTTCATCAAAACCGTCCTCGTCTTCACCGGATATATTGGTTCCTTCAGCCATTGATTTAACAATTCCGAAACCGAAAATCCTCAAAATTGTTATCTAATAAAGAAAAAATAGGATGACACAAAAAAAACACCAAGTACACAAATCAATAACAAAATTGTAATAGAATCTGGGAAAATGGGAAAGATTGAAATTTAATCTCAAGATCAAAGTACAGCTGAAAAATTTAATCATACTTGTATACATACATAGAACAGAAAAAAAAAAACTCATTTAGACATTTTGCACTAGTATTTACAAGAATGAATACATGATTAAACATAACTATTTTAGAGACATATACAAGCAAATTACTTCAATCCAGGCAAAATACACAACTTTAATGGATGATTTACAAGGAAGAAAAAAAAAAAAAAGTAAAAGCATTAATAATAAGTAAGTAAAATAAACGTACCAGAAAAATGAAGAAGTATGACTAAGGAATACCATGTCTTGAAACTTCATAAAAAAGGAGATCCCACAAATTCAACTCTCATGAGTTTTTGAGAAACCAAAGCATAGTGAGTGTACAAAGCCCAATTAGTGGAGGCGAGAAAATATACATTAAAACAAGAAATATATATACACAAATAAAAAGTGTATGAATATATATAAAATAGAAAAGGAAGTGCGAGCATTGAGGCAAGGACACGACGATAGTATAAATACTAAATACCAGACCGGGGGTGGGGGGTGGGATTCTTGAAACAATGGGACCCGTCCATTTGCTGAAAGGAATTAACAATTCTTTCGAAAATGGTTAACAATGGCAAAAACAACAACTGCATCTTCGATTTCGAGAAAAAGCAGATGGGTTTTTCTTGTTCTTTTTAAACAAAATAAAAAATAGAAAAGGTGTGTTCGGTGAGAAAGGGGGAAAAAGAAGCTTTTGTTCTGCTGACACGGTGGTGTTTGCTTCTGTATGAATGAGTTTTTTCTTTTTCAAGCCGTCGGAATAATATTTTTCTTTAATAAGATATACTATACATGTCATTTAAAAAATAAGTGGTTGAATAAGATAAGATAGAAGAACTTGTAAGATGTTAGATTTAGAAAAAAGATTTGGAGTTTGATTTTGATTGTATCCATTTTACGTATGTAGGAAATATGTAATTGAATTAACTTCAGTTTTTTTTATGTATTTATTGTCGACCCAAAGTATCCCACACTAGTTAGGCACGATCTCACATGTTTTTGCCTATGGGACATCCGTTCTTAGGGGGATGGTCCTGTCTCTCGAGGAGAGAGGAAACCCAACCTCCGGTAGCCAAGAATCGAACGTGAGACCTCAATTGCAACCCTTCTGCCACCTGGCCAACCCGCAGGGTTAATTAACTTCTATTTTATGAACACTTAAAAACATGTCATTTCTTGTTTGATTTTTTCCCCACCCAATTTGATGAAATTTTCGGATAAAAACTAGCATGCAATACACAAAACAATGATAAGATTAGAGAATTCCTAGGTTGATGAGTGATGATTCAGAATAATTAATAATAAACAAATAATAATCTATTTATGCATAAGTTAATGGGCCATATGAACTTAATGTAATAAAATATAAAATGGGCTGCTTGAGTTGTAGTTGGCCTCGTGGGCTGTAAATATTAAATTGAGCCTCGTGGATTGTTCGATAATGGAGTGGGCTTATGGTCCATTTGATTATATTTTTAACCCAATAATAAATATCCGTGAGTTAATAATTAAATAAAAGAATGATAATTACTGTTTTACACCAAAAGAAAAAAAAAGATAAAGTTAAAAAAGGAAAAAAACAAAGCCATATTTAGCGGCAGTACAAAACTAATAGTGGGGACACGTGTAGTAAAAATGCACGCCGCAACCCTAGGAAGTGGAAGTCCCATTGGATAATAACTCATTTTTATCACTACTGTTCAACATTTTCCATTTGTTTAATCCCAAATCTTATGCTCTGTGCCCACTGATTAATTGGTGGATTTGCTTTTTCTATTTTGCTTCTCCTTTTTCACATATTGTTAAAAAAAAAAAAGTCCAAATTTCACTGTCATAATCGTGTTGGCTTAGCATTTTGCTTTACAAGTGTTGTCCTAAACAAATCAGATTTAAATTATCCGTACCGGGGATTGGGCCTAACTTGTCAGCGTTGTTGTAAACCCACGAATTTGGAAGATTATACTAATGAAAAATTTAAAAAGGGACTTCAAATCAAATATCCACCCCTAAAGTCCTAAACAGTGAGCGCGCCCACTAATTTGGCTTCTGATTGGCTTATGTTTTGTGGCGTTATCCTAATTGGAGATTAAGGGCATCTCCAGTAGAAAAATCCGTCAAAAGTTTTTTTCGGTTTTACGGCATTATGTCACCGCCACATCAAAAGAAAAACTCCATCATTTTACAAATCTTTCCTCACAATGGTTAAACCTATTTTACAATTTTTAATGGTCCCACCATCCAATTTATAAAATAATTAAAAAATAAACAAATATTAATTTCAACCTCTTTCTTCACACATGAGCCCCACACCAACACCTTTTTATCTCATTTTCTCACCCATGAACCGGTTCATAACTACAAACCTGGTTTTTCCTACAAACCCCAAATCCTTACTTGCAATGGTAAGGTTTTTGGTTGACACGGTTTTTCGTGAAAAAACCACTCCAAAAACCTACCATTGGAGTTGCCCTAAGAGAGTTGGTTTTTAACGTCTTCAATAATTATATTGGTTATTTGAACTAACAATTATGTTCATGTATTGAGACCAATCTTGTATTCTAATGATTGAAACATGTGTTATAAGAGTAAATGATTCGGATTCGATCTCATATGAGTACATGTGTCCTCTCCCCAAATTCCCTATTATACTAAAAAAGAAATCGATTCATGTACTATACTTGTTCAAGTTATTTTCATGTATATTTACTCGACCAAAACACTAATACAAACTCACAATAAGATTTATTAAATGTTTTTTCAAATAAATATTTGACATGGATAATCTGATAATCATATGTATGCACACACCAATGAAGTGAAATATAAGATAATAGAAGATTAATGAAGTGAAATATATTTAATTATTTATTTATCTTTATCTTATTGAGTCCATGGTTGAAAACGGACCAAATTACTCGAAACTTGATTCAAGATCGATCATTAAAAACTCATTTGATAACAAATCAAGTTTGAACACAATTTTTAGTTCGATTAAATGTTTTTCTTTGGCACGAACTCGACTCGATTAGTGAAAGAATAATAATAAATTTGTAAAAATATAAGTTACCCAAACTCGATTTGTGTTCGACTCAATGAAAACTTGTTTAAGCTCAACTCGATTATTAATCAAACAAAATTTAGATACATGTTTCGAAACTCGAAACAAAAAAAAACAAGCTTAAACAATATTATGTTTGGTTATACTCGATTCTTTTACCCCCTAATTGAGTTGTGTCTGAGAAAAATGAAAGGTGAGAAAAAGTCTTCACGATTAATAAGATAATTTGATAAATTAATTCAAGAAGCCTTCTATGGATCAAACAACTTTTAGTTTCTAAAATTAGGCTCTGAAACGGGAAACCCTAGAGATCATCCACTCATCATCAATTACGGACTGCTGTTCAAGGAGACGTATATGATGGCCCGGCCCATACCAGCCCAGTTAAAGGATTCTACAAGATTCTGTATTTGGATTCAGGAGCCCAAATGATTACCCAAAAGAAAACTCAACTACAGCTTGTGGTATGATCCAATTTGGGCCATAAGAAAATAAAGGCCCATTTGACTTCAGAAGCCCAATATAATACTGTAATTTAATTCCCCTCCACCCAAAAGCGCAATTCCTCATGTCCTCCATGGCTACTTCATCCATATGACCATATTCCACAGCCAACCTCCTATTTCTTCACCACCTCAAAAATCAAAATTACCGCTTCCACCACATACTTCTCCGCCCAAGTGTCCGCCGTCTCATCTCTCCACCGCCGTGTCGCCTTCCTCATCAAGTACCATCCCGGTTGGGGCCCACTAGTATTATCCAAATGAAGCACAGTCGTCACCTTCCTGCTAATCTGATGTTATGCCAGTGGTGTGCCCCTCGCTCGCCTACGCTAACACGTTGTTCTTCCGGTCGGCTTACAATGTTCAGGTGATTGTGGACGGTAACGAACCGGAAGAGAAGCTGCTCGGTCGGCTTACAATGTTCAGGTGATTGTGGACGGTAACGAACCGGAAGAGAAGCTGCTCGGTCGGTTCAGGAGAGAGGTGATGCGTGCTGGCGTCATCCAGGAATGCAAGCGCGGCAGATTTTTTGAGAACAAGCAGGATGAGAAGAAACGCAAGTCTCGCGAGGCTGCGAAGCGCAATCGTCGCAGGTTTTTTTTTCGTTCTTTTGTATTTGCTCGTGATTATTGTTGGCGCTTTGCTTTTTCCCCATTTTTAAATTCTCGCATGTTGCTGGAATTCGCGCATGGTTTGGATGAGGATTTAGCTGATTTAAAGTGAAAAGAAAAAGCGATGGAAACTGAATTTCCTCGAATTTCTTTTCTAGCTACACCAGTATTAAACTTAAACTGTTAAACATTGTTATAAAGGTATTTGAGTGCTTGAATATCATGAGAAATGGGGTTATATAATATGTATGCGAACAGATTTATTGCACGATCGTGCTTCAACATACATTTTCTTTCATGTTATCTTTTAATACCTCATTCCATAATGTATTATTTTCATGACTGAGAAATTGGAGCCTATGAAACTGTGTATGAATCTTTGATTCACCTTTGTATTAATTGTGTCGTGATGCATTAAGTGACCACTTAAGTTTGTGTTTCTTTGGGAATTGAATTTCTTGGTGGTTTTGTTTACAAGTTTGTGATCTGTGTACAATTCATTCCGGAACCTAAACTTTTGCTGCTCTTGAACTCTTGCAGTGTGGTGTACGTACCACAAGTGCTTGAGTTGGGGTTTATTTATAATTTTTGGACAAAAAATCCACTATATGGGATAAGAGGCCTTAGTTTGTATTCTTTCTAGTTGTATGGTAGTTCATTTGGACAAATAGGTTGATTTGTATGCTAACAACATACTGTCACTCAGGCTCGATTTGGATTGATGAATTTGTATTTGAGGGGAGGATTTGTGGAAATGACTCCAAATGACTCCAAATGACATGGATTTGAAATCCACCACAATGGCTCAAAAAACAACTCAAAATATGAGCTAAGGATTTCAAATCTATTGTGAAATGATGTCATCCAAACAAACTCAATTGATTTGTTATTTATGGACTTGAAATTCATAGCTCCAAATCCATCAATCAAATGGAGCCTCAAAGTATTTTATTTCATGTTAAATTGTAGTCTTTTGAAATTCCAAAAGTTGAAGTTCGGGATTAATACTTTACTGATCTTTTGTTCAACATGGCACAGTTGTTTGTTTCCTCTAAGATTCTTAATGTTGTAACAGGATTGATTTAGTTCTAGGTTTCTGCATTGCATTATGAGCACAGTGCACTGTGAACCTTTGATGTCCATCATAACGTTACACCTTTTAGTAATCCTCCACGATGAGGGCAAAATCCCATTTCTAGCGAATATGAAGTTAATCTCACTGAAAAGCTGCAAGTTGATGCCATGAATTAAGTGATTTTATTGATGATCTGAACAGACGACATCAGGCAAGAACAGGACCGCAGGATAGGCAAGAGACTCCTAAGAACAAGACGGGAGACAATGATGAAGATAACTGGGATCTTCGTGAAGGAGTTCTTCCCTAATTGATCCCACCTTTGTATAAATCCCTTCGATTTTTGTGGAATGCTGCTGCTAATTTTTCCTCCTCTTTGGAAGGGTTGTGGTAAGTGTGAGGTCTGATTGGGTTTCTTTGTAATGTACTAATGACAGTTTCTTTAGCATTTTTTTGGCACTGAAAGCTATTGTATCTCTTCATTGCAACAGAATGTAAGGTGTCTGGTTCTGTATTTATTTGACTGATTAACCTGATTGTTTGATTGGAACTTTATTTGCATGCCTTCTTCTTTATAGAAGCATCTAATTCAAAGGGGGCTAATTTGCTAATATTATTTGCATGATAAAATGTTAGAATATAAAACAAATAGGCGTCTGATTATGTGGGTGAAAATGAAATAGAAACAAAAAGAAACTATTGTAAAAATAATCGGAGAAAATTAAAATGCTTTTCTTTTCTTTTTTTTAAAATTGAAAAGCCACTTTTTTGATGGGATAGTTTGTTATTTTTCATTGGGTTGATTATAAAAAATACCCTTGAGGTTTAGTCTAATTGCAAATAAATCTTGTTATCTTCCAAATCTGCAAATACCCTCTTAACATTTGTTTTATTTTACAAATTGCATGCTCAAAAATCACAATAGCGTATTTGTAATTTTGAATGATAATTGATTTTTTGTCATGTATTTAATTTTTCTTCACTCATTACGCATGTCCAAAATCGAGTGCAAACCATTGTCCCAAACCATTGTCTAAAATCTCCGCCTAGTTCCGATTAGTCCCCGTCTAGACGCTAGGCTCTCCTTGTTCGCCTACATTTTTTCTTTCCCGCCTAACCCCGCCGAGGCTTTAACTAGGCGCTAGGTCCCAGCCTGCCCGCCACTGGACTAATGCCAACGCTTTTTAGAACACCGCCTGAGATCAAATTCCACTAGTCCCCAACACTTTAGTACAAAAAAAAAAAAAAACACAAACTCCAGAGTGCATGTCCCAAATAAATTCTTGCTCTGCTTTTTTTTTTTCAAGAAATAAAATCCAAGGAATAGCATTCACGTCTTCTTCCTTCCGCCAAAATCTCAGCCCCAGTGGTTATTGTCCTCATGGGCTTCAACCACCATCGCAGAAGAAGGTACAAAAAATGGCGTATTTTGTCCCCTCTTCTGCTATATCGAACATGCACGAAATCCATTCTCCGCCTCTCTCTACCCTTTTATTTCGTCGTAAGTATTTCTAGCTGCGTGAATTAGAATTTCAGAACAACCTCAAAATATTATTTCCACTCATAGTTGCTGAAAAGATTTCTTTACTAATGTTAAGGTAAGGGCCCCTTCTTAGTTACGTTTCTCGTGCCTCGCTTTCTCTTGCCTTCAATTTTTCATCACTGTGTGAGTCAATGAAGTTTGTATCCATGTGGAGTAGCAAGTCCAGCAACTAATTTAAGGTGATTGCCTTTGCTCTTTGTCATTCACTTATATTCAGAGATTTTTTCCACGCTGTTTATCGGCTACTTGTTGTTACTCTGTTTGGGGTTTCCAGATTTATGTACTGATTGCGGACTAGTTTTGTTTGTGAAACATGATGCAATATAGCTTGGGAAAAAATTATGGCAATTTTCAAGGCAATGATGATATTTAACAAGCTTTCAGACAATTTTGTTGGCATCGAGTCGTGTTTCTGAAACTATGATCAATGGACAATATACAAGACTAGTTATATATTCATTAATTAATTGGACCTATTACTCTGTGATGCATGCGAGTTTGCTTTAGTTTCTCCAAACCCCATTTCCTCAATTTTACTTTCACGTTGATCTAATTTGTTGCAGAACTGGACCTTGCTAAGGAGATGCTAAAAACAATGTTTTACTTCATTTGGTTTTAAAATAAAGAACTTTGGCAATGCTTGTACGAATATAAAATTTGAGAGATATCTATTAATGCTTTTTTTAGAGGACAAAAACCACCCGGAATGAGGAGGGGATATTAGAGATATCTATGAATGTTACATCTATTTTGGTTCTCTCACAATGTTCAACTACTTTTTTTTTAAGTTGATGTATCTTAATCTCGTGTAAAGGAAAATGAGATTGAATTTTCTTTTCACATTCCTCCACAATATTCAAGTTCCCACCTCATCTGCTCTAGTTAGAGATTCCATCCGAGTAGCTCCATCACTCACTCTGCTAGTTGAACTGAGTCCAAATAAAGCAAGTGTTCAGCACTGTGCCTTTTCTCTTTCCTTTGTTGAGCTTCAGGGTTTCTATTTTTATCAATGTTGATGCTTCCTTGATTTGGTTTTCCTTCTCCTATACACTAACAGGTAACGAGAACAAAATGATATTGTTAGGAGGCCATTTCTTTTTCTATTTTTGGTCAGAAACATGCACACAACACAGGTCAAAGCCTGAACTGAACCAACCCTGATAATTTTACTGACGTTGACAGCATTATTCTCCTGAAGTAGTAGAAGAGAACCTACTGCTAGCTCACATCTGGATATGGACGACTTCAAGTATGCCAGTGATCATTCACAGATGTTTTTGCTGGTATTGATCCATATTTAAATGCTCAAGTAGATTTGGACTTGACTCTTGCGTGTACGAGAGTTTATAGTTTTTCTTCTTCTTTTCGTTCTTCTTTTCCTGTGCTAAATAGCAGTTTTATTGTTGATGGTACTGATTTTTATTACTGAAGCAGGTTAGAGCCAGCATGTTGGTGACTTGAGCATTGCGGAGCTGCTGCATGGACTGAGTATGTGAATTTGAATCTCAGTGGAAGGCATCTTCGAGCTACTGTATTTGAGGAAAACATAAGATTCTCATACAAGGAAGGCATCTTCGAGCTACTGTATTTGAGGAAAACATAAGATTCTCATACACTGCATGCCGTCATACATGTGTTTGCCCGATATCATGTACGGTAGGTATTATATGATTTATTTTCTCCTTAAAGTGCTTTAATTTGACTTTAACATTAAGTGCCCAACTTTCTCGTCCTCCAGCACGTGTTTACTAAGAATTTTGACTTTAATCCGATTTGTGTGATTTACCAACTACAAATTAAGTGTATATTCTAGAATATTCATCTGTAAATAACTTTTTTTACAAAATCCTGTAAAATTAAATGCAAAATTTAATTTGCCGAAATAAATTTTTGGAGTATAAATGGATATTTAATCTGGTTCTATGTTCAATATGGATAGTCACAGTGGAATACCAGAATTTTGTTTCAGTTTAAATATATCTCCCTGTTAATTGGTACATTATAAAGTGTGGGCGCATTGGAAAACTCTATTCAAATAGGCAGAATGCTGATGGTGGTGAAAGGCGGACTCTGATTTTTTTTTTTGAAGAAAGGCGGACTCTGATTTAGATAGTCTTAAGTGTAGAATCCTCGGGAAGCAGGAAGCTGTAGATTCACTGGTACTTGGAAATTCTTAAGAAACATATTTTTGTAGTCAATTTTGTTGCAATCACTTAAAATAATATGAGTGTAAAATCTAAATGGCAATAGCATTTGGATCCATCTTTGGATGTTATGTTCCAATCTAAGTTTTCTACCCTTACATAGTATAAGACCGAAAAGAAGTGCTTGTGAGAATACTGGAGCAAGTTCATTAAGGTAGCATTTGAATGGAACAAATGGATTCAAGGGAGGGATTTGGAGTTGAGATTTTCAAATGACTCCACATAAGATGGATTTCAAATCCACCACAATGACTCAAAATATTAAATCAAAATAGGAGGTTGAGGATTTTAAATCCATTGTATTACAAGATTACCCAAACAAACTCACTGAATTTATTATTATGGATTTAAAATCATTAGCTTCAAATCAATCAATCGAATGAAGCTATGGGGTTATATTTCAAGGTCTATCAGCATAAGTTTATATGATGCATAGTTTCTTCTACAATCAGGATGAAAATGAATTTACATTTAACAAAATTATGGGCAAAGAACATATTGATGTATGATGAAAGTTTGAGAAATAATAGGAAAAGGATGATATAATACGGAACTCCATACATGTATTTAAACATATAATTAAGTTGAAAAGGGCACTTAACACGGAACACAAATATATATTTGTTAACGTAGTATTTCTATGTTGGCACTTTTTCCTACTTTCCATTAACTCAAAGCATACCGTCTCGCTTCCAGATTACTATGACATTGGAATCAACAGGATGCAAATAAAAATAAATAGAATAGTTGCAAAAGAACAGGAACTCTTATTATTACAATATATTGGTCGTTGAAAATAAGACAAATAAATTGCGAGATAATAACAGTGTAGGTGAGCGTGCGCGAGTAAATAATATATATTGCGCAACAGAATAGCAAATCCTATTGCTATAATATATTGGCCGATAATAATAATACAATATTAATTGTGAGATAATGAGGAGTGTAGGTGCCGTGGATGTCATAATCCCGTAATAAATATGAGTGCACAAGATTACAACAAATTACAAGAATCTCTCATACGTATTCGGAGAACTTTGATTATAAAAGATGGGACGCTCTCAAGACTCTGAGAGCCGCCTCCTTTCTCTTCTCTGTAGCCTGTGCATGATACAGAAGAATTCAAGTTCATCATGTCTTCCTCCAATTCAGTCTCAAATGGTAATAACGGCCAGCCTCAACCAGCACCAAAGAAAATTAAGGTAATTGTGTTATATTTCGTTCTATTCGACACCGATTTCTTAAGGAAATCATGAAATTCTGTTTTGTTTTTAATTTTTTGGCAAATTGGATGTGCAATATCAACATTCTGCTTTTTGACATTTGAGATTTGTTTCTTGTCATCTTCAATTTGTGCTATCCAAGCAAGCTTTACTATCCCTTTTTTACCATATATCCTAATATCTCTTTTGGAAAGTTGCATATACAAAACAAGAAAATAAATTTCTCTTATGTTCTCCATTTTTTATTTTTCCCCCCCTTTTCAGGGAAACAATTTTTATTGCTTTGTTAACAATGGAGCTGGCAACCAGATGACTAACATCCCTTCACCAGCAAATTCATCATTTGTTTTCAACAGTTCCTCAGCCAGTCGACCTATGACAGCTCATATGCTAAGGCCTGGAGCACCTACAGGTGCATTAGATATTGCCTCATTTTATCTTCACATTAATGTATTTGTTGGAAATCCACTGTCTTTATTTCCATTGGGTGGGGTTATTCTCTTTCCTTAGCTGTCGGTCGCCTAAAAAATCTAATGAAATGTTGTTTTTACGTGCTGTATTGGTAACTTTTGGTTGCAATATTTTTTGACTGCAAGTGCTTTTAATTTAATGCTGGTTCAGAGCTGGAACGAAAATTTGCATTGTTCAACCATCTACTGCTAGCGCAGCTGACTCAGAACCAGCAGCAGCAGTGTGTACAACAGGGACGTCAGCCATTTATGCAACAAACATTACCACTACAACAACATCAGCACCCTGTACAACAAGTGCAACGACAGGTACAACTACTTGATTTCTAGGTTGTAGCTTGATAAATGGAGAGTTACGAGCAAGTTTGTTATTTTGATTATAGATGAGTGAAAACTTTTGGAAATTTGAGCCAATTAACTTGATTTTTATTACTTTTCAAATGAATTAGTCGAGAGAGTATATCAAAACTTTTAGAGGATACATAAGACAAACAATTGATCTCACGACATAGTAAATGCCACGTACAATTATTTTAACCTGAACTCATTTGTTATCAAGCAGGTTTCCCAGGTTGAAAATCAAAAAATACCAAATGCAGGTGTACCTTCAGAAGAAGAGGCAATCAATGTTGGTTTTGTTGCGAATACTGCAAAACACTCCATGGATATGGAGACTTCATTCAACAACTTCCCTTATTATTTAAGGTAGCACATTAACAAGTCAAAACACTGGCTTTGTCTACTACAATTTTAAGCCTTTTTAAGAAAAATAAGTAACTATGCATATAATTTTGAAAATCTATATTCATTGGACTATTTAAGCGAAAGTAAATAGATTTTGAAGTTCCATGTAGAAAAGCCACTTTTGTAGTTTCGCGTTCCCATCATCAATTTGGTTTTGATCCTTAATAGTTTTCAGCATGAGATTTTTTCAACAAGTTATAAGAGGATTAAAGAAGATTCACCAAATATATCCATAGAATAGCTAGCCAAACAAAAAGTAATAGTTTATCTGTGTGCCCCTTAATTGCTAGATAAAGGTGAAAAGAAGAGAGATAAACAAATTTTTTTTTTTTAAATTTAAAGTGTAAAACTATATCATCAAAGTTCTGTTGCATGATTTTATTGAGTCAAGGAATTAAAGAAGATTCACCAAATATATCCGTTTATCTGTGTGCCCCTTAATTGCTAGATAAAGGTGAAAAGAAGAGAGAAAAACAAAGAAACTTTTTTTTTTTAAATGTAAAACTATATCATCAAAGATCTGTTGCATGATTTTATTGAGTCAAGGAAATTGAACAAACATTTTGGATCATAATTTAAGTTCTGATAAAGTATTTCAAAATCCATTTGCCTCGTGATTTAGCATGAAAGCTACACATGACCAAATGACCTGTTAAAATTCTATACAATAATGACAGCTCCACTTGCTGATTACATTTTGTACAACATGAGCAGCACTGATTTTTCGACTTTGTCAATGTATAAAATCTTTGAGTGTACTAGTGACGCTGCCTTTGCACTTTTGATACAGTGAGACGACAAAACATCATCTCGTTGCATCGTATTTCATATTTATGAAGCAAAAACCGCATAAAGCAGGCCAAAACATCAACCTACTAGGCATAGAGTTCTACTTTCTGGCCCGAAGGTGCATGAGAAGTATCTTCTGTTGCTAGGTTAATGCTGGCATTTTCAAACATTTATCACAAATGCAAATTTTTGGTTTATTTTAGGCTCCGACATATATCAGAGTCACTGTCAATGGCACTTGCTCGGTACTTCAGGGTCAAACTCCTTGTGTTTGATTGCCATACGAATCTCAGAGTATGGATCACAACATCTACTTGATTCTTTAGTTATGCATTGCTTACAATCTATCTTGCATCTAGAATCTCTTTACATTTTGTAGACTTCAAGTACCAAACACCGAAAAAGTATAACAAGCTTCTTAAATGGAGCTTCAGAAACGTTGAAGATAGGTATTCCACTTTTTTGCAGCACAAATGCTGTGCTAATGATTTGTAATATACGGTCAACTTTGAAGGTTCTGAATTTCGTTATTCTACATAATGACATGCACACTTACATATGTAGGTGACAGAGTTATTTTTACAGGACTCAAAAAAAGTAGTGTCAGCTCAAATGTTGCCTCTTGGTACTACCCATATGCTCACCTTCATCATCAATTACATACGGTTGCTTTTGTGATCATTTATTGTCCTATGGTTTTAGTTCTAATAAAATTGTTGGAATATTTATATCTAATTGAAGGACTGTCTATTAGTGGTGCAGCCTCCTGATATCAGGGCTTATTGGATGGAGCTCATCCTCCCCTCTCCTCTATTACAGAGGCAAAATATCAATAGATTAAACATAGTTACATTTCCTTGCATTTGCAACTCGTAATTAAATTTGATTGTATGTAACTAGCTACTCGGCCTACTACGGCAATGGTTTGGGTTTTTGTTATTCAACAGGAAAGTTACCAAGCTTACACATGCAGAGTGACTACTTGTATTCATTCTTGACTTTCTTCTTACATGGTTCTTTCTATTCTTTTCTCCAATTGTAATGAACCACAATGCTCAGAGATGGCAGGAGAAGGAAAATGAGAATTCTAAAAAGAGTTTTTAAGTGACATGATGACAACAAACCAGTTGGTAGTATATTGCACTACCTATTATTGACACTAACAGGTAAAAGCATTGGCTATTGTTCTAGCAAAATGGAAATGTTTCTTGTTCTGGTGGAAGTTGGCCACCGATTGTGTAATGGATGATTATAAGAGACTTGAGGCAATGATCTCATGCAACTTAGTATAGTTCGGTCTTAGAGTTGTGACTACAAATTGGAGAGGAAGAAAGGACATGAAGCATAGAAACTAATATGGGGATTCGTTTTTCATTAGAATATGATTTTTGAAGTCATTAGATTAGACATCTGTCCATTACCGATTTTACATTTAGGACTGGCAAAATTTTGGCTTGGCAGCATCTGCAAGAATAAAATGTTGAATGGTGTTCCCTTCTTTTGCATAAGTTCTCATAAGTTCATAATAACTGTAGAATAAATACGAGTACGCAATGGCTGAAAGACCATGTAAGTAGTTCCAAACTTTAACAAAATTCTTCCTTACAAGCAAGTTTTTCATTGCTGTGACTTGCACTTGCACGGATTGTTAAATTCCTATTTGGATTGGTCATTTCTATTGCCACACACAATTTTTCTAAAGGTATTACGGGCATTCATAAAATCCTTATATATTACTGAAGAATGAATCTCCTCATTAATGCTAATGCAGTGTTTCTTTTTGACTGATAAGCAGTGGCCCTATTTTTGGAAGCCGCGGAAGAGTCCTTTGTGTGCATAAGTCCAAAGGAGTTGGCGTGAGGTTGGATATGCCTATTCCTGAGGGGAACGACCTTGGAGGCCTATGTGAAGCATCCCATGGGTTCTTTTGTCATAGTAATATTCCCACCTTTTCTGTGAAGCATGAATTTTCTGTGAAATTTAATGAGTTGATATATCGTTTCTCATCCTTCACCATAATTTCTTTTGTCTTGAATTATTGATAATTGTTTCAGGCAATGAAGTATGTATTGATGTGGAGGATCAAGTCAAGCCTCTCTTTACTCCGTTTCAGGTGAAATGGCTGCTTTGCAAAGAATGTACTTGTAGAGAACTAAAATATTTCATTATTTATCATCCTCTTATGAATACCCTGTTTCGGTTCTCCTAGGGTTTGTGTGCTGGGAGCAGACTAATTGTGTTTGTGAAGCATGCTGAAACTTGC